>CM029276.1:9291521-9864021 GCA_016920895.1 Vaccinium myrtillus
CTCTCTGCTCATCAATTTGAGCTTATGGGATCAAACAAGATGATACAAGCTATTGGGTTTCAAAACCATCCAATTTTGACTGCAGATCTTGAAAGCGAGTTTTTTTTGGGGGGGAATATTATTTAACTAAGTCCTCAACACCTGTTTGGGGTTGTTTGGTTGTTGAAGTCGAAAATCTCGATCGATTCTCTGATTTCCTTGGTGGGTTTTGGTGGTTTCTCGATTCTCTTCCATTGTTAAAAAGGGTGACGTGACTCGTTTGGCGGCTGAAAAGAGTCACTTGCCAAAGATTACAAAAAAAAAATTCTCATTTTTTTCCTTAATTATTTTCTTGGTAAAAAAAAAAGGAAGGTGCTAGTGGATATGGCGGCGTCAGTGTCGGTTATGGAGGTGATGGTAGTAGAGATGGTGGGTACAGGTGGTGGTGGTGGTTGTGGCGTCTTGTGTCAGGCCAACAGCCACGTGGCATGCCTTGTAGCATGACACATGGGGGGGGTGTGGTTTGAGGTGTGTTCTAGGAACAATAGTGATAGGTACACACCCTCTCAACTACTCCTCACCACACCCTCTCTCACATGTGTGGTAGGGTCCACTGGGACCCACTGGGTGGGCCCCACCACACATGTGAGAAAGGGTGTGGTGGGGAGTGGTTGAGATGGGTGTGTACCTATCATTTTTGTTCTAGGAATGTGTCCCTAGCAGGATTGAGCAAAAAACCACAACACCACCTAAGGCCAAAGAGCAAACCACAAACCACCAAAACTCATATTAAAGTTCCATTGCACCATATTGCACTAGAGATTATAGACGTAAAAGCTTTTATGGGCTGGGGAGAGACAATAGAGATTAGTTTGAAGTGCGCGCAAACTAGCCCAAAGACTATAGAGATTAGTTCTAGGAATGTGTAACATCGTTTGATTTCCTTGCGACAAACTCTTGGTGCATGCGTAACGTATAGGTCGGGGAGAGACTATAGAGATTAGTTTGAAGTGCGCGCAAACTAGCCCCAAAGACATTGCGTGATAAAAAAGCAGCAGTCAAAAATATTAGTACTAAGAAATAGGTGGGGAGGAAATCACTTCAACTACTTAAAGAAAAGGACAGCCCAGAATCCATTCAGTTCACTTGTTCATAGAAATATGTTGACCCTTTCCGTTTTTCACATTCAATTTTACTAGAAAAGTTAGGCAAAATAGCATCCGCCAACAAATTGGTCAACCCAAGAGGTTGTAGATCCCGCGTATCGACCGAATTGATCAAGATTGCCAAAAAAAATTGACCAACCCACCGATCATGTATGTCGGCAGCAGGTATGAAAAAAATTACCTAGTAGTAAATGTTTTAAGAGCATTCCCAACAAGCCTCTTTAGGGCATCTATAGTGGACTCATAAAAGTTCCTAAGTGAGTGAGACTCTTGACATTTAACAATTCATTTGCTCAACTATGATGTTTAATGGGCTATCCATAGAGGCTCCTAAGGATGGTTCGTACCACATTAACCCAGTTTTGGGAGGGAGTTGGGAGTGAGGAGAAGAGAGAGAAAGAGAGAAGGAGAATAAGGAGGGGTGAATGGGGGACCCACTTAAATTTTTTGTGTCTGTAAATAATCTTAAGACATAGTATAAAATCCAAATTTAGAGAATCCCCATTGGAGTGCTCTTACACTCCTAAATTAACAGGTCCTTAACAAGCAAAATTGAACTCTACTATGGATGCCCTTAAAAAGGGATTCTAGCAATAAAAGAGAGCCAAAGTCCAAATCAATCATCCAACAACTTCAACAAAAAGCTCTCTATTCTACATGGATGAACAGTGCCTCTCCTAATCCCTTCCCATTTAGAGAGCTACTATTCAGCACCTCTCTCTCTCTCTCTCTCTCTCTCTCTCTCTCTCTCTGTGATAATAGAGAGAATTGTTGGAGTTTTGAAACAGATGTAAGTAGATAAAGTGAAAAATAGTCACTAATAACTAGTATTTTTAGCTTAAAATTTACTGAAACTGTGGGATGGGGATGCTTAATGAAAACAAAATTCTCTCTAAAAAGATAGTGAATAGTGCACATTTATCATTTTATCCACTCACATCACTATCAACTCCAACAACACTGTCTATCTTACATCTCTATTATTAAAATATGGTTTCTTTTAGAGGAGAGAAAGGAGAGAGGGAGAGAGCGAGAGAGAGAGAGAGAAGAGAAGAAATAATTAATACCCGTTTGGTTAGTAAATAATGGCTTAACAAAAGGGGAGATATTTGTTGAGGTAGTATTCATCCATGTACTTTAGGGAGCCTTTTGTTGAGGCTATTGTAGGGATTAAGTTGTGTTTTGACTCAACAAAATACCTAAAATTGCTTTTTAGGGAGTCTGTTGGGCTTGCTCTAACAAGCTCAGAATGGGAAACAAAATGTGTGTAGGGTTGACTTAATAAAATCAGAACTACGGATACCTACCAAAAGTAAAATCGTGCATATAATATAGGACCAAAAACATAGTTTCCCTTCTTGTCATTTGTGTATAAATTGGGGGTTCCTCTCTCCAGTTCAGTAAACACTTGTTTGTTTGGAAACCAAAACTCCCTCCCTCCCTCCCTCTCTCTCCCTCCCTCTCTCTCTCTGAGTATCCGACCTTGCCATCTCTGAAACCCAAAAACTATTCAACTTGTACTTGTGATCATACAACAGGTAGTCCAACTACTATCTCTCTGTTTTATAAAAACTCTCTCTCTCTCTCTCTCTCTCTCTCTCTCTCTCTCTCTCTCTCTCTCTCTCTCTCTCTCTCTCACTATGCGTGCGCTCGTGTATTGGTCTTTATATAATGGCCGCAACTCTTGCCAGCAATGTTCATGTTTCAACTTTCGCATCATTCTCCTTTTGATATTTCGCACTTTAAAATTTAACGGTTTGTGTCAGAAATTGATTTTTTCTCAAATTGACTTATTGCGTTGCGAGGCAGGTCATTTTCTCAAAATAAATCAATTCAAAAAGCCAACTTAAGCCAATTTCTAACTAAAGTCAAATTTCGAACAAGGCCTAAGTGTTATGTTCGTATGACGATTTTCCCCGATGAAAACTATGGTACACGCGTAACACACCTATGACTACCAGAGAAATATTTTAGTTTATGTCACGCATTTTTTTTCCTGTAAATTACGCCAAGGTTTACCTTGAAAGTGTATGGTACGCACAGTTCTAGAGCATATTACGCTTATTTCTGTTGCATGCTATGTATATTTTAATGATGAGTTATAAATATTCTTTTGTTATTATATATTGGTTTAGTTCTCATGCTTTGAATTGAAAGCGTCATTGAGATCACAATAATCAAATTTTTTTTACTACCATGTAGAATTTAATGTGGAGGCTCAAGGTTGCAGAAGGTGGGGGTCCTTACGAGCCTTATCTATACAGCACAAACAACTTTGTTGGGCGCCAAATATGGGAGTTTGATCCTAATTACGGTACCCCGGAAGAGCACGCCCAGGTTGAAAATGCTCGCCAACTCTTCACTCTTAACAGAGCCCGGGTCAAGCCTAATGCCGATCTTCTTCTTCAATTTCAGGTCTCGTTTATTTATCGCTCTCTTATTATTACGTATGATCAACATCGGATAAAAAAGATAACCAGATAATTTCACACTTTGCATAGAACTTATATACTAGAAACAAGAGGGAAAAAAAAATCTCTTCAATTGTTTGGTTTGTGGTAAAAGAGAGCAAAAATATTACAGGAGTACTACGCGTTAGCAAACTTGCTTTTCTCATCCATTTTCTTTACATTAATTCGAAATTATTTTTTCCTTCCACTTTTTTTTTTTTTTTTTGTTTGGCAGTCCTTCCACTTTTTGATCCCCTAAGGCCAACCAGAGGTCCAAATAAAAAAACCACACAAACAAACCAACAAAAGCTTTAATTATTTGCTACTTGGCTTTTACGCGGTCCAAAAGTGAACTCTATAGGGCAGTTGGCACGACCATAGACGTCCAAAAATATTTTTAAAAGACCAAGTATCCTACAAGTAAGATATTAGACCATTGATATATTGTCAAGATTAATGACTGTAATTGAACGCACCGCAGAGACTTTTCTTAGTTTTCTATAGTACTTGAGTACAGCACGGGGGTCCTTTGCTATATAGGACTCCAAGGCTCTTTAACTGCATGCCAGCCATGCTTCTACACGGAAACCCCTCAGCGTTGAGGCTAGGCTACTGGACTTGACTTACACGGTGGGAATGTGGATCTTGTTTCTCAAGTCAAGTCTTTGTTTATTTTGGCAACTGTTTCTGCCAAAACCAAAAATGTTCCTGCTAAAACTCTAATTTTTCTTTCTTCTAAAACAAAACAATGACTTATATGGCCTTTATTATACACAAACTACTATAACAAAAAAAAAACCAATCAATAGCAACGAATGGGAACAGGCTATTGATATAGTGGATGCAGGCTGAATAGACATGGTGGTGGTGGTGACCACGCTCTCTCTCTCTCTCTCTCTCTCTCTCTCTCCCAGTTCCATTTTCTCCCTCTAGTCACCTCCATTTTTTTTTTTTTTTTTGGGTCAATTCAGGATCCAAAAAAATGACCAATCATTTTGTACAGCTCATCGAGAAGAGTAAGATACCCTAAATCAGTTAAATCGGAGTTCATTTTCTGCATGAACGAATCACATTTATGCGAGAAAACAAATAAAGAAAGCAAAATATATATATATATATATATATATATATATGAGTCCTGTTCCAGTCAGGGTTCCCGAATCCGGGATTCGTAGTTCCGGATCAAATTTTCACGATCCGAACCGTCCAATGTGTTTAAAAGGTGTTTTTAAGGGTCCCCGCGAGAAATCATCAAAAAACAATACCGGAAAGGGCTTGATCCAAGCAGTTTTGTGACGGTTCGGATTATGCAAAAACAATTTTTAAAACCTCGAAAACACCATTTTTTCTTCAATCCGGGAAGCCCCTTCCAATAAGGGACCCTTATATACAAATACCGTGTGGACCTAGCCTTTTTTTGTGTTTCCGGACCAAATTTTGACGATCCGAACCGTTCAATGTTTTTAAAATGCATTTTTAAGGGCCTCCGCGAGGATTCGTCCAAACAAAATACTCGGAAGAGCTTCATCCGATCAGTTTTGGTTAAAAACGCTATATATAACGTTTTTTTGATCGGATAAGCCCTTCTCAATTTTTTTGACGAATCCGGAGGCCCTTAAAAATGCATTTTAAAAACATTTTGAAACAGTTGGATCGTCAAAATTTGACTCGGAAAGGTGAGGTCCGCATTTTAACTTATATAAGGGTCCCTTATTGAGGTCCGCATTTTTTTTGATCGGTGAAATTTTTTTATTAAAAACTCGACAAATGGTACATCGAGAGCAAAACTAACTTTAAGCAGCCAAATGAGAACAAATGGCTAAATAAAGCTAGGAAACCATCCAACCATCCAACGAAAAGTTGAAAGGTAAAAGAAAAAAGAACAGCACCAAGAAGGCAAAATATTGTTTGGAAGGTTTTTTTTTTTTTTTTGCAAAAACACGATTTGGTCATGTATCAAATAAACTATTCCGTCTTTTTTTTTTTTTTTTTGATCCTTTGTGACACCGGAGATGGTAGGGTGACTTGAATCAAGATTCCCTCAATATGGTTTCCTAATGTAATTTTCATATGCAAAAATATAAGAGTATCATATTTCCTTTTATCTTATCAAAACAGAATAAGTCCATTTCATTTGTTTGTTGGTAATTCTGCCAAACTCAGATTTTCAAAATTCATTTCTTAGTAATTGTCACCGTCACTGTCACCGTCTCATTCATTTTGTTTTGGCCTTGCTCAACTTAGATTATAAGATAACCCATAAGAGATTGAAGGGTTAGTACGTCTTGTTTATACAAGGAAGATGGAAAGTTACAGGACATATAAGCCATTAATAAGATAACCCATAAGAGATTGAAGGGTTAGTCTTGTTTATACAAGGAAGATGGATGGAAAGTTACAGGACATATAAGTCATTAATAAGATAACCCATAAGAGATTGAAGGGTTAGATGGAAAGTTAGAGGACATATAAGTCATTGTAGAAGCAAGAACTATTAGTGCTTTGACAGGAAAACTTTTAGTTTTGGCATTATAGCTACCTTTATTTATTTTTTAAAAAGTCAAGTCTTTACTAATCAAATTATATTAATTAGTACTAATTAAGATGAGGGCGTTAGGAGGGAAGGGTGGGTCATGCATCCTTCTATTTTATTGGACCATTTCAGAAGAAGAGACGAGGAAACCTTGCACAAATTTCCAGCTCATGCACCTACAAATCAATGCCATATATATATAAATATTTTAGGATAATGGTGTGTTTCCCCTGGCCTACTATCTAAATTAACTAAAAATACATGTTTTCACGGATTACAATATAAGTCATTTTAGTTACATACATAAACTAAAATATTATTCCCTCCGTCCCTTTTGAAATGATATCTTTGAAAAAAGTGTATTTTTGTAGCCGTTAAAAAATGAGCATTTATTTGGTATAGAAAAATTAAAAAATTACATAAAGAAATATGTTGTTTACGGATTTGAAATTGCACGTATTCTGATATGGATAACTTAAATAGGGACGGAGGGAGTAATATTTTGGAGAAACAACTTGTCTATTGCCATTAGTCTGAAGATATAAAAAAAAAAATTGGAAAAACTTACCCAACGCGTTTGACTTTTTTCAAAAACTATAAATAACATGATTAATTCAATTCCTAACTTAAGTCACCAATTGGCTAAGTCAGTAGTTTGAAGTCGATGTACTTGTCTCATAAAGCGTAATAAATCAGTTTTCTCAAACTAAGATTAGAATAAGGCCTAAAAAGATACTCCCTCCGTCCCTTTTTAAATGTAGACATTTCCATTTTGGGCTGTCCCTAAATAAGTGTGTAGTTTGAAAAGTTAATGGGTAAAAATTTGTACAATTATCATTTTGCCCTTTGAAAAGTTAGTGGGTAAAGAGTTAATGGGTAAAAGTGGAGGATAATTTTGGAAAGTAGGGGTAAAAGTTGATGTGAAAAGTGTAAAGTGGAGGAAAAAGTTGATGTGAAAGGTGTAATGATAGTGTTTCTTTAATAAGTTGGATTTACGAGGTAACACATTTAAAAAGGGACGGAGGGAGTAGTTAACTCGGCACACCACAATCACTCTATTGAAATCTTTTTTTCCACCAAATCAAATCAATTAATACAGGATTACGACAGAGATATGGAGAGAAACTCCAAACGTTTTTATCGTTTTTCCCACCAAAATCAAACCAATTAATGCAGGATTACGACAGACAGATGGAGAAACTCACTTTTTAGCATTATGTGCCTAATTGACTGTCTAACAATATTGGGCTGTGGTCAGCAAAACCGTTCATAAACCTCAAAGGTCGATTGAAAAGGAGATTTTGGAAAATTGCATTCCTCCACTAATCCTGAATTAGTGGCTTCCGTAATGATCACTCATCCTTCGTTTTCCAATTTTCCCTCATCTTTAAGCCTCAAGTGGCACCGTAACTGATCACTGGTCTTTCATTTTCAAAACTTTTCAAATCACACGAAGAATTTATATGTACGATAATTATTCAAATTTTACATTACATTCTACGATTATTTGAGTGCAAATTCTAACAACTATCATGGTGTATAGTAATCATAGTTTTGAATATCGAGGCAGGTTCGTCTCGGGATTTGGAAGCTCTGATACGGATAAGTATCATACCGTATCGGCCGATACGCCCAACAAGTTAAAAAATTTACGACCGCTACTTCCGAATCCTACGACGTATCGCCAATATGTCTTAATACCGATACACCGATACTGCTATTTAAAACTATGAGAATAATATCCAAAATGCCGTGGTACTTTTGTTTTTGTTCAAAGTTTTCTTCTTCATAAATTATTTTGCATTGTCTGGATACAAAAAAGTCAGTGGACTAGAAAGCGTGTGTAGACAGATATGAAGGCGGCCCAATATTTTTTTTTTTTTGGTACGTGTGTAGACAGATATGAAGGCGGCCCAATTGTTTTTTTTTTTTTTGGTACAAAAAGGCGGCCCAATAGGCATAAAGGCTTGACATTCATTACACATGACAGTTTAAAAAATAGAAAAGGGTAAATTTCACTCACACCCCCTGAAGTTTGCATTAGCAATTCAATTACCCCCCATCGGATAGATTTTTTTGGATAATGCGGAATATTAAATAATAAATTCATTCCATAAACTTATATAATGGCAAATGTATCCTAATAACTTTTTGCTGTTGCCAAAAAAATTAGAATTAGTAATATAGGCACTCTTCCATTCTTCTTATGCTTCTCAACGTCAATTTCTCTGTATTCATTAATTAGTATTCTAGTATTCATTACATTATCTTTTTAAGTTATCATTGTTTATCTGATTGAGTAAATATTTATATTTGGTCCATATGCATTCAAGGTTATTTGAAGTGCGTTTAACTCCAGTGAATTTTTTTATATATAAATGTGATATCCTAACCTTGAAATTATATTGGAAGGATTGTAACTCATATTTTTAAATATTGAAATATAACAATTTTCGAATAAATTAAATTGCTTTGAAATGTAACTTTTCGATGTATTGTTCCATCCCAATATACAATAAACTTAATTTTAACAAAATGCTTGATCCAAATACTTCACAAAAAATAGAAGACTTCAAGCGGCAAAAGCTGTAAACATGGATATAGCCAATAATATGGGTAAAATCTTGTATACGTAATTTATTTATATTGGATTAGTGTTTGAGTAAAAACAAATTCCAATCCTAGCTCTAATTAATTTTTTTGGTTAAGATATCATGATTATACAAAATTATACTTCATCAATGGCAAACAAAAGAAATGTGCTACAGACAAACTCTCGATGTACATGAGCAAAAAATATAGAGATTTCTTTATGTCAGTTTATAAATTTTGTGAGACAATGAACAACTATGTGGGTCATTAAGAAGTTAGGGTTAGTTAACGAATACAAGAAAGCTGATGTCATGATAGATTATAAAAAAATGTGGAATAGAAAAATATAAGGTTATTGAGGGCTATATTTGCTATTTCATAAATTTTAGGAATGAATTTGTTAGTGAACTTAACTGTCAACTAACCATGGGGGTAATTGAAATGCTAATGCAAATCTCAGGGAGGGGAAAATCATTTCTCATACTTAGAGGGGGGGAATCTTTACCTAGAGGCATGACATTCATTTCGGCTGCTATCCTGCCCACCAGCACTACACAAATTGTCGCATTAAAAAGCTTATTTTCGCTATCGTGCCTACCGCACTACACAAATTGCACTATCACAAATTGTCTCGGGATTTGGAAGCTTATTTTCGTTAAAAAGCTTATTTTCGATTTATCGTGTCACGTGTCTTAAGCGGGCCACCAGCACTACACAAATTGTCGCATTAAAAAGCTTATTTTCGTTATCATGCCCACCAGCAAAAAAAAAATTGCACTATCACGGGATGGAGAGATAATTCAGTGTGCCCCAGATCTGTTTTTCACCAGTGTGAGGTTCATTTTTTTCGACTAGATGGCTAACGGTTGTGCCCTGTCCGGTCCGACATCGGTCGCTGTGGCCCACACTAGTCGAGTCACGAGGCAGATATTTTTTGAACACTAGATGGCTAATGAATCGATTTGTTTGGGCCCACCCGTGGTGTTGTGGGACATTTAGAAGTGGACAAATATTTTAGAACACGTACAAGTTTAAAAAGTGGACAAACAAATTAGGACGGTTCACTTTATACGGATAGCGTTGCTGGTGGGAGAAAGGCCAGCCATGCCTGGTTGGCGGTTTTGGGATTAAAGGGTGTAAATAGAGCGAAAGATAAAGTAATTTCGACTAGCCATGACATCTTGGAGAAATTTTCCTAATTCGGTGGATAATCAGCGGATTGTTGCAGAGTGGGGTTTGTCTAGTGTTTGCTTACAGCGTATTGATTGATTGTTGTATCTCTTTGTTTTCTTTCTTCTTAGGCGCAGTTGATTGTGTCTTGGTGAACGGTTGTGCCTTGTTGTTTTCTTGTGTTTTGGTATAATAATATGACATTTACCAAAAAAATAATAATAATTTATTAGGTAGGTGCATAAAACAATTGGGTATATAAAAAAATTTAATAAAAAATAAATAAAACAATTGTGTATATACAAATACATTGAATCTGTTAAATTTGGTCACATGCACTTTATGTGAGGAGTTTCCTGTAATAGTTTTTTGATAACTCTCCTGTCCGGGCCAACTCAGTTGGTCAAATTATTATGGCTTTGCTTCACCCTGACAGGGTACCAAATTAGTGTGACTTGTTCAGAAATTTGGCTAATTCTCATTTGTAAAATGCAGTTACTGAAGGAAAATAATTTCCAACCAACTATTCCAGCAGTTAAGATCGGTGAAGATGAAGATGTAACCTATGAGGCTGCCACCACCACCGTGAAGAGGGCGTTGCGCTTCTCCTCCGCCATGCAGGCCAAAGATGGCCATTGGCCTGCTGAGAATGCTGGCCCCTTGTTCTTCCTTCCTCCCCTGGTAATTATTTCCAATCACTATTTTCTTGTCACCTTCCAAAATTCTCGGTAAAAGAGAAAAAAAGAGCTCGGATTTAGGGGATATCTGCGTATGTGTGACTTTTGCTGAAATAATATGCCAAATGCAGGTCATGTGTTTGTACATTACTGGGCATCTCGATGAGATATTTTCACCGGAACATAAAAAGGAGATTCTTCGATACATATACAACCACCAAGTAAGCATGAAATTCTTTCTCATGACTCCATTCAAAAAAACAAAATGATTTTCAAACGTTCAGCTTTAGCATAATGTTTTAGCTAGGGCGAAAACGAGATTGATTTTCGCCAAAAATTTTACAGCTAAGTAAAGCTTGTACTCACCAGAAAATATTTTAAGTAAAAGTGTTAGTTGTTTTGACAACTGCAGTGATGGATGGTATATATTTACAAAGCTCAGTTTTTTTAACCAACTTATAATTTCGTCTAACGGAAGATGATTTGATTGTGATTGTGATTGTAATAGAATGAAGATGGAGGTTGGGGATTCCACATAGAGGGCCACAGCATCATGTTTTGTACGGTACTCAGCTACATTTGCATGCGTATTCTGGGTGAGGGCCCATCCGGAGGCAGAAACAACGCTGTAGAAAGAGGTCGAAAATGGATCCATGATCACGGCGGTGTAGTTGCAATACCCTCTTGGGGAAAGACATGGCTTTCGGTATATACGACGATTAGCTTTTCGTATCCAAATTATGTGCTATCAATATTTGCATTTTATAAAAGAAATCTCATCTAGAGTAGTGGAGCATTGAGCTTTTTTTTTTTTTTTTTTTTTTAAAGTCATAAATTGACGGAATCACAATTAGCCACATCAATTTGCATCCATTAATCTGACTCTGTTCATACTTTTTTTTGTTAAATTTACTATTTATTCATTGATCCGCATATTATTTGTTGCAGATATTTGGTCTGTTTGATTGGTCAGGCTGCAACCCAATGCCACCAGAGTTTTGGATCCTTCCTTCTTATTTACCTATGCATCCAGGTAGATTCTAGAGTTTAACACATGTTGGATTAAAAACTGAAATATGAAACTAATAAATATTGCATACAAACTGTTGGGAAACAAAGTTCTCAAAGGTTATTAAAAAATAAAAAAGAGTTTTATGCACTTAAACATGTGGTTTTGACAAGATTCTGATCACAAAAGGCTTATCCATCGTTTACTTATGTTCACTCACTTGTTTACGCAGCAAAAATGTGGTGCTACTGTCGGATGGTTTACATGCCAATGTCATACCTATATGGAAAGAGGTTCGTTGGACCCATCACGGATCTCGTTCTACAACTTAGGGAAGAGCTTCATTCTCAACCTTATGATGAAATTGATTGGAAGAAATACCGGCATGTTTGTGCAAAGGTATATTCATAACATGTTCTTGTATGCAATGCCTTCAAAACTATATGTCCGTACTAATTTAAGCTACGTCCGTTAGCGTGTCTTTAAATTAGAGTTGCAAAAGTATAACATTGGATTCGTGTTTAGTAGAATTATTACTTTTTTGTCTAGTTCAACTTCATTCGAGGACAAAGGCAAGAGACTTATGTAACCCAGCATCATAAACAAAATCAAGCGATCTTACAAAATTTGCTTTGTACTTGATTGATGCAGGAAGATGTATATTACCCACACCCTCTATTCCAGGATTTTCTTTGGGATAGTCTTTACATATTAACTGAGCCATTACTAACAAGGTGGCCCTTCAACAAGTTGGTTAGAGAAAAAGCACTTCAAACGACAATAAAATACATTCATTACGAAGATGAAAACAGTCGATACATCACCATCGGATGTGTTGAGAAGGTTCTTTGCATGCTTTCCTGTTGGGTAGAAGATCCTCATGGTGATTACTTTAAGAAACATCTTGCCCGGATCCCAGATTACATGTGGGTTGTTGAAGATGGAATGAAGATGCAGGTGCCTACTCCTGTATCACTATTATTATAGATTATTTTATAATGGGCCATCTCATAGAAGATTCTATTCTAATGCTAGCAATTTGAACAAATCTTAATCTATTGTAGAGTTTTGGTAGTCAGCAATGGGATACAGGTTTTGCCGTTCAGGCACTTTTGGCTTGTAATCTACTTGAGGAAACAGGGGAAACTCTAAGAAAAGGACATGATTTCATTAAAAACTCACAGGTATTTGTACTTGATCATTCTTTTATATAAAGTATAGCTTATTCTTTTTATTTTCGTAATACAATTTCGTAGTCATCTTACTTGTCCCTTGGATTTTAAAGGTCAAGGAAAACCCATCTGGCGACTTCCGGAAAATGTTCAGGCACATTTCTAAAGGATCTTGGACTTTCTCCGATCAAGATCATGGTTGGCAAGTCTCGGATTGCACTGCAGAAGGGCTTAAGGTGAATCTTTTTTCAAGTATCTTTTCTTTATCCTTTATGATACGTAATTTGATATCTGTAAAGATAGATGAAACTTGTTCCCAAATCCCATAATAATTTCTTTTTCTTTTGTAGTGTTGTCTGATGCTGTCACAATTACCACCAGAAATTGTAGGTTCAAAACATGAAGCAGAAAGATTGTATGATGCCGTGAATGTCATTCTCTCTTTACAAGTAATGCCTTTTTCAAAATTGCATAATCAAATATAACAAGTTCCATATTCCGACATTGTTATAATAATATAGTACAAGGTTATATCAAAGATGAAAAGCTATTAATCTGTTATGTTAAAATTTTCAGAGTGAAAATGGAGGTTTATCAGCTTGGGAGCCTGCAAAAGGAGGGGCTTGGCTAGAGGTAAGATTTCTGGATATGTTTTTTAGTGGTTTTGAACAAAAATGAGGGGAAGATTTTTACTAGAATTAATTCTTTATTTGGTTTTCTGTCGTTTTTTGTTTTCCAGTTCCTTAACCCTACAGAGTTTTTTGCGGACATTGTAGTAGAACATGAGTATGTAGAATGCACTGCAGCAGCAATCCAAGCTTTTGTGATATTTATGAAAATGTATCCCGGACACCGCAAAAAGGAGATTCAAGCTTTCATTGTAGCTGCAGTTCATTTTCTTGAAGATATCCAAATGCCTGATGGCTCATGGTATTGTATTCGTTTGACTTGCAAAAGCATTGGCATAATCCTAAAAAAAAATCATCTCTCTCGGTGTGAGTGAGTGTCTCCCTCCCACGTAATGTATGTGATATGTGAATATGCAGGTATGGTAACTGGGGTGTTTGTTTCACTTATGGCACTTGGTTTGCACTGGGAGGTTTGGCTGCAGCAGGGAAGAATTACTCCAATTGTGCAGCTGTGCGTAAAGGTGTACAATTTTTATTGTCATCACAACGTCATAACGGAGGCTGGGGAGAGAGCTACCTCTCTAGTCCCCTCAAGGTTTTTAACTACTTAGCCAAATTCATTCAAGTGATTTTATGTTACTTTTATACTCTTTGTGACTCTCAAAGACACACTATTATATCTATTAACAGAAATATGTACCGTTGGAAGACAACCGGTCCAATTTGGTGCACACTTCATGGGCCATGATGGGTCTAATTCATTCTGGCCAGGTGAAAGCTTCAACTATTACTTGTTCTTACGTTACGCCCTTACTTGGATATGATAAAGAAATAAAAGATCTTGTACGTAGAAAAATTGTATGTGACATTCTCTACATCGTATCTAGGCTGAGAGAGACCCAACACCTCTGCATCGTGCTGCCAAGTTGCTAATCAATTCACAAATGGAAACTGGAGAATTCCCCCAACAGGTAATCGATTCACTTCACGTATCCAATAAAGAGGGCACGAGTGAAATTACGGGTCAACGCGAAAATGACTAGTTGCAAGCTTCTAGTCATTCTCCTTGTCTCTGTTGCAGTAAAGCTTTACTAAATTTCTCCTCTTTCCTTTATCGATTTTTTCATTGATTATCTCCTTTAACTTGATCATTATCTTTAATTACCACAGGAAATTACTGGAGTATTCATGAAGAACTGCATGCTACATTATGCAGCCTATAGGAATATATACCCATTGTGGGCACTTGCAGAGTACCGAAACAAGGTCAAATTGCTTGCCTAATTGGTCAAGGAGCTCAGCTCAATTCAATCATGGAATCTCTCAATTCATTGTCAATACTCTCCCAAAAGGAAAATACATGTTTCATTTTGGAAAGGTTATGTAGAAAAATGTAATGGAGTAGCAGGTCCAAAGTCAGCCTAGTAAAGAGTTAATTTATTTTACCACCTAAAGGTTTGGACAATGATCCATTAGAAACATTAATTCGGTTCGGGTGGTGATTTTCACATTCTCCTTTTTATAGTTGAATCTTTTTTTTTTTTCCTATTGTACTTCTTGGGGATTTATTCCATGATAAACATATAGCACTTAATAAATAGAAATGTACTGAAACATCAAATCATGAACACAATTAATTGCAGATCAAAATTTCCTTTAGCGCCCAACCCCTCTCACCCACCCCCATGAACACATAAAAGAGAGCAAGTGTATAAAAAATGGCCACTGCGATGATGCTCCAGTGTCCTTGGGGGAAGTATGTAAATGCGTGACATGGAGATCAAATGGAGGCCATACCGTCCAAATTGCAACTGTGCTGCACAAGTCAAAAGGGCATCCTCAGATGCTTGTTTTCAACACAGGGATGTTTCATTCCTGTGAAACAAATATTTTAAATCTTCTTTTCGGAGCGACTCCTCAATTGAGAATGAATAGAAATGAATAGAACATATACAAATAAGGTTATTTCACATACATGATACATTTTCACCAAGGTAAAGGCTAGAAACAAAGAAGCAACCAGTCAAGATATCAACCAATTCATCTAGGTTCTTAGGGTCATTAAAGGGTAAAGCCATGGCATACTTTAAGGGTGTATTAGCTCGCAGTATGGACAAACATGTCTCATGAGTTTGGGTGTGAGCAATAGCATAATTAGTCCACAGTATAGCCTTTCGAAGTAAGTTAAGTTCCATCGTTTTGAAGATTCCAGGACTCAGGACCATAAGTCAGGCGCCCCACTCATAAGGGTGAAAGGAGTTCGGATACTCACGGGATAGATCTTTCAATCGCGTTAGGCAAACTTCTACCTGTGGAAGAATTTGGCGAGCTTTACTGTTGAATTACCAGTGGAGCCGAGTAAAGATTAATTTGACGTACGTGGAGCAGCGAGTACCAATTTTATACCAAGACCATCGCTTCAGGCTTCAGTCAAGCTATTGTGGCATCCCTCGATGGAAGAGGCAACACGGGAAACTAAGCATTGTAGGAGGACTCAATATACACATTTGTTCCAATCAAGTAAGTATGTTAAATTTCAGGAACGAAATTCTTATTAGGAGGGGATAGTTTATGAGACCCGAATCATACATTTCATTTCTCATCATGCATCAACTTTGTGGTTATTAAAGAAGGAAAACAAATGCTAGTTAGGGAACAAAATCATGATAAATTTATATTTTGGGTTAGAGCGGTGGGACATGTGGGGAGGGGGTCTGCTGCTGGTCCTAGTGGTAAAGAGAGAGCATGGAGAATTGTGAGTTGTGACGGTCCAAAAACGTGATAGGTCTTCGTTTTTTTTTTTCTCTCTCCCCGCAAAAGTCAATTTCGTTACTTGTAGTTAGTAAAGTTTCAACTTCTATCGATAGGTTAATTACTGTCTTCTCGTTCCCTTTGATGATGGTTGCGATGGCAGTTTGGCAGTGGTGGTCGACTCTTGAGTACTCTTTTTTGGCAACGGTGAGAGGTTTGCTTTGAGGTTGGGGAATGAAGGTGCGCGTAGACTGGTAGACATAAATCAAACGAGTGGTGGATCACATATATATATAGAGTAAACTTCCTATCCAAACCTTAAGTTACGGACCTACCGTCCGGACTATATAGCGTTTTTGTGAAAAACTGCCCCGATCAAGCCCTTCCGGGTATTTTTTTTTGCCAAATCTTCGCGTTGGACCTTGAAAACACCTTTTAAACACATGTAACGGTTCGGATCGTCGAAATTTGGTCCGGAAAGTCGAAAAAACCCCTAGGTCCGTAACTTATTAAGTTAAGGTAGTTTGGATTGGAAGTTTGTTGTATATATATATATGGGGCCGGATCCGTGGACACACATTTTGCACACATATTTTGACACTCCATCTCAGCCATTAAAATAGAGGGCTGAGATTAAAACTTAACAAAGACATTCTCTCTCTTCCACTTCTCCATCTCACGCTGTCCTCTCTCCCCTTACCTCACGACCACCAGCCGACTGCCCCTCCCCACTCCAGTGACACCATCTCTGCGGACCTCTCCCCCCTCCCCACTCCGGCGACACCATCTCTGCGGCCCTCATCTCCGGCGACCCCAACTCCAGAGGTTTTTAAATGTCCTTTAACAGATTCCCCCAACACCTCTCTCTGAGTCTCGATCTAATACAGAAAACCCCAATATCAATTCTTCACTTCCATTTATTATTTTTTTGTTTAGTAGTGTAAAATTCAATCTTTGTTTTGCCTGGGAGTATTTCTTTCGAATGCTTTTGTCTGGGAGTATTGGACCAGTGAATTTTGGAATTTGTTGATGCCGCCATTGAACGGGTAAAATTTCAGAAATTTGAAGCAAAGATCTGATCTTGCGTGAAGAAATTAGGATCGAACTATGACTTTCGTCAATGAACGCTCTGAACCATGAAGAATTTACAGAAAACTAATGAAAAAATACACAGAAATCTGAGCCCTTGCATTACCGCTCGAAGAAAGATAGAGTACTTCCACTAACACAATTACACACGTGTACTTCAAGCACTTATAGCACTTGTAACTAAGAAAAGAATAACCTCGGCATTGCATTCTCAATCAACCACTTTACTTTTGGGCAGATATGTGGGGCAATTAGGATTTGCAATCTGGGAGATGGAGGCAAGGAGGAAAAATTGGGGCCGGGTCGCCGGATGGTGGAGAGGGGAGACGGAAGTGAAGTGGGAGGGGTGTTTGAGAGAGAGAGAGAGAGAGAGAGAGCAGGAGATGGGGGAGTGGGTGGATGAAGTTTTAATCTCAGTCCTCCATTTTAATGGCTGAGATGGAGTGTCAAAATGTGTGTGCAAAATGTGTTTCCACGGATCCGGCCCCTATATATATATATGTGTGTGTGTGTGTGTCATGCATGGTTTTGGTAGTTAGAAATGAGAGGTGGATTACATAGACAAGACAGAAGCCATATATATAGGAGTTTTTTTTTTTGGCTTTTATACCATGAACTATCCCCGTTTTTTCTATTTTGCCCCTAAACTAAGAAAAACACTTATTTCGTCCCTTAATTATTTGATTGCAACCTATTTCATCCAATCATTAACGCTATTCACTTTTTTGGACGGTTACACGCATAGATTGCTACGTGGGGCCCACTTCAGGATCTCACGTGAAATCCAATCCGTTCATTAATTATCCAATATGTTTTCGAGTGATCTCGTAAAACATTTGCTCAATCGGATGACTCTTAAGTGTTTGATCTTACATTCCATTTTTTTATTAAGTGCTTAAAGTTATCAAAAACTAAAAAATTGGATTAAGCACTTATAGATATTAGATTGAGCTGGTTTTTTACGAAGACAGCTCGAAAAACATATTTTTAGAGTAATGAACGTCGAAGTGGACTCTACAGAAGGATCTGTGCTCACAACTATGTACGTGCGTGTAAACGGTTTTCCATCCAAAAAAATGGATGTTGTTAATGATTGGACGAAAAGAGTTGCAATCAAATAATTTAGAGATGAAATAGGTGTTTTTTAGTTTAGAGTCGAAATATAAAAAATGTAGATAATTTAAGGGGTTAAGAAAAAAACCTCTATATATAGATACTTGCATGCACAGATGGAGAGAGAGAGAGAGAGAGAGAGAGAGAGAGAGAGAGAGAGAGAGAGCAACGGATGGACAGGAGTGGCCTCCGGCTATTGAGGCTCTATTACCAATCCCTCTAATATAGGCCCCTGGAAGGAGCAGCGAGCAAGCTGGTCGGGTTGGTGTCAAGGCATACATTCCTTCAAATCAATAAGAGAGAAAGAAAGCTAAAACCCCTTAATTACCCAACAGGAATTTGTAGCAGAATTCTATCTTTCATATACATTGCCTTTATATAACTGTGCCACCACCCCACCCCAACCCAATCCCAACCCAACTTTTTCCGGTTGGCCGGGGCGGTGGTGGTTCGTCCTACGTTTGACTCCCACCACCACTACTGGTATTGCCGCCATTCTTTTTTTTATGTATGCACATACATTTATAGGAATATAGTTAAGAGACAAGATTGTATGTATGTACCACGTTGATCATTCCATAAGAAAATTTAAAACACGCACAGAACAGAAGAGATGGAGGAAACAAACACGAGCGATACGACTCAGATGGTCACGACGAAATCAACAATAGGACCGTCGTCAGAAAATGAGGAGTTGGTGGAGAGGCTGGAGCACGCGCCTCCGTTCTGGAGGCCGAACAACCACCGGAGGAGGTTGTCGAAGCAGCTGTCGATGTGCGAGACTCCCCGGGACATCGCGTGGGAGAGGCGGAGGCGGCAGATCATGAGGCAAGAGCGGATGAAGATGATCAGGATCGACTCGGCCGAAGATTTAACGGACGACGACCTCAACGAGCTCAAAGGTTGCATAGAGCTCGGGTTCGGGTTCAACGAGGAGGATCAAGATGGGAAGAGGCAATTGTGCCACACATTGCCTGCATTGGACCTTTATTTTGCGGTGAATCGGCAGGTGAGCCCCGTCTCTACCCCGACGCCAACGAATAGTAGCAGCAGGCTGTCGATAGGAGATCAGTCATCTTCTAGGTCTCTTGGTAGCCGCTCATCATCCTTTGACAGCCCTCCTGCCGGAAGCGACTCTGATTCAAATTGGAAGATTTGCAGCCCTGGTACGTACTTGTGTTATTATTCTCTCTCCCTCCCTCAAAAGGTTTTAAATAACAGTATCATAAGGGTCACGGTAACGGTCGTGCTATAACGGTATAGGAGTATCGAAGAATGCATAACGGGAATCGGTTGTAGTAGTCGTATTTTTTTAAATTGTTTTAGTCGAAAACCCGTGATGGTTGAATGGCCGTTCGTGAACCTTTCTATTAATCAAAAACACAGGAACCGGCTAAGACGCGTGTGATTTTGTATCTCCCTGGTATATCGGTTGTCACGGTATCGGAATGCTAAAAAACCATTTTGTATCGCAGCTATCGCCGACACAGTACGTAACGACCGATATTTTTAAAACCCCCCTCTCTTTGTAGATATATTGTCTATTTATTTATTCAATCTGTCTATGCACGAACGATTACACACGCATCTTAATCATCCATTTTAACAAATCAATGGTTCGGATCTTAATTATTCTTTGACCAATCAAAGAGATTTCTTACTGGTCAAAGAGTAAATAAAATCTAAACCGTCAAAAATTCTTTTAGACGGTCAAGATGCATCGTACATACACTGCTCTGAATTGCGTGTACATTGCTTTTTCATTATTTATTATGTGAACAGATAGTACAGTATTAACATATGTTTGTACTAGCAATGATTTACCAAATTAAGCAATTATTGTTGTACACTAAATTATCAAGAATGATCCAATCTAAATCCGTATTATATGAACCGTGAGCAACGTACCTGGTAGTTGTTTCGATTTCAAATTAAAAAATCATTATTTTTAAAATAATCATTATTTTTATAATTTTTTTTTGAAATAGTAAATTACTTATAATTGAATGGAGCAAATTGGTTACTTTTTTATGATTTGCTCTTCGCTTTGCGTTATTTTTTGCTAAAATTCCTATACAAATAATTCAGGATCCCAACACATTATTACAATGAAAAAAAGTCGTAACGATGACTTTAGTCTGGGAAACAGGGAGGGTGCTGCGCAGCGTGATGTGAAGGCCCTTTTCAGCACCGCGCCGGTACCGTTCCGACGATCGGAGTCGTCCACCGCGTAGAGCTCGTCGAGTACTATAAGTGTACCAAAAATCAACTCAATCCGATATCGTTAAGTGCCTCATCGGAACACAAATATGTTGAAAAAAATGGTTTCAATGGTTTTCATTTAATGTTTCAAAACATGTGTGTTCCAATTTTTTACAACTTATTTGTGTTCGGATGAGGCACTTAACGATATCCGATCGACTTGATTTTTGATACATTTGTAGTACTCGACGAGCTCTACACGGTGGACGTCTTCGATCGTTGAAACAGTGCCGGAACGGCGCCGAAATGGGCCGCACAGCACGCTGCGCAACACGGCGCTGCGCAGCACCTCCCCCGTTTCCTTCGTCTTATGACATACAAACATCATATCGAATCCCGAAAAAGGATCTATGTTTCATTTGCATTATTCTTTTTAATGTGTAGTTTGCTCTTTATTACCAAATCAAAAAACGAACAAATACAGATAGTTAAAAGGTTGAATCTTGTGAAATGTTTTAAATCCATTGGTGTTAATTGCAGGCGACAATCCTCAACAAGTGAAGATGAAGTTGAGACATTGGGCTCAAGCAGTTGCTTGTTCTGTGATGCAGTCCTCTTGAAGGGTGGGATGGATTGTACCCAAAAAAAAAAAAAAAAAAGGGGAAAAAGGGGAGAGAGAAAAAGCTTCATTAGTTGAAAAATGTTTTTACTTCTATATCTTTTTAGTTTCTTTTTTTCTATTTCGAATCTAAACAAATTGTTTCGACGCAGGGCTTATGTAATAAATTAAGATTTATGTCACCATGTCAAACAACACAACTGCTATATAGGAGATATTGGGCTTCATTTTCTTTGGCCCCGTTTAGTTGCAAGGAAACTGAAATAAAGTACAAGAATATTTCACTTTCATACATTTTAATGTGTTCAGTTAGTAGGAAAGTTGCAGGATAAACGTCTCTAACTTTCTCACTAGGATTAGCTTTCCCACCCAAAAACACAATATATTGAAGGATTGATCTTGCTTCTCCATAATTACTTCATCTTTAGAGAGAGAGAGCGCAGTGGTCGGCGCATGCCAGCATCGTCGCGGGTAAGAGAACAAAACAGCAGTGTGTGCGAGGGTCCGTCTGTAATGAAAAAGCTGAGTGGAAAGTGGAAACTATATGAAGCATTTACCCCATCGTTTTGCCCTCTGGTTGTTCCTCACCCATTTAAATGCTTACGAGCTTGTTGGGGCGGGAATCGTTCCCTCATCTTGTAATTTTTCCCACCAAAATTCATAGAGATTTCCTGCCCTAGATGATCAGAGGAGGGGGTTGAGGATTTTCCATGTTTATTGCTTATTTTTGGACATTTTAGAAGTGGGAAACGGCAATGGGGAAGGCCAGTTAACAGTTAAAGGGTGGAGCTGAAGAGGACACCTGTTGGCCAAAGGGGGGCGGGACAGTAATGGGAGGCAGAAGATCCAAGGCCGCTTGCCCGCATTGTCACCGGTAGGAGAGCAAAACAGCGGTTTGGGAGAAGATCCGCCTGAAATGAAAAAGCCGAGTGGAAAGCGGAAACTAAATGAAGCCCTAGATTTTATTTTATGCTAGGTTTAACCTGAAAGAAAGTGGTACATAAAAAACTATGGGGAGAACCAGGGTAAAAGTTAACAATATCAAATCCGATCCAAATCTGAAAAAGCGATGGGGTGGGGCGCAGGCCTAACTGCCATCCCTAACTGTTTCCCTGTTCTGGAGGAATATTTCTATGGTGCCCCAATGTGGTATTGGGGCACCGATGCCCCACTAAATCTCAGCCGTTAGATAAAAAATAGATGAATCTGAGCCATTAGATGAAAACCACCACAAGAAATAGGGTGGTTTTGCTCTTTTCCAGCTCAATTGTACTTAACCACAATCACAGGTTTTACTTACCACAAAACACGCTTTACTTACCCTACGTATATGCCATAAATTGTGGCAAGTAAATCTTGTGTTTACGGTAAGTGTAATCTGGTTTTGTAGTTTGTAGACCCCATGTTCGTGGTAAGTAAAACAAGGGCACCGGTGCCCAAATACCACTTTGGGGCACCACAGCCGGACCCAATTTGGAGACCTTTCTCCGCTCTGAAAAGTTAAGAGCAGAAGAAGAGTAAAAAGGAAAACAGAAGCCAATACCAGCTTTCCCTTTTTCTAGTACCAACACCAACTCATCTATAACTGTTACCTTAATCTAACTTAAGAAACAGAGTAATGAAATCTGCAATGTTCCGTGGATACATTCGAACAGAAACAAATATATGCCTAGTAAGATGAAATATACATCGATTCATAGCCCGATACTCCTTGTATACATTTATATAGGAGGCCGGGCTATCCCAACTTAACATATACACAAGTAGTTTCCGGGACGTGAGGTTACTGGAAATGGAGGGTGACCCTTCGCTAAAAACGAGTTAGAAATCCCACACTACAACTACTACTCTCCAAATCGGTGGCAATGGCAATGATGGAAACATCAACATTGTATACTAATCATCATAAACCAAAAACGAACACGCCTCCGCAGCCTCTATAGCTACCGAGTAGTTCTTTGCCTGCAAAACAGAAATTACAGTCATCCCACAAAAGACCTCTCTTTGCAAAACTATAAGTTAAAGGAAACAAACGACTCACGTGACATAATGAACGTCATAAAATGTACTTATAAAATGACACACGGAATAGACCATTGTGGTCAGGCATAATGTCATAGACTCATAGCTACACTTTTACGTGCACCAAAGATGTGGCCCAGATGAATACAGGAGTTGTCCTACGGGAAAACAAAATATGAAAACATAGCCAAAATGGTTTAAAGGACTCTCCTTTAGAATCCTCACAAACAATCTAGAGAGGATGCCAAGCATCCACTTGTATCAAGGCATCAACGAAATAGAACAAATCCAAACATGGTAGAACAGTAAAATATGTTCACAGAGAGAGAGCATGAGGATTGTGGCAGTAGTAAAGTGTCTTAAAGCTCAATGAGAGTAGCCTCAGACGACGCCACACTCGTGCTTTTTGCACCCAGGTCATCACTTCATTCTTCGTACTCCATTTTGGGCGTGGGATTGTGCCCCATGTTTTTCATTTTCAGTTGGACCCCTTAAATTTCCAAATGCAACACTTACCACAGTACTGATGTAAAACCTCAGCATCTCCATTAGTGATAACGTCAGCAATCAGAAAATTAATTTATTTTTTAATAAATATTTTCCCACCATATAAACCCAAAAATGGGGGGAAATAACAAAAAGTCAAGAAGTCTATATTAGAGTAGTTCTTAAGCATTTTATTCATTTCTACCCTAAAAGAATTATTTCTTCCGTCTTGAGACCAATAAAAACAATAAATTTTTAAAGTAGAAAAAAAAATTAAACTGCAATCTTTACAAGGGTAGAAATATTAGGGACTTAGAATACCCCAAGAGATTGGAGCTTCATGAGGTTTAATCCTTTCAAATTGAGGAACCAGTAGGCTACGAAAGGTATGAACCTAGCTTCTGACGGCAGTGAATGCAGTTCACAAAGGAAGCACAAGAGCTCCATTGATTATTTCTCACTATCACTTCAATTGCGGAAGCCCCTAGCTTTTCCTCAGCTCTCTCAGTCACTTGACATTTCAAACTTTTAAACTTATCCTTAACAACTGAAAATTTTTTGTCTGAATGCAGCAAATTAAAAATTAGAACTATATGGACTGACCAAAGGGACTGGCAAGTCAGGGCATAGCTCCTCCGAAGCACTTCTACACTGACCCCAGAATGACAAGTAAGCCCAATACACATTAAGAACTTGCACTGGACAGCACTTTGACATATGCAAATGTTTCCACTTCAGGCACGTGTCATCACAAATGAAGATGTTCCTTCAAATACTAGAGAAGAATAATTTTCAACTGTTGATGCATTATGCCATTCTCAAAATGAAACCTAAAAAGAGAACTCTTACAGATTCTTAAAGTTGCTCACGAATGTAGGCCATTGATCTCAACATGGATCCTAATGTATCTCTTGAAACTTGAAATTTCACCTCTGTTTCTCCAGTAGTAGTCTTAGTATCTTGTAGCTGATAATGCACGAAGAATACAATAGTTAGATATGCCAAAGCTCAAGGAAACCATGTTAGTTCCAAAATTGAGGATTAAATAGACTGCTGGTCATGGAAGAATAGCATTAAAAAAAAAAAGCCACAAAACTCTTCCCACTGAATTTTTGTTTTCTTTCTCAAGAGTGGGACAACTTTTTCCACAACTTCTAATTTCATTTTCTATTCTGTGGTGGTTGTTAGAGTTAAGTGAAAGAACAGAACAATTTTGTTTCAGATGAGGAGCTACTGTATAACCATCACAGTAAGGTACTTAATATCACGACATAGTTTTTTTTTTTTTTTTTTTTTTTTTTGGGGGGGTGGTCGGGGCTGAAAGCCGAAACCTTACTCTGTTACTACTTGATCTGCCCACACCCCTTGGCCCCTTCCGACCGCGACTCCGACGAACGTCCAGTGCCACCAGCCTCTGTCTCTGAAGGCCAGTGTTCTAAAAGAAGGTTTGGAAGGCCGACTAGCCCGACTAGACCGATTATCCCGATCAATTGCCCAATTGCCCAACTAGGCGCCGAGTACTCAGCCCTGGAAGCTAGAAGGTGTCTGACCGCCCTGGGAGCGCCTAGCGAGTTTTAGAACCTTGTTGAAGGCGATCAATCTCCTCTGCTATCAACCTAGCCCTTCACATGAATCACATCGGCTTAGATTCCGATCCTATTCCTCGGTATATATATACATCTCTCTTGTTCTTACTAATTTCTATCAGACTTCTTCTGAGGCTTGGATTTGCATGATTCGAGTTGGGATTTATGCTCTCTGACTAAATTTTGTGTAATTTCCACAGCCCCTTCCTCTGAAAAGTGAAAACCTCTCTGACTCTCTATGGCTATGTGTCTCTGTCTTCAAGATTTCAATCGATCCGACAAGGGCAACGACTTCGATTCTTCGAAAACCCAAACAATCTCAGGTAATTAGACTAATTAGTTTAATATTGTACTATAACTTTTGTTTAGTGGTGAACAATTAGTTTATTAGGCTCAATTCCTTAAACAATCAGTTTGGGGTCCCCTTTAGCAATTAGTTTATTATGCTCAAAGGCTAAACAATCAATGAATAATTATTTTGTTATTGTGCTCAAAGATTAATCCCATTTTTAGTTTCTTTGAAAATTGGCTTATATTGTCAAGGTGGTTGGTGGTTCAACCAAACGACATAATCAATTGAAAGCTTCTAAAGCTGAGGAAATTAAGTAATTGAAATTAGTGAGCTCGAGACTGCGATAGGACTTAATCAAATTGCACTATAGCAAAGCCAGTAGATACTTGTTGGACTTCTCACCTAAGGTTTGTTTCTAGTTTGATAACAATGTCTAGTCCAGTATGTGAAGTTCTACTCCATATTGGCGAAGAAGGATCTAGTTTGCAAGACCGAGGACAAGCAAATGGAGCTTATGAAACATTGACCATATTTGAATCTGTCTTCATCTTGCATCTCATGCAAGAACCTTTGTCAAGTTTTGCAATGTAAATCTCAAGACATAGTGAATGCTATTCGTCTCGTCTCATCAACTAGAAGTCTTCCAAAAATTGAGAGGTGAGGGACTTGATGCTTTACTTGCTACAGTGAAGCTATTTTGTGTTGCATGAAATATAATTATCCGAGACATGAGTGCTCGTTATGTTCCAAGACGAAGACAAGCTCATCATCATGAAGATGAGTTTCAAGTTGAGCATTATTATCGAGTTGATATCTTCTATGCTGTGATTGATGAGCACTCAATTGAGTTGGTTACTCTTAGCATGACTTTAGATCCTCAAGTGTTGAATCTTTTGAAATGGACAATATTTGTCGGTTGGTAGACAAGTTTTACCCACAAGATTTCAACGATCAAGAGAAAATACAGTTGAAGAGGCAACTTCCTCACTACAAGCATAATGTAGTACTTGGAACTCCAGACTTCAAAAGTTGGAAATCTATTTCTGATTTATGTGAATGGATGGTGGAAACTAGGAGATCAACAACCTATCACCTAGTATTTTGAGTGATCATTGTCATAATGTCATGCTTACTTTCTATTGCAACAGCGGAACGATCATTTTCAGCCATGAAGGCTATCGAAACGAGGCTTCGGAGTAAAATGGAAGATGATTTCCTCTCGGACAGTTCCCTTACACACATTGAAAAGGAAATTTCTATGAACCTTGGTTTAGACTCTATCTTGAATGATTTTCGAGATTTGAGAGAACGTCGAGTTTCATTATAATAGAACTTGAAACTATGTTTGTTCTATGTTGATGGATATTTAACTTTTGAAGAATACATGTACTTTTTGTTGGCAATGTATATTGTTAATCTAAAGGATTTGTCGGTATTATTAATATATGATCTTTTTTAGTGCCATCTCCATGTTCGATTCCTGGCTCCGTCCATACTAATATACTCGCATAGCCCATTTTGAAAAGATTCAGAATAAATTTCCAACTTGCATGGTATCTACAACATAGACACTATGACTGTACGCCTCCCTATCCATCTCCAATTATGAGAACAATTAACCATTGCAGCTTCCTAACCATCTCAAATTATGAGAACGACTAACGATTTAAGTTTTAGCATAGAGAGTATAGTTAATAAAGTTTCTACTAATTCAGAAGTGAGAATACTTTCTTCCATTATAAGACAAATAAGGCTGCCATTATCTGATGTGTTATCCAGTAGAAGGATGAAAGGAAATTTTCAACCCCACTACTATGGTTAATTGCAATTACCAACAATGAAATTTTCAAGATGTTTCGGTATGTTAGGAATGAATAGAGAGTTGTTGAACATGGTCACGCTTAATGTGATCATGATAATGATAAATATGACACTGCCTAGAAATATCCCAAATGTATTCATAGTCAACAAATTATAAGTGAGAATTAAGGCTTTAGTAACACAAAACTTGTCATTTACTTTCTAGCCTTTGTTATACTTGTTTGTTGGACCTAGTGGATTTATGTTCTTAATTTCCTGACATGGATATTGGCTCCAACAAATACTTGAAACTTCAGTATCGATTGACAGATATTGATGCAGCGCAAGCGTACGGAAGTACAAAATTAGCACGAGTTAAAATCCGTTAATTCGCGCACGAATACCCGAAAATTAAATCCTTCTCTAAACCTGTTGATTCCAAGAATACCCAAGAATAAAGGCATCAAACACTTTGTTGATTCCGCAGAATACCTAAGTAATTGGAAGATAAAGAGATACTCGCTCTATAAAACTCAATATCAATCAATCAACTCTATCTACTTTTTGCTTTACTCGTTTGGCCAAGGAGGATGGAGTCACAACCTTGCCTTTCCTTGGTACTCTTTTGTATTGTTTAATATTTTCAAGACGCACTTAACCTTTCTTCTCTTCTTGTGCATAGTCTGCAACAATATTTGTTATTGTCTGGTGGACATCATCTTCTGACATGAAATTCTTTCCAAACCCATCTTCAAAATCACTGATTCCCATATCTTGTTGACTGGAATAACTTTGGCTAGTAGATTGATCTTTTTCCTCAGCATTCTATTTTTCCTCAGCATTCTTGTACTCTTGGGATACAACATGTGCTACAAGGTCGTCGATTTCATCAATGAGAATTTACTTTTCATACTTTGCCTTTTCAAGTTCTTCTGTGATGAGATCATGAGTGATCACCATTCCACCAATCTTTTTCTCGTAGTTGAGTATTGTATTAATAGCCTCTCTCTCCTTCTCTTGGACCTTTTCTTCTAACAACTCCTTCTCCATGTATACTGACACAACTTCTCTCTCATAGTCAATTATTATGTTACGACTCAGCTCTTCAGTTGTCTTCTTTTCCTTTTCACCAACTGATGGCACATTACTATGCTGAAGGTTTTCCTCGATTTGTTTTTCGAGAATTTCAATTGCTTTGTCCAGGAATTTAATTTACGGACTCCCCTCGTGCAGCTTTTTTTCCTTCTGCTGAAGTTTTTCTCCATCTCCTTGATTTTTTTGACCATTTCCTTCATGTTTTATCCTTTTCTTCAAGCTTTTTATTGAGCATGCCCTTTTCTTTCATCAGAATCTCATTTTCCTTTCGAACTATTTCAAGCTCAACGATTAGCTTGTCATAATTCATCACCTTGACAAATGACAACTTTTCATTTTCTTCAACCGTTGGCTGCAATTCTCCATCTGTGACCTGTTTTGGCTCAAGAGACTCAAATGGTGTGTTTGCCAGTACACGAGTAAGGTCGGTGAGCGTCCATTTCCGGAATCTCGGGAAGTAGCCTATTGGTGATATGAGAGTCAATAGGCTAACATGTTCACATAACCAGTACACGAGGCCCATGATGCATCCTCCAACAGTGTTTGGATGATCACTCTTCTTGTACAGTTCTTTAAGCACGAATTCAGTAATCAATGTCGACCATGCATATGATTTGCTATTTTCCAAATCTTCGACGTAACGTACATAACACCAACTTCGTGTTCGTGTCGTTGCCGGGAAAAAGAGCGTTGCGAGTATGAACAGAGTCAACAACCGGGCTACATCTTTTCTACTCTCTTCATGATTCCCCTTCAAAGCATTCTCAATCTTATTCTGCAAAACTGTTGTTTTTATACATTGTTCATCGGAGAACACTCGTTCAACAAATTTTGTACTCAGCTTAGCGTGGTTGTTGACAAGAACGGAATTCTTGAGTCATGCTTCTCATGCTTGTGTGCATCTGTGAATTTGACCGCTTTGACGAGCCTTACCAATGAGACAAGATTGGATCTGTATTGAAGTGTATCTTTTTTGTCGCCCTTGTTTCCTTTTCCCTTTTCTTTGCCTTCTGCTTTCATCTCCTTCTTATGTTTCCCCATTTTGGACCATTTTTTCTTCTCATTCTCCTTTTCACTTTTTTTCCACTTGTTTTTTGTAACTTCTTCTTCTTCTCAACGTAGAAACTATACAAATACAGATAGCACAACAGAAAGCAAGACATAAACCTCGCTCAAGCAACTTACGTTCTTCAACCAGCAATCTTCTACAAGCTTTGAAGATCAGTTAGAGTGACCAAAATTTAAGTGCCCCTAAATGGTTTATTTTTTTTTTTAAAAATTGTATTTCTTAAAAAAAAGAAAAAGAAAAGGAAAGCATACCAAAAATAAAATAAAATACCACGTGACAAAAAAACTCATTTCTAAAAAGAACACTTGGAGTCTCTGCATTCGGCATAACTGTGAAGGAATTTTATCACTCAACATATTTTGGTGCAGTCTCAAAAGTACAAGAGGCAAGTCTGGATTTTATCTCATAGTAAAATTTAATTTTGATAAAATTTAACATTTTCAACGGATTTTAGCAAAATTAGATTTGAAGCAGACAAGTGTTTATTAAGCTGCGTCGGCACCTTTCCGATGATCGGAGACGTTTACCGCGTAGACCTCGTCAAGTACTACATGGGGTGATTTTGGCCGGCCCCGTATGTGTGTGGTCGTACCCGCCAATCTGTACGTATAGAACGGTTGTTTTTTTCGATGAGAAGCCTAAAGGGTGATATTCAAACATTTGAACGTTGAGGTCATGACACGTGAATGTCAAATTGACAGTGTGTGGGTGTTACAAGGGGTAGGGTACGGCCGGGTACCCTAAGGTTATTTCCGTAAATATTATGTTTTAGTTTAAAAATTGCACGTAGTTTCGTAAAAGCCCCAACTTTGCATTAATATGAAGTAAAATGTAGAGAGTAGAAGTAAAAATGCAATTGGAAATTAGGTAGATGGAATATGGGACTGAGTATATAGATGGGACTTTTCGGGCATATCTTAATGACTCTGGTATTCTTTTCCAGACTTCTTGTGTTGGCACTCCACAACAAAATGGAGTTGCCGAACGCGCATCTACTTGGAACCACACTTCTTCATCCATTTAGGTCTTTACTTTCTGTTCAAATGGCTAGTGGTCTATCTCCAACTAAGAGCCATTTATTGCTTTATGTGGTCAGTAGCCCGTACATCTACTAGGAACCACACCAATATCCAGATTTAGAAACCAGCAGAGTGCAGGCCCAGTTAGAGTTTGTTGGAACATCTGGCCCATTGCATCCTTTCCAACAACCCCCCAAGGCTAGGTACGGGAGGAGGCCCCCTCCCAAAGGGGATCAAACTTGCCAAGACCATATTTTATGTTTTGTATTTGATTTTTACCATGATTAAAACATATCAATAACATAATCGACATTTCATGTAAAAATAAAAAAGATAAAAAAAAATCACAGATCATTCAAGAAACCGAACACCATTGTTAACTCTAGTATCTTCCACAAAGAGTACAAGATCATCGGCTTCATCCGGGTACTCATCAAATTTAGGAGTTGAATCCCACTCAACTTGTGATTCAAGTAAGAAAGTAGTATTGAACTCTTCCTCAATGCACTCGGTCAAAGGAACTTTTGTGAGAGCTTTGAGAGCTAACGGTTCCTCGTCGAAAATAGGCGGCTTGCTCCAATCTACAATTGGATCTAAAATAACTTCTTTTGTTGTGAATGGCCACTCGACTTCATGATCATCTATAACCGCCTCCACAGAACAGGGATTTGGCAACGGTGGATATTGTTGTCGCAAAGTAGTAATCAAGGCTGTAAGTTGTGGGATAAGAGCCTTGACTTGTTGTTGCAACCCGACGTAATCATTATTGTACATTTCTGTCAAATGGTTGTTTCTTGGTGGCATAATCAATCAGGAAACGAGCCTAAGCTCTGATACCAACTTTCAATTGCTCTGATACCAAACTGATGCACACAAGCATGAGATAAAAAAATCACCCTTTGGCCATCTTGTTCTAGCAATTATTGACAGACCAGAAGAGAAATACATGAAGAAGAATGATCACAATGCCTTGAAATTGATCCAACAGTACGATAGCATGACTCAAGAATTCCGTTTGGGGAACAAGTCCCTTAAACCTACAGTGAATGATCTCACATTGATATTTGGAATCTATTCGAGACCAACAAGAATTAAGCTTGTCAACAACCACGCTAAGCTGAGTACAAAATTTGTTGAACGAGTGTTCTCCGATGAACAATGTATAAAAACAACAGTGTTGCAGAATAAGATTGAGAATGCTTTGAAGGGGAATCATAAAGAGAGTAGAAAAGATGTGGCCCGGTTGTTGACTCTATTCATACTCGCAACGCTCTTTTTCCCGGCAACGACACGAACACTAAGCTGGTGTTACATACGTTATGTCGAAGATTTGGAAAATAGCAAATCATATGCATGGTCGACATTGATTACTGAATTCTTGCTTAAAGAACTGTACAAGAAGAGTGATCATCCAAACACTGTTGGAGGATGCATCATGGGCCTCATGTACTGGTTGTGTGAACATGTTAGCCTATTGACTCTCATATCACCAATAGGCTACTTCCCGAGATTCCGGAAATGGACGCTCACCGACCTTACTCGTGTACTGGCAAACACACCATTTGAGTCTCTCGAGCCAAAACAGGTCACAGATGGAGAATTGCAGCCAACGGATGAAGAAAATGAAAAGTTGTCATTTGTCAAGGTGATGAATTATGACAAGCTAATTGTTGAGCTTGAAACAGTTCGAAAGGAAAATGAGGTTCTGATGAAAGAAAATGGCATGCTCAATAAAAAGCTTGAAGAAAAGGATAAAAACATGAAGGAAATGGCCAAAAAAATAAAGGAGATGGAGAAAAAACTTCAGCAGAAGAAAAAAAAGCTGCACAAGGGGAGTCGGTCAATTAAATTCCTGGACAAATCAATTGAAATTCTCGAAAAACAAATCGAGGAAAACCTTCAGCATAGTAATGTGCCATCAGTTGGTGAAAAGGAAAAGAAGACAACTGAAGAGTTGAGTCGTAACATAATAATCGACTATGAGAGAGAAGTTGTGTCAGTATACATGGAGAAGGAGTTGTTAGAAGAAAAGGTCCAAGAGAAGGAGAGAGAGGCTCTTAATACAATACTCAACTACGAGAAAGAGATTGGTGGAATGGTGATCACTCATGATCTCATCACAGAAGAACTTGAAAAGGCAAAGTATGAAAAGTAAATTCTCATTGATGAAATCGACGACCTTGTAGCACATGTTGTATCCCAAGAGTACAAGAATGCTGAGGAAAAATAGAATGCTGAGGAAAAAGATCAATCTACTAGCCAAAGTTATTCCAGTCAACAAGATATGGGAATCAATGATTTTGAAGATGGGTTTGGAAAGAATTTCATGTCAGAAGATGATGTCCACCAGACAATAACAAATACTGTTGCATACTATGCACAAGAAGAGAAGAAAGGTGAAGTGCGTCTTGAAAATATTAAACAATACAAGAGAGTACCAAGGAAAGGCAAGGTTGTGACTCTATCCTCCTTGGCCAAGCGAGTAAAGCAAAAAGTAGATAGAGTTGATTGATTGATATTGAGTTTTATAGAGCAAGTATCTATTTATCTTCCAATTACTTTGGTATTCTGCGGAATCAACAAAGTGTTTGATGCCTTTATTCTTGGGTATTCTTGGAATCAACAGGTTTAGAGAAGGATTTAATTTCCGGGTATTCGTGCGCGAATTAACGGATTTTAACTCGTGCTAAGCTTGTACTTCCGTACGCTTGCGCTGCATCAAATATATACCGGAATATGAAAATACCCTTCAACAAACATAGGTCCTTGAAAGGATCTCAAGGACATAGATTAGCTGGGGAAATGATATGACTTATAATGGTCTATGTTTGAAATTTTGTACTTGGACAGTTGCAGAAATTGCATACTGTGGGTGATAATTTTGTTCCGAACTGCAATTCCAGGCTCAGAAGTCAGAGCAAAAATTGTGTTAAATTATGTTCCTATCACGATAGAATCTGATGCAGCCACTTCTACATGGTAGTTATTTGAAGTTGCATCTATTAGGTAAATCAGTTTCCAATATCTTTTAGCTTTTCCATATTCATGTCACTCAATAATTCCAGTATGTTTGTTGAGTGCATGATCTTCGAACACAGATCCACTAGGAACAATGGAATTTTATGTGTTGTAGTTATTTATTGCACTGTGTTAAACATTTAGCATTGAAGTGTCTGCCTTTGTTCTTGCTTATGTTAAAGGATAGTCGGAAGGTGATGCAGATCAGCTCTTGTTTGTGGAATCATTAACTAAAATTAATCAGAATCCAAAATGAATTCTTCTGTCCTACCTTTTTTCCTGCAATTCACCAGGATAGTCTGGAGGTGGTGAAGATCACTTTTGTTACAAAACCAAAAAAACTAATCAAAATTCAGAACTACTCCTCTGCTTTGCCCTTTTTTCCCCTGTAATTCTCCTCCTTCTGTTCAGGTCAGTTACTGCAGTCCTTGATATTGTGGTTGCATCATTTGGCATTAGAGGAGGTTGGTTTTCATTCAGGTGATTTATAAAGTTATGGCTTGACGAGGACAGGATGTTTATTGTTCTGTGGGCTAGGCAACAAGTTAATGCCACACTGGAAGCAAATGATGTCGAAAAACGGAAGAGACAGATCAAGTATCTAAATAAGTGAGAGGCTGATAGCCGACTTAGAATCTCTACTATCTGTCGGGGGAAATGAAGGAACAAAAATTGATTTGAGAACCCATTCCATGGGCATGCTCGCCATTGGCAACAGCCGGTTCAGAATGACAGAAGATCAAGGTTCTAAAACTCACTAAGCACTAGCCCCTAGGCCTAGTACTCAGGGAGTACTCGAAACCTAGCAATTAGTCGTTTTTTGTTGTTTTTAATATTCTCCACCCCCTCCCAAAACGACATCTATTAAGCAAACATATAGAAAGAATCGCGGATGGGAGTGGGGGGTTGACTACTGAGAGAGGTGGAATGCGACGGTCGGTAATGTGTGTGTGTGTGTGTGTGTGTGTGTGTGTGTGAGAGAGAGAGAGAGAGAGGAGAGAGGAGAGAGCTTACCTCAGTTGGAGAAAGACGATCGATTGAGATTTGAGGAGATTTACGTAAAAAGACACTAAAGCCCCCCGAAAATCGTAAATTAAGTATTTAACCCAACTTTTTCCGAGTAACCCCAATTTTTCCGATTAATCCCAACTTTTTCTGACTTTTTTCGATTAATCCAGACTTTTTCCGACTTTTCCAACTGGCCAACTTGCTGACTTACTGACTAGTTACTGACAAATTCCGAGTTTTTTCAAACAAATTGTCCGAGTATATAAACTGCTGACCCACTAATCGCCTCGGCCAGGCGCCGACTACAGCACTTATACATAACATATAAGAGCAATTATACCAAGAATGAGTAGGATGCCTAGGAATTTGTTTTGTATCATACTAACCGATTTCTCTTTTTATTGAATCAATACTTATTAATAGTGCCACATTTCTACTAAATAAAACTGATTTTTGACAAAAATAACGACTTAAGGATAACCGATAAACTATGAATCGACTTTCGTTTATATTGATACAAAATAGAGGCATTGTCAAGTCGACGATCTATCCATAATCTTTTTTCGATTTCTTTCGTAACAAGAATATTTTTTTATATTTGTTTAATTATCACTTGTAATAAGTAATAATCTGAAATCATTTTTGTTTCCTCCATTACCTCCATAAATATGATTTTTTTGATTTTTGCTTTTCTTAGTAATATTGATCCATAGGCTAAGGAACTTCACCAAAAATGCTGAGTCGCATGGCCGTCCGTCCTCCTATACGGAAATTCGGTTTATTGTAGATAGATTATATATCTGATGCAGTGGAATTAATAGCCACTGTCTATTTTTCCTCATTTCTTATAAGTGGAATAGTTTTCTATACGATATATATCAACTCGATTATCTCAGTCTTTTTTTTTTTTTGACTTTTTTTTTTCAATTCGCTGTCATTCCAGTCGAATAAGTGAAATAGATCAACCTTTATCTATTTCACTTATTTAATTTAATTGATGGGACAACCTTTATCTAGGCCGAGTTTTAGAACACTGCAGAAGATGAGACATAAACATAGAGCTTGAAAACAAGTTCATTGGTAGTTTAAAAGTTGAGGAGGTTGGAGATGATATAAGGACTGCTTCTAAGTGTTCAAGGAGTGAAATGACGGGATTGGAAGGGGGAGAGAGTAGAATTCAGCGAGATTGTACAGGGGGAGGTTTTGTCAGGACGACAGGAGTTCCTACATCATGTAGGGGAGAATGCAGAGGCTTGGATCAGGGGCTGGAAAATTCTGTTTTCAAGGGAATGAAGCAGGACATGGACCATGCTCCTAGACACAGTGTTGGGGAGAACTTTATCTCAAAAGCTAGCTAGTGAGGTGAGGGTGCCCTCACTCGCATTTACATCATGCACAATATAGCAATGTGGGATTTGTCTTCACAACGTGCTCACTCAACACCACCTAATGCGTATAGGCCACACGCACCATACCCAATCCTGGTAATACTCTGGCTTTTATTCCATGTCACGGAATCTTCACTGTAGAGGTCATCCAAAAAGCAAGCTATCGAGGAGAAAATGGTCTCACACACGTACTGCACAATATTTTCATATCCGGCAATGCGAGACGAAAGGTTGCAGGCGGCCTACCTGCTTCATTGTACCGAAACAATGGCAGCTTCTACCTTTAGCAAGCAACCCGTATCCCCTTCAAATAATTGAGATGTCAACGATGCAACGAACAAAGTGCAAACTAGAAGAGCTGAATTCACCAATCTTCACTTTTTGTCAGTGAACCATAATCAACAGAACCTGTGAAGAATGAACAAGAACAGGCTTCAAGAGGACAATTTACAGAATTCGAGAACTGAGGCCTCAAACCGTGGTCGACAATGAAGGATTCAAAATTATTCTCACGACAGGGTTGACAAGGGCTCAGAGTTGTTAAACCAACTGGATCACGACAAGTCCAACCAGATCTGTTCCAACCAAAAAACAAGCAAAAAGCATTGGTCGGGGCAGATTCAGAGATAGAAATACAACTTCGGAGGCAGAGCAAGTTTGCGAGGGTTGTGAAAGGTTTGAGGGTGAGCAACGGAGGACACCAATTTGAAACATGTAAGATCAGAACAAATAGGAGCAAAATCACAAGGGTTGCCTGATGTGGGAGAGCGACCTACAAGGGTTGCTGGTAGCAGAGAGCTCAGATTGAGGAAGACCCAATCAGACCAGGACTGGACTGTGAATATTGAGCAGTCGGCCAAGGCCAAGGGGTAGACCCATGGCAAGTATAAGAGTCACCACCAACACCAAGACAGAAGGTACTCGAGCACACATCCACCTATACCGCTGATAATGAGAGATGAATACATCATGATCATCATCGTCGGCCCTCATCTTCAGCATCTATAATATCTTGGGAGGAAGAAAAAATTACATGTAGTCTTTACGAGCCATACATATTCTGAACTGATATGCAAGTTCTTAAGTTACATGCAAAGAAAATGAGTCACCACTGCATATACACAGTCAATCTTCCTTTCATGTGTGACACATCTCAAAGATCTATTCATGAAAAAATATATGCGCAGACAAGGACATTGGACAACCCTCTAATCAGATATTGGAAAGAAACTATTTATTTATCTTGCAGCCTTCACGATTAAGTGTGGCCAAGGTGTATATAAATGATTGTGCCGTTAAAGGGTAATATAATTGAACAGTGCCATATCAAACAAAGTTGCAACAGATAATGAAAACTATCAGCCAAGTCGATCTCGTAATCCGAGTTTTGAAATCAAATTAAAGCAAAGGTCACATAGATTGGAAGCAGGAGTAGGAGGGAAAAAAACGAAGGAAAAACTTGATAATAAAGAACAAGTAGATTTAAGTTAATATAAGAAAACATAGGGCGCATGCCCAATCAAAAACTTCAAGGTGGATACCTTCAGATTGATAACTGCAACTCTGTTAGCTGATGCTGAGAGCTGTTGACTGATATAAGCCATGGATTTCAACATAGGCTCCAGCGTAACCCTTGTTAGTCTAAACTGCACTTCTGTTTCTCCCGAAGGAGTTTTACCATAGTCCTCCATCTGGTTGAGAAGAAGAGGCAGTGAAACTAGATATAATACTGCTTCATGTGACCATACCCCAAGAAAATAAAGAGTAGAATCTTCTAGAACCATATATGCTGCTTCTTATGGAAAATCATACTCGATGACTACAGTCTACAGATAGTAATATGACTACCACATTTGTTGTAAGAAGGTTCTTTATGTTGAGCATCTCCCATTAGGCGTAAAGTACTGTTTTGGCTTCTTTTTTTCTGCCTTTGCTGAATTTTGTTAGATTTACTTCAATTTTTTTGGATTAATCATTTGTCTCAACGAAAGGAGTCCAAAAAGTAAAAATTACGACCAAAAAAAAAGTTCATTGAAGACAAAAAGTTTGATATAGCCGTATTTAGTTTTGGCTTATCGAAAATTTTTTCAATTTTGGTCCATATTTTTGTACTTTTTTAATGATTGATTGCAAAAATTATGATGAAAAACTACTCAAAAGATGACTAAAAGTAAAAAATACAACTGTCTCTAAGACAAATTAATTTGAGGCCTAAGGCACTTGTGTTTCTCTATGATCTGCCAGAGGTATCTTTGTAATTTGGAACTCCCAAGTACAAATACAAACGGCTTCTCTCTGCTCTCTCTATTACTTTCCTTTGGGACAAGATATGAACCTGATTCCTTTTTTTATTTTAAGCAGCATAATTAGCACTCAAAACCTTATGCAACAAGTGTCAACAAAGTAATGTATTCGATAACCACAAGTTGACTATCCTATAAACCATATTAAGTATTTCTTAAACTAGGCTAAAGTTTTCAGTTACAAAGTTCCCACTCAATGCTGAATACTGGACTGGCAGTTGCTTATGCCACCGTCGAGGCTCTCTCTCTCTCTCTTCCCTCAATATCAAACCCCCTCTCTCCTTTTCTCTGTTTTAGGTGGTTATGGAAGCTTCGAGGGGAGCACGGCGGTGCACGGGTATTTATGGCAGTCGTCACCGATGATTGTGGCGGCGACATGGGTTTTCTTCGCTTAGGCAATGGACGGCGGAGGAGAGTTTGGTCTAGGATCACAGGTATACAGGGTGTGGATGAAAGCAATGATTTCAAAAGTAGGATATCTGTGTATTTTGGAGGTGGCCTACGTTTGTGTGTTGTGGCACCGTGCGGTATAGTGTCTCGAACAGGGGTGTCTGCGTGCATCATTAGGGGCCTTTTTGGGTTGTTTTTTGGGGTCGTTTAAGGGCTGGTTTTGGCATTGATTTGGGGGCTAATGGGTTGATTTAGGTGCTGATTGGGGTAGATTTGATGGCATGGTGGCGGCACATCAGTTTTCCCAACTGGGAAGGGTGCCGACCATCGTGTTCTTCTGATCTTATCGGCGTCGTCTCAGTGTTTCGTGGGATTGCGATGGTGGCATGTCATGATTCTCTCCTTAACATTGACGGTGGTGGGTTGCGGTTCTTGAGTGAGCTGGAGCACAGCCATCTTATCCACTGGACTAGCATGTCGTGATTCTCCCCTTTATCATTGACAGTGGTGGGTTGCGATGATGAGATGTCGTGATTCTCTCCTTAATCATTGGCATGGCGTGGTTCTCTTCCTCGTCGATCACGGGCTCACGGCAGTGAGGCTGCAGCCAATGGGTGGTCTAAGGGTGTATCTATTCTCGGATTGGCGGCATCTGCAATTAGGCAGCATCAGGGTGTTTCTTGATATTTCAGGGGTGTTTTAAGTATAGTTGGCATCTTGTCAACTATTATTTTGCATGTGGTGTTGTTTGTTTGATTTTTTTTGTGTTTTTTAATATTAAAAAAAAAATCGAGAGGCTGAGGGATAGATTGAGATTTCACAAGTTACAGCACTGGGAGAGTCTTGTTTCACTCTTTGAAGCTCTCTCAGTGCATTTCTTTTCCTATTGTATTGGTTTTATATTGTATCTTCGTGATAAATAAAATTTCTTTTGCCAAATATATATATATATATATATCACAACCATTGTCACCATCAACAACCCCACCATGTCACCACTAAATAGCCACCAACACAACTGACACAGCACCAAACAACCGCCATAAAAACAGTGGACCAAAGAAACAGTAGAATGGCTAACTGATCAAAGACGTCCATGGACAAGAAAAAACAGAAATAGAATACAAACATCATACCTTCAGGTTAATTACTGCTACTTTACTGGACGTTGCTGAATTTTTATTTTCAAAGACCCAAGTCATGGACTTGAAACAAGTGAGCACCACCTAAATAGAAGATAGACAGAAGAAGCAATCACTTTCTGCGCAAGTACTTGAATTAAAAAAATCATCATGGTTGATGTGTAGTAACATAAGGCACAGAAAAGACCATTCGTTCATACCTTGTTATCGGTACCACTACCATCACGGGTAATAGAAACAGGAGCCATGCTAGGCTGATTCAAATCAGCAACAGGAACTCCAACATCATTAAGATTAAAGTGATGTGGCATCACATCTTGCCAAGGCCACAATGGTGGACTCGTATCAAAAGTCGGTATAGCCGCCTTTTTGCTACTGTCTTCCTGGGTACTTCCACTTCCGTGAGAGGAAGGAGGCGTAACTTTAGCCACGTTTTTCTTTACATCTGCAATCTTCCTTGCACCATCTCTTAGAGCAGTCATCGCTGCATTATAGGTCTCTGCAGCAATCGCCCCTTCCTCTGCAAACTTAACAGCTTCCCGACATAAGTTTTTGAAGCGTGAGGTCAGAGACTCAATAAATTGGGTATCTGCATCATTTTCCACTGATCCAAAGCCAACTCTGGCATTCCTTGTCCACCTCTTCAAAATGTAATGGGATGGAAGGGTCAGAACATTTGTTACAGTGAAGACAGTCAATATGTGCCGACATAGAATGCCGGAGTACTCAAACATCTGGCAGCTGCAAGTTGCTTTCATTTCAGACATATTCAACATGATCATGTATGCCTTGTGATCAAGTTCATATTTTGCAACCCTAAATTTGCTAACCACGCCATCCCCCTCAATCTTATTAGCAGTATACACAAAAGTCTCAACCAGCTCCTCCTGAAACTTGGAAAAAACTCTCTTGGTATAGAGATTTGCTGCCTGTTGTTCCATTGGTGATGGAGTCTTCAACACTGGCGTGGTGCAAATTGTATCATAATCTGCTTCTATCTCCCTTTCCAATGAATTTTCTAAAGCTCTTTCATACTGCTTGAAAAACATTGGTATGGTGGTTTGTTGGTTCACATATCCATCAAAAAAGGAGCTAACCCCTTGGTTTGATGAAAGCGCAGCAAAGAAGGTGCCCCGAAAAAAGACAGGTGCCCACTGCTGCCGAGCATTATAGACAGCTTGAAGCCACTCATTCATGCGAAGATCGTATCGATCTAGGAGTGACCCCCATGATGATTCAAAATCCTCAACCGTCTCAGAAAAATTGATGCAGCTATAGAGCTCCCCATAAAACGAAGGATGTGCGAGATATACATGAGCCAACCTTTCTTGACCTTCTCTCAAGATGTGCCACTTGCAAATGCAGTGGCGTGTTTCTGGGAACACCTGAGAAACAGCTGCCTGAATGGCTCTATCTTGGTCAGTGGTTATAGAAACTGGTGGGCAATCATTCATTGCAGACAGCCATGTCCTAAATAACCAAGTGAAGGAAGACTCAGACTCGTCTAAAAGTAATGCACAGCCAAACAAAACCATCTGACCGTGATGATTCAGACCAGTGAAAGGAGCTAATGGAACCAGAAACTGATTTGGTCGATACATTGTGTCAAAAATAACTGCATCGCCAAAGTGACCATAAGCCGTCCTTGATCTTGCGTCCGCCCAGAACACGTTAGTCATACGATTGTCATCGTCAAGCTGTATTGCATAATAGAAACCAGGATTTTCAGCCTGCATCTTCTTGAAATAGTTGAGAATATTCTGAGCGTCTCTTCCAAGGATTCTCTTCCTGAAACCGGGTTGAACATAATTCATAGGGCCAAAACTCTTAGCTGCACGATTCGTTTCAACAGGAGAGGAACTCCCAACTCCACGATTAGAATCATAAGATACATGATTTCCATCCATGGAGATAAAAACATCGCTGGGGGCATCAAGTGTTTCAACCACATTCTTTGTAGCACCGGCAAAATGCCTCCGAGGTCGAAGATACTGAACCTTTCTTGGACTCGCTATAGAATGGTTATGATCCTCAACAAATTTCGTCACAACCCAACTGTCTGGATCCTTTCTCTCTATCCTCAACATAGCATTGCAGTTTTCAACATTCTTCCTTTTAAAAACCTCCCTAGAACATGCAAAATCCCAAGTAACTATAGGCCCATCAGGCTTGGTACGGCTGTACTGACCTACATGGGTGCTAAAACCCACACGCCTAGCATATGCCTCGTATAAAGTCTTGGCAGCTTCTTCAGATTCGAACTCCATACCAACGGACAGTTTAGAGTTTTCATCATCATCGTTAACATTGTGAGCCTCAGAAGAATTTTCCGCCATACCTTGTTTATCAGTCATATTAGATGAAATATTGGCCTTCCGATGATTTTCTCTGCTACCCACCTCACCTTCAACTACTTCAACATCCATTCCTCAAGAGTGAATACTGTCAACACCTGGTCTCTAATGCCAGGAAGAATATAGGCAGTTCCGCATGCTTTCCATAATACATCAAAGGGGAAGTATGCACATTAACTCCCTACCCATATAAGTGGCAACATCAGTTAAAGCAACTCAAAATGATTACACAAGCACAACATGTAAAAGCAACTCAAATGATCACACAAGCACAACATGTAAAAGAAACATACAAACAGATAAAAATAAAATTAAGCATGCATACACAAAAGTTTCCACTTCAATTTTAACAAAGAAAAAGTATGCAAACAATTCAAATAATTTGACAAGAAATAATAGAAGAGGAGCGTCATCTTGCCAATTGCCTAAAAACATGCACCGAGTCACTGACATGTTAATTATTGCAACTAAGAATATGAGTGATTGACTAATCGTCCATCACAGGTTGAATATTTGAGCACTAAGAGTTCAACTCTCTGAAGCAGGGACGCAGACTCGGACATGGAAAAGAAAATGGGGAGACGGACACACCAGGGACAAGGCACTTCATATGCATTAATTTTTTTAGTTATTCATACCTACATTGTAACCACTAATATTTAGATTAGGGCTCCTATCGAATGCATTATTAAAAGATGGTGTATATAACACTTTTGGTCCAATATTTTTTATGCTATAAACATATCCCTACAAAAAGCTTTTAAATTTTCAAAAGCCACCCTACAGTGTCCCATTGTGGGTCCCTGTGGTGTCCCTGACTCCCCCAATATCTCAGGCGTACACCCGGCGTGTCTCACTAAAAAATATCAAAAATTAATGGACAGGTCCATGGAGTGTACCATACGTATTTTCGCATGTCCCCAGCATGTCCGACATAGATACGACGACCTCCTATGTGTGTTGGTACTTCATAGGTTGACCATTTCTACACCAATTGCAATGCCTAAAACCAGCCCAACAGGAATTTGAATGGTCAACAGTATATGTACTTATGCCAAGGTTGCTTTTAGTTAGTAACATTTTTTAGGTTGTGCCACATGAAATGTATGCGCTCCGAGTAATCTTATGAAACTCGCCAAACCTCAATTGCTGACACGCAGAAGATTCAAAAAGTTTCCTGTGGCAACTTTGCAATAGAAAATATGGTTTACACATCTCAAGAAGAGAACACCCACCCTTCGTTGCATACCAAAGGGGGAGAAACGAAGATCCAGAATCTTAAGGCGTAAAGGGTAGTTAGATTCTCAATTTCCCAAGAGAAATATCTATAAAAAAAAAAGCTCAAAAAAGTGTAAAATCAGAAAGACCAACCAAATTTGACACAGTTCAACTTAATTCAACGGCATTGTGCTTAAGAGGCACTGAATAACAGAAGTACATATTTAAATCCATATAATATCGAATCATAAAAAAGCAGCATATCAACATTCGTACAGCATATTTATTCTCAACTTCTGGATTCCTTATTTACTTACTGTTTTCCTCTGCAGACTCCAACAGCCAATTCTTTTCGAGGATGGGAGTTTCATCAAGTCAGTTTACCAGAATGAGTCATTGTCACAATGAAATGCTCCAAAACAAACCGCACAAAAATTTCATATTTTCTACCAGAGGTGGGTAGTTTATCTGGGTCAGATGTCTCCTAAAAAGTAACGGACGGGTGCGAAGGTAGGCCAAGCTTTCTGCTCATTAGCGTAATGGTATAAGCCTACCTGACTGTGAGACCGACTGTAAATGAGTAAAAAGGCATGCTTACGTACTTCTAGATTTAAATAAAAGAAAAGAAATCTGAATACTGCTGTTCAACTTGAAACCTCCTAATAGTGTGGAACATTCTGCATAGGTCAAAGCCTAAAACAACAAATATATGCTATGTCTAAAACAACAGCTTATGAGCTGCTGCAAAGACAGAAACTCCATTAATGCTTTTTTAATTTTTAAAATTTTCATTAAAGTCAAAATAAGAAGACCAAGATATGCCTAGCTGTAAAGAATATAATTGATACAGGAAGCTCCATAGGTTTTAGGCCCACAAAGCAATAATCGCTAACTTGCGTCATGATATGGATAAAGTTTGGAATCAACTTATGTAGTAGATTTGAGATCCACTAAGATAGTGAACAGCAGCGTAGGATCGTATCCCAAAGATAGTAAGTTTTTTCTTTCTTATGAAGCGAAGTCTTTTTCAAATATTCTACTCTAAGAAGCCATATGAAACCAATATAGTAACTTTGCAGAAAATTCTACACTTTAAGGGAAAATGCCTTTGCTTTTTTTTATTACAGATACAAGGAAACATAAAACTAAAACGGGCTATTCATCCGAATTCAAGTTTGAAACTCATAGAATTAACCTCATTTAGATAGCCCTAAAAATGGGATAGATCTAGGAAAATCTGATTCGGTTATATATTGTAGAATGTAGACCCAAATGGGATACCAACAGAATTGAGGGCTCACAACAAAAAGTAAAAGAACTCATCCTGCAATCAACCACACATTTATGACGAAAAAGTTCCAAAAACAGAAGTTACATGAATTATTCCCGAAACTAAGAATTTAAGGTAGCATCTACTTAGCAGAATTAGAGTACTATGGTACATGTTTACAACAAAAAAGTCAGGGAGATGTACAAACAACCCCTTCCAAAACTTCCAAAGTTTTTTGTAGGGCAAAGGGCATAAGCGCAACTTAGGTGTTCTATTGAACCATGTGATGTGAAGTGACTCAAAAACAATAACATGGCAAATGGTGTATGTAGAACTTGGAAACCTAATCCTAGCAGCACTTCTATCCTCAATATAATCTACTCGATCTGTTACACGATATGCGTGATGAACAAGCTTCTTAATTCAAAATCAAAAGGTCCATTTTGAATCGACCGTCCACTACACCATTATCCAAAAGAAAGAGAAACCCAACAGCCATTATTCAGAAAACAAACAAGTTTTCGCAGTGCAAGATCATCTGAACTGTAGCTTAAACCTCCCCAAAAGAGGACTGGCCTGGCAAGGCTGGCCCTGGCTTTTTAGGGGCCTAAAGCCAAAACAAAAATGGGGTCCTTTCTTGTTACATAGTTGACTGAAGGTGAGCCTTCATCAATTTCGACTTTGGAGAACTTCTTTCTCTGGAAATAACTGTAACAAAAATAGTCAATTATGTACAATCTTTTTCAGACTTTTACAATTTATAGCAAAATAAAATGGTAATAAAATTCCCAAATATTCGGGCCTAAAGCAGCGGCACCTCGAGCTTTAGCTCAGGGCCGGCACTAAGCCACCCGGGGGGAATGCAGCTAAACAAGGCCTCAGGTAACTCCACACTTGTTAGAGAAGCACAAACAACCGAAATAGTAAACCTTAGTGATTCTGCTATCATTTGTTAAAATTAAGACGCAATGAGATCAGAAAAGCAAAACGTACCGGCTGTAGCCGCTTTGTTGATTGTTACACAAATCGAAGCCCTCTCTCTCTCCACCTCAAAATTCTGTGTACGGGTTTCAATCGAAATTGTCTTGAGAAGCAATTTTCGACGACCCAGACCAAACTCGTGTCTGATTTCTTCTTCTTCGTCTCCAATTTTCCGTTCTTATTAACCTTCCCAGCTTCTACTGCTAAGCAATTGTTCGTTTCGTTCTCTGCGTACACCCGCCAAAATTTCATCGACAGCCCCTGGATTTTCCCTAATGCCACATACCACCTCGCTATGAGTACGGGTGCAAATGAGTCGAGACATATTGAGCTCGAACTCGGCTCATTTAGTAAACAAACAAAAAATTCAAGCTCGATGTCGCGTCGGCTATAAACAAGCCAAGCTTATTAAACGAGACGAGTTTAAAGATGTTAAGCTCGGCTCATTTACTAAACAAGCCTAATACTTAAACTCAAGCTCAAGCTCCGCTTAATTACTAAAAGAGCTGAGTTGAGTTGAGTCTCGAGCTGCTTGTGAGCAGCTCAGTTTATTTGCATCCCTATGCCTACGAGAAATGATAACGATGAACCACTATGGTTGTTTCTATGTGCGCTTCTATGATACCGCAAATCAGAAAATGTCTTCCGAAAGACATGATGGAATGAGCCAATAATGACATCTAAAATTCACCCTTTTTGATATTAAAAGGTAACTAGAAACTATCAACTCTCACTTATTTTGGATCAAAATGACTTTTATCCCCATTGGGAGTTGTTGATCAAAAGGGTAAATTTTTTTAATACCCCTCTACTTTGCTTTGGTCATAAAAGGCAAGTTTACTTTTGGGTCCAATTACATTACATTACATTAAATTAAACGTCAACGGAAGAAATACTTAGTTATTTTTTGCTAATAATTATTAAAGAAATAACATTATGGAGTTATCGACTTATTAATTGAGGCTTTATCTTTTTAACCGTAAGTCTTATTTCGAGAGCAATGTAGGCTAATGAAGCATGGGGATCATAATGGAATTGGGACCCAAATGAAAGTTGGGCATTTATTACTTGAAATGTATCTACGATAGAACAAATACAAAAGAGCTCTCAGAATTGAGAGCTTATTATTACTCCTATTTATTTTATTTATCCAACAAAGTGAAGTGGTCGATGTAAACCATTTTTAGCCCATTCAATCACGTGTTTGGTTGGACAGTTGTTGGTTGGGTAGTGATAAAATGAAAGTTAAAATTACCGGGGTTTTATAGTCATTCTATAATTCACTGTTCGGCTTCTCTTAAACTTTTATCAACCCTTTTGGCTCATTTGGATCGTTTTACTTGACAACACTTCTCTACTTAGTATTTTTTTTTTTTTTTTTTGTGGAAACATGCCATGATAGGAAAGACAGATTGAGTGCAATTTTCTTTACTCTTGGCAAGGATGTGCTCATTTCGGATTTCACTTAAATGATTTAGAACCGTTCATTTAGTCCATATTCAGATGTTAGAGACCATGCAAAAGCTAAGCTCAAGTATTGTTAAGTGCTTTCAAAATTCAATTCTCGAGATGAGAATTTTGAAACAAAAAAACAAAAAGTCTTAGATGCCCTTACCCGATATTCACCTGAGTTCAGTTTTTATGCATGGTCTGGTCTAGGTTTTGGCCATCGAAGGGGGACTCAAATGAGCACCACCCTTGCTAGGGTGACAAACAAGGTTGAACAAGATTATTCCTCAGGGACCAAAAATTTGAAGCGGTTAGTAACAATAAGAAAATGTATGATTAACAGAACTTTTTTAACTCAAAATTACAAGAAATGGGGGGGGAAACTGGTAATTGACAGATGAAAAAAAAAAACTTCTTTGCCTTTTTTTTTTCTTTTCTATATCGGCAAAAAGAATTTTTAATTACTCAATATTACAACAATTAAAAGGAACTAAAATACTTGTTTTTTTCTTTTTCAAATTTTCATCGACACAGGCTCCACCACTTGAAGTCGAGACGAATGATTATTTATCTGGTTACCTTTAACAAAAACCTCAGGGAAAGGACTTGCTTTGTGGGACCCACCTTGGAGTCCCACACCAATGATCCAAACTGTTCACTAATGTTTTAAAGTATTTCTTTCGAATGCCCCAACAAAAGTTTTGCTTAATCAAGCAACTAGAGCCAATCTTCTCATCTTCCATTTAGAATTTAGGACTAAATTCTCAACATAGAATTGGAAGATTGGATCAAGCAGCTATAGCTAGCTATAGTTATCCGATTGAGCTGATTTAACCCTTTGAAAACGTATTTTTAAATTTAATGAACGGCTCAGATAATTGAGCCCCACAAAGCAATCTGTGCACAAAATCTATGCGTCGAACTGCTTTCTTTCTGCCTCTTTCCCTTATTTTGATTCCTTTAGTCTTCTCTATGCTACAAGGAAAAATGCATAAATACACCTACAACCTCTGGCTCCCTTTCCCATTGCTTCCCTAATCCGCCATTATCTCTAAATCCATGCAAGTGCATGTGAAAGGGCAACACCACCAACACTTTCGATAGCAAGCTTCTTCTCAAATCCTTCATGACTGCCCAGTTCTCGGTTTCAAGGCCGCGAGCTCAAGCGCTTCATTTATGTTAACCTATAATATTCGGGTGAAAGTAAATAGATAATAAATGAATTAGAAAAAGAAAGCAAGATAGCTGCGATGTAGTGCTCGCGAGTGTGCTACTTTCCAATGAACGTGGAAGACATAAACTTTCCACGAAAACAACAATTTCCCAAACAATAGAAGGGTTTGAATTCAGATGCATACTAATGAAAGGTATGGACGAATAGATCTAACCTTTTAGCACGCAGTACTGACCCATGCTCCGTAGGCACTGTGATCCTTGACTCTGTGACAAATAGAAACTTTATGACTTAACACAATTTCCCATTCAGCCATACAAAAAATCGATTTTCCAGATACAAGAAATAGAAATTCAATTTACTAAAGGAAAATAAATCGTCATCATTAGTAGCAGCATAAGCACACAATGATGGAAGAGCCTTGAACAAAGTAAAATGGTTAAACCTCTTGTTGAACCCATGACTATGTTAAAATGGACTCACACAATGTTGACGTTCAGTTTTTACAGACAGCTATGTTTCTGCAATATTGTTGTAGGTCGGGTTCTTCCAAATGAATATATCCAAACGAGTTTCTGGAACATTTGCCTTATGAGCTAATCACGAAGAGTATGGCCATAAACTAACAAAAGTCGCATACATTTCCTTCTGACAAATGTAGCACTAGAGTTGCTATTATCCTAATGTTAGTGGGTCCCCTGCAAGTACCAGAGTATCATCATGGGATGCTGCAAGTAACAAGATGAAGTTCTGAAAGACTTTTCCATTCACAACCTCAATTGATTGGGACTTGAGGCTCGGCTCGGCTCGGCTTGGTTTGCTAAAATGGTAGGATCATCTCAACTGAAGATCAGGGAAACCCAGAGAAGACCCAACACACCTCCAAATACGCAGCTGTCTATGTTCTATTACTTACTGTACAAGGTGCTATTGTGTTGATAAGCAGCACCAACAATCTGCTTTTTCTTTTCTTTTTTTGCTCAGTAGCACCAACAATCTGCTGCTAGTCAAGCGATGCAGCTGCACAGATATTTTACAGTAACAGAAGTAACCTTTCAAGGCAGCAGAAACTACTAACTTACTCATCCCAAATCCCCAACAAAAAAGAATAAAAAGAGGAGAACGAGATAAAACCAACCAACACCAATCCAAACAAAAGAGCAGGAGTTCTGATAACCACACTATGCTAATTGAATTATGTACGTTTACATGTTTTTCGGGCGTGGATCCCCATGAGCAACACTTGTATATTGCAAAATCTAGAACAAAAGACTACCTAGGGTTGCGGTCTAGTGATAAGTTGCTTGGTGACAAGGAGGACATGAGTTGGAGACTATTGGGTTACATTGAGGGACACTCATTCCTATTAATCGTAGATCAACATGTCCTAGGTGGGATTAAGGTTTAGCTGTGGCTCAAGTCCATCTTTAGCATTACTATCTTGTTTGTAGACCACGCGTGTTGCTATGCCTGTTTAGTAGGGCTGCAACAAAAATCCAGTGAACCGCTAATCTAGTCCAAAGCAGACCAAACCATACGTTTTAATTTCTATAGATCCTTGGACAAATGGTTAGGACACGGATTCAATAATTTGCGAATTGTGAGATATGGTTCGGTCCATGGATTTTTGTATAGAACCGTGGATTACCCAAACCGACCTGGCCAAGGATGTCTTCATTACCAAAGTTATGCGAGGGAGAGATACTAATTCTGAGCATTGGAAAGCCAAGTTCATTGATGGCTTACCACCTTTCTTTGCCAAAAAAAGGTAAGGCAGAAGCTTACGGATTACTTATTCCGTGGTCCAACTGTACCTATGGCCATCTTATAAGTATTTGTGTCCAAGTTGGTCTGTCTATTTGCAATGATATGAGATAGCAATACCAACTTAAGAAACAAAATCTTACTGGCAAAAGGAAAATTGGTGAATTTTGTCAACAATTTGCTTATTATATGCCAGTAAATTACCCGAGTAAACATCGTAAGAAGTCTACTTCTAAGCCTTCTAAACCATATTAAAAAGGATATATATACAAAAAAAAAAAAAAAGATGATGATGATAAAGATTATTCTAAAGCCAAACAGCCAAAGAAAAGAAAATCAAAATACGAAGCCTGCTCTTATAAATGTGGAAAAATTGGCCATTATGCCAATAAATGTCTCACGAAAAAGAAGTTAAATGCACTTCAAATAGATGGAATGCCTCAAAATGCAATTAAGTAAATTGTTACTTAACTCTGATGGTTCTTCTGAATTTGAATCTAAGAGTGAAGATTAATTAGGTAAACGCTTGATGTGCAGGCCATTACAGACTCTGATACCAAATAAGGAAAGGATCAATAAAAGACTTATCAATAGAATAGAAGAAGACTACTAATTAAAAGGGAGGAAAGGAAAGAGAAAGCAAGAGAAGTGATCTATGCCTAACGCTTAGTAGGATACAACTTACATAGGAAAACCTATGCTACTATTACGAACTTCAAATTTTTTGTCACAAGTCCGGATGCCAGGTGTCCTAGATAATGTGGAGTCGTACACGACATCTTCCTTTTACCAAAATCTTGATCTCATCATACTGCTATCGAATCTTTATTCCAATATTTGACATAAAGCAAAGTAAGAAAATCTCCTTTTCTCTGTCTTCTGTGGCATAATTGTAAAACTTCAATTATTCAGCTCCTCTTGGCTTTTGCTTTTGCTGCTTTTTCCCTCTTGATTGTCGTCATAGAATCACACAAATCAATATCATCCAGTTCAATGTCACTGGTGATATCTTCTGGATTCTATAATTCTCCAGCCAGGCACGCAAAACTGAGTTTGGCTGGATTGGCTCTATTTCTAGTGGAAGTGACGCAATAGAGGACATCACTCTTCCCATCCAATTTTGACCAATTTGTTCCTTGAAGAGCTAATCCTCAAATTAATTGACATCCTGCCCAGCTTCTGACAAATTTGGATAAAGATTTTGGACCATTGACCTCATTTGTTGAACAAATTCAACTAGACCTTCTGATTGAAGCACTGATACTAGAACTTTGTACCTAGTCTTTGTAGGCAGATACATATTTTTCTACAGTTATATTAATTTATTTTTGGGTGGTTTCAATATCAAAACGTGACTGCCACTTCGACATGGTTCCATGCCTTGCCTACCCCGGTGACAAGCACTTGTCGTTCCTAGCCCGGTGACATGCACATGTCGTGCCAGTTAGTCCCAGCATTGCCTGGTGACAAGCACAAGACGTGCCATTGCATTTGCAGCCTCGTCTTTTTTCTTTTATGCATGTTTTAAGAAACCGCTATTGTGGCCTTTGGATTTTATGTTCATTGCAATGCCCAGAGACGAGGACATAGACAAAAAATACTAACTGAATTTCTAGTATTCAGAGATGATCATAGGCAAATAAGAAGTCCCATCTCCAAATCCAAGCAATACAGAATTCGGTAAAATACCAAAGGGTCTCAAGGTGGATTTACTGCAGATATCATTTAGCTTCGGATGATAATCATACCATATTGAAAATGGCTTTGAAAGGGATTTTGGTAAAATCTTTGCAACTGAACCAAAAAAAGTAAATTGGTTTCCAAGAGTCACCATCTAATTTAAATAGTTTAAGCAGAATTACCCATTAGAAACGGTATATTCAAGTTAATCTAGTCATAAGCCAAGAATACGCCATCCGTAATGCTATTGCACTTGTTGACAATGGCGCTGATATAAACTGTATTCAGGAAGGATTAGTTCCTACTTCCTACTCAATACTTTGAAAAAACAGTTCAATCCTTTACTGCTTCAAGTGATAACCATATGCAGTTATGCACATTTGAAAAGCAGTTCAATCCGACATTCGGAATTGGTTCTCCAACCCAATCCAACCGAAGAGTGCAAAATAGGCTTTAGAATAGAGCAGGAGTAGTGATTACCCAATCGCCTAGTGATCTCCAATGGCAACAAGATGCTTGTACCTAAAAGAAAGGTGTCTTCAAAATCAGTTGTATACTTTTTAGGAGGTAAAACCTCATTATATATGTGAGGCAGAAGCAGTGATTACTCTATCACCTCATTAAATATATGACGCAATTTGTTAGATTATCCCATATCGCCTATCTAGGCCACCCAAGCTTAAGTTAATAAATTCTAGAGGCTACTCCACCTATTGTCAATTGGTTATAGGTTGGAACCCTCCAAGAAATTAACATGGTATCAGAGCTAGGTCTTGGATGGCCTCATCTCACGTGGTCGAGTCTCCTTTGCCCGAGTCAAATCTCCTGGTCTCCTCAATTCGTACCTCCACATGCATCCGGGCTGTACATTAGGGGGAGTGTTAGATTATCCCACATCGCCCATCTAGACCACCCAAGCTTGATTAATAATTCTAGAGGCTACTCCACCTATTGCCAATTGGTTTTAGGTTTCCAACCCTCCAAGAAATTAACACAATCCTAGCAGAAACGTCATCAGTTTTCTCATATTTATCACAATGAGAAGGATACTATTATCCCCATGACAAATTCAAAGTGCTATATTGTGAAAGTCATGCATCCGCGTGAATGGGGACTTTCTTCATTTGTCACCAAAAAGAATCCGAAAGATCGCCAGTGACATTGAACCGGACGGTATTGATTTGTGGGATTCCATGATTACAATCAAGATGGAAAAAACTGCAAAACCAAAAGCCAAGAGAAGCTGAATAATTGAAGCTTTGCAATTATGCCAGAGAAGACATAAAGAAAATGAGATTCTTTTACTTTGCTTTATGTCAAATATTAGAATAAAGATTCGCCAGTAGTATGATTGAGGGCAAGATCTTGGTAAAATGAAGATGCCTTGTACGACTCTACAGTATCTAGGACACGTGGTATCCGGACTTGTAACAAAAAACTTGAAGTCCGTAACAGTAGCATAGGTTTTCCTATATAAAGTTGTATCCTACCAAGCCTTAGGCAGATTATCCAAACACTTCTCTTGCTTTCTCTTCCTCTTTCTCTTTCCTTTACTCCCATTTTATTCTCTTTCCGAAGAATAAAAGCAAGTCTTAATAAGTAAGTCTTCTTCGCTTTTACTTTTAACTCTTTTATTGATCCTTTCCATAGGTCCTTGGTTCGACCTCCTAATGAGAATTGAGGTCCTTGTGCATGCGTGTCATCCCTAAGGCTTGCTTCCTCTGTATAGAGTGCCCCGTGGTTCCTCGAGTGCCAGCCGCAGAGAGGAATGCCATCAACTAGGGCGCTATTGGCCCCTAACCACTCGCCCACCGGCCGCTCGGGCTCCACATTTCAAGTTCGTTATTCTAACAGTCTTCTCTGCTCCAACGGGAGCTTGGCCCGCCCTTCTATCTTATCTACTGCCTTGCTCCTTGGCTCCCTACAGCTCCAGCCACTCGCTGTAATAACTTGCTTCTCGGGTGGCTCGCACCCTAGGTGGTGTGGCTGAGCCAAAGCGGGCTCACCAGACAGCCTATGTTTACGGGCGCACGCGGAAAGGCATGATTACTTCCACAAATCTCACTGCACTGACCATAGTAAACTCCTCATACCGAAATAGAGGTCTCACTGCACTGAGGAAGGTACAACCCAACTATGAAGTACATCAGCACACGTTACAATACACAGATGACTTTTGGCTGGTACAATGACTATTGTCCACTTCTAATAAACGTAATTGACCCAATTCTCGGGAATCGCATAACTGTCAAAAGTGAGTGACTGTTCATCGGAACTGACAACTGTTATAGTCCAAATACTCACAAGCCCGATACCATAAATGTCCAATATCTTTTGTAGTAATGGCTGGATCTACTACTACCTCATCCATTGAGTATGAAAGAGCAAAGGATGGTATAGCAATGAACATCGGGATGATACTAGGAAAGATGGTCCGAAGAATCTCGATTGTCCTCAAGGATCATTCAATTGCATACAATTCTACCACTACCAAAAAAGGCTGATGATTTGAGCTAGCCATCTAACTAGCCATGTTCATTGATCAATAGCAGGACTAAAATGATGGCAGCAATTTTACTTTTAGTGAAACGAGTAACTACAAATATAATATCCATGTATATAAGTAAACATTTTTATAATTCTATATACTATTCTTTTTATTAACATGTGTACATGTATATTCAGGGATATGTATATATGTTATTAAGTGTTAGTGTTGTTTCTCATTTCTTATTTAGTTGTTGATTACACTACGTGACTTTGCTTACAATCGTAGAGTCCGAATTGACGAAACCAATCACGGGTATTGCATAAGTTAAAACACTATTGGCATAAACATAACCATTATATAAATATATATAGGGGCAGGTTCCGGGGACACATAAGAAAACACAAAAAAACACACGCTTTTGTTCCGGGTTATATTGTAATGATCTAAACCGCTCACTTTGTTTAAATGGATAAAATAAGATATCTTGCAAAAATTCAGCTCAATCCAATATTGATAAGTGCTTGATCCAAACAGTTATTCAAAAAACTTGACAGGAACTGGTATTCTCAGAATTGTTTGGATCGAGCACTTACCGTCATTCAAATGAGTTGATTTTTTACAAGTATCCTTAAAAACATGTTTTAAACAAGTTGAACGGTTCCGATCAAAAAAAAAAAACAAGTTGAACGGTTCAGATTATTATCGTGGGCTCCGAAACAAATTGTGTTTTTTTATGTGTTTTCTTATGTGTCCCTTGAACCGGCCCCATGTATATATATATGTGTGTGTGTGTGTGTGTGTGTGTGTGTGTGTGTGTGTGTGTGCGCGTGCGCGTGCGCTAAAGTTAATTACTGTGTTTTCCATATCATATGATTTCCTACTGTTGGTTTCGCAAGTAGTTGGTTTATAACAACTAATTAGAATTTTCATATGGAAGGTTAACTATATGAAAAAAACAATGAAGATGTGCATGTGTATAATTGTGATAATCGATCCAAACATCCCTATCAATTCTATTTTTGCTTCCTTCTTTTCTTATTGTATTTGTCACATACATTGAAAGTTTGGAACCATGGATTAACCGTGAATCGAACTGTAAGTCTGCATATTGATTTGGTTCGTTTTGTAGGACTTCTAGTCCGGACATGGATTTCAATTTCTTGGAACTGTAACAGTTGGGTCCTTTGATTTATATGTAACTGTAACCGAGTCGATCCAGCCCGCACCCCTACTCTATAGGCCCCTCTTGCCCGATTCCCCAACAAGAAGGCTCCTATGGTCAGATTGCCAAGCACTATCGCCCCATCCCACCATATTTGATCATCCAAAATAACAGATATCAATACTGGAAGGTAGACAAACTTCAAAATAGACAGTAGTATGCAGGTGGTTCGCCTACCATTAAACTAAGTATGCCTGGGAACTAGGAAGAAATGCCAATTTTGGTACGGTATAGGCCAGCACATAACGTGAAGTGGGAAAATTCAATGCACTACTGCTTCATCAATAAGAGAAAAGAGGAGCAGTTTCATGTGCCACTATGCGAAAGATTCAGATTAAGCCTGGACCCGGGAAAAACTGATGCATGGATAAATTATGGGGAAGTATGTTGAGGTTTTGGGGAATAGCAAGAGCATGTCTAGTTGACGAACATGAAGGGCGCAAAAGGAATAATAACACGGGGCAAGAAGTCATCACAATGGATTTCCGCTTACAGGTACACGTCATCTAGATTGATGTCTTGAAACAGATTGACATAAAACCGAAAGCCATCGGGGCTTACATCTCTGCACAGGAGACCTGCAATAATATTTTTCATGGTAAAATTGTCAATATGTTAGTAACATTCTACAACAAATAAAAGGACTCAGAAAAGGTAGCAAAAACATACCCTTGCTCTCAGCAGTTAGCAGATGTTCCTTAGCCATAGCTGGAGCAATCCCCAGCATAATAGCAGCATCACTGGCGCTGATCCCACTCCGGAGGGCTTCAGGCTTCAATGCAAGCGACTTAATTCTTGACAAAACCTATAATTATTATCAGAGCAACGTGATTATTGTAGTGTAATCTGCACCAGCTCTTCAATGTAAAACTTTAACATGTGCGGATAGTAAAAAGACACAGCAAAAAAAATTAAAAATAAAGACAGCCCTTATAAATATAATATTCCCTCCGTCCCCAATTTTTGTTCCCAAATATCACTTTTTATTGTCCTAAAAATATTGTCCCAATAGAAGAGTAATTGGCAAAAAATTATGAGTTTACTCTTTTACCCTTAATTTTCGAAAGTAAGTATATGCAATGATGATGGTTTGAAGGGTAAAAAAGAGGAAATAAAAAATATGGCAAGTGTAATGATGATGTTCCACTAATAAGTTGGAATTCCTTAGAGGGACCAATAAACTGGGACGGAGGGAGTATTTGCCACCACCAATACCTTATACCATGCCGCTAGTCAACATCAAATCAAAGCTTGGCAGACTGATTCATGGACGGTAAAGCTTGCCATGAAGCTGACCTCAAGGACAGGTTCAGCATTTGAATAATGAACAGGTTGCATCTCACTGCCCAAAGGGATATGCAAAAGTGTGCTTTTTCCCTGCTGTTGCCATCTACCCATTCCAATTTTTTGTTTATTTTATTTACTGATGACTTTGAAAATGTGGTCATCAAAAGACAATTTATATCATTGGACATACTCCCAAGGGCTTTGGGAAGGTGCTACAGGTTGCATGGGTTGAGCACCCGCAAAGGGTGGCACAAGTTTAGATTTGAATCCTCAACCTCCAATGTGAATAGTATGGACTTGTGTCAAACTCACAAATAGAGATCAGCAAATAGTCTCCTACAACGTTAGCGACGAACTTACAACAGATAACAGAATAACCCATGGCTGATCACAGTGCACTCTGATTTTTTATTTTTTATTTTTAAAATGCTTGGATGGGCGACCTGAACAAGACGTCAATACTACGCTCTTGTAAACCTTGATGAGGAAAGCCTTTGATAGAATACAGTTTATGCATTATAGCTCATGGAAAAATAACAGAAAACAAAAGGCACATACAGTTCCCATAAATGCATAAAAAGCTCTGGCAAGCTTGTTCTTGCTCCCGGTGCTCGTTTTCGTGACATAGGTATGAACCTCACACCATTGGCAAGTAAAAAATAGTTGGGTAGTCATCCCTATAAATTTCTATTTCATTTATTGTTGATGTGAAGAGACTACTTGCCACATTTAATCAACTAGAGTAGAAAAATTATGCAACCGACCACATCTTCAGTCATGAGTCTGCAAACCCACTCACGCAAACAAAACATAGAAAGTATACGAGGTGTACTAAAAATACAAACAGCATATTCCATGATAAAAATAGAACTTAGGTGTGGGTAAAATTGATTACCTGCTCATCATTGTATGACTTGTTTTGGATGACCATGACACCACTATCAAACAACCGGAGCATTACTGGACTGTTCAACAGAATGGAGTATAATAAACAACTTACATAGTTTGAGGCCTGAGCTTATGATTAAGAAAATGCATTAGCCAAATGATAGCAATATTTGATAATATTGCAACCACAATCCCAGTTTCTCCTTAAAGACACGCCCCATACATGAACATGTTAAAGATATAAGCAACACTTACACATCAACATTCTTCCAAAGAGAACACGCTTGCAATAAATCCTCGGGTGAGATCAGTTCTGCACCATAGGGAACCACAAATGAAATGAAGGACTTCCAAATCGAAACCATAATGATTAGAGATAAGACAATTATTACAGACCTGTACCGCGTGCACGATTGAAGACACAATAAACATCTATTAGATTAATCATTCCTCCAGATCTCTCCAATGGGATTTTGACAAAATCTGCCAACTAAGGACCAGAAGAAAATTGTCACAATAAAAACGGAGGGAAAAAAGGAATACCTATTCCCTAGTTTGGATAACACCAAAAACAGTTCCCATTCCGACTTCAGAGCAAAGAAATAAGAAAAATGATTCATAGGCCCAAATTAGAGTAAGAAATTAGAGTGAAAGTTTATGGAAGGTGTTGATGTAATGGTTCATGTGATCTTACCACATGTGTGGTGTTGGCTTAGAAAATAGGTCTAATTATTGGGCTTGTATGGCATTGCTCAAGGAATAAACTTCCTTGCTAATGTACGAGAAAATAAAAGATCGAACCAGTCAAAAAATTGGTCAAGAGAAGGATAACAATCTCCCTTGTCCCAACTATACAAGCTATTCACCAAAAAACTTTTGATTCTGAATAAAGGCTTTTCTACTCGTTCAAAACATCTCTGATTTATCTCTCGCCAAATCATCCACATTACACAAAGAGGAAGCATGATTCATGGTCCTTCCCCTTCGTATTCTATTTCATTCCCTCTCTGAAAATTTGCATCTCCACGTGCATGATGGGAACAAATACAGAAAGAGAGACTTAAACCCAAGACCCCTCGCGACCAGAGCTCAGATACCATGTTAAGTTACCAACTCCCCAAAAAGCTTAAGATATTAGGAAATGGGCCCAACTATGTATATCAAGCCATCTAACAGACTAACACCAAGGGTTTCCGTACCTCCCTTGTCGAAGTGGAGACAGGTGATGGGGTTTTCGAACTATGATCCGAAAGCGATTTGGGGATGGCACAAGATAAGGTACCAGATCTAGATTGTAATAGGGAGTTGAAATAGGCAGATTCAACGTGAAAATCAAATCGATCTTAATGAAGTACATTGAGAGATGTGTTTAGGATTCTGATTTTTCTAGCAAGCTCAAGGTTTTGAATCCCGTACCAGCTTCGGTACCAATTTTTCTACTGGTACAGTACCGGCCGGTACCAGGTACCGTTCGGATTTGGTGAGATTATCAAAAAAGCAACTTCAAGGAACATGTAGGAGGGTCACTTGTGTAATTTTGTTTAAGGGTCCAAAGATGTAATTTTCCTATTTGAGTCTTGTACAAGTATTGTAAATAGTCTTTTATTACACTTTTAGTACGTGTAGTTTCATGTACGTCCCTTCGCTGTACCACATGTTTCTACCTGCCATATGGGGGAAAGTTCATTTTGTGTATATAACAAGAGGGTGAGGTATGAATTCGTCCTTAAGCTCTACTAACTTTGTAGCCGTCCTCTCCTTTGTAACTAGTTTTTCAGGATGCAATACTTGAGTTGATGTTGATCAATGAGAATGAGTTCTTTTCTCCAAATCTAGTGCTTGTTGCCACTAACGATGGATATCGTTTAAGATTCAACCTAGTAACTCAGTTACTTACTTGGTCTTTGTTTGCTTGCATTGCAAACACTCGTTGCTTTAGTTTGGCTGGCTAGCAATGGAGTTTGTCTAGCACCACACGTCGTCAGAGCCGTCGTGTGACACCAGGGCAAGAAAAAGCGGGAGGGAGTGAAAGAGAATGCCCTTGGTGCTTGAGATATAAGAAGAGCGGGAAAGGAGCTAGTGGAACAAAGGAAATAAGCATTAATCACCGACCAACACAGGATAATGTTCCAGGAGTCGGTATTCTTACAAAACTGGGGATGGAATTGAAGTGTCACTGGGATATGAAAAGGGATAGAGAACTTGGGAATTTACTTGATTAACTGGCAAGGTTCAAGAATGATGCTTTAACGATAGGCACTAAGGCAAAAAAGAGGCAAATTTTAGATGAAAAGTCTGCTCAGTGTGTGAGAAGCTCAGCTAGACAGCGGAAGAGAGGTAAAGAACCCTGTTAGCACCATTGTTATGGTAGTATTATTGATAGGTATATGGAATACACCGGTGGAAGGTACTTGTGCATTGGCATTCTGATAATTGCCATGAATAGGGCACTTATTTACGATATTTATTTTTCATTGATGGCCTTCTTGGAGACTTGAGTGGATGTGGGAATTTATTTTCTTTTGGTTTGCTGGTGTACATGTATGGTGCCCTCTTGCGACCTTCCCAAATTTAATGACTTGTAGATAGAAATAGAACAGTAAACATAGATTATAGCATTTAAGCCATTTTTATAAGTTTTTCAACTCAGTTGTCATATCAAACCCAAGATCAAGGCAATGTGGAGAAATCAGTTTGCATGTTTACAGATAATTAATAAGACAATAAGAGAATTTCAGTCAAATAAACTATTTAAGAAGAGTCAGAAGACAGAAGTGTACCTGACGCGACAACTGCTGGTGATATAAAGCACCAGCAGACTCTTTTGTAACTGGGGATGCAATACCAACACTCAGTAACCAATCTTGCATCTCTTCTTTGGAGCCCATCTCGTCCTCATCATTTGCTACATTGCCTTGATTATTTGAACCTGATAAAAGTTTTAGCCTCATCTTCTCTGCTAGCATAACCATCTCTTTGGCCTTGCTCTGTAGAAACCCAAGAATTTTCAGAGTTTAAAGATAGTCACCAAGGAACATGACAGAAACTTCTGACCTAAGCAAGGCCCTTAAATTGGCAATTCGATCAACAATGAGGATAAATCATAACCAATGCCTATATTCAAAAAAGTGGACTAAATCCATTATACACTGGCATTGCAAGGGGGAAAAAAAATTCAAGACACTGTGATAGGGGAACTCCCTAAAATTGCTTAGGTAATTTGCCCATGTTTGAACGTATCTTTACTTCGATTAAAATAAAACACAGTATCTTTACTTGAGAGTACAGATGGAAAGCTTGACCCACTCTTGCAGACCCTGCCCACCCACCCCGACGCGCGCACGGACTAAGACAGCTGGTTTCCATTTTTCAGAGTCTGGTTTGGGATTCAAAATTGGAGAATCCTAAGGGGCAGGCCGAGGAAAGTTTTAAGTGCCACGCCTTCAGTATTAGCATTTAAACCTTGTTCGTATTCCACAGTATTTGGTACAAAATATGAAGTATATAACTTCCTTCCGTGTACTGATTAGTTGTCTAAGATTCTCTCTCAAACACACACAATTCTCTCATATGTGAGCAGGTTGTCAGACACTAACAGGCATAGTTGTTAAAAACCTACCAGACGGGATAAGTATCCTACGATTCTGATCATCTCTTTACAAAAACTATACATATGCCACTCCGTATCCTTTTCATATAGAAATACAACGATAGGATGACGAATCATACAAAACATTCTCGAATCCCGATTCGATATGCCTCATATGATTACTTATTGGAAGAAAGAAGTCCTACCATATTTTAAGAAGTGGAACACCAAATGAATTCTAAATTGTTTGAACTAATTATGGCGACATTCAAACCCTTCAAAGAAAACCAAAACTCAATATATTAGAGCTCAAATAGAAGAAAGAACATATTTTGATCATGTATCACATGAATCACCTTAGGGCTCTTCTATTCTTCCCTTGACCAAGGCACCAGAAAACCTCAATGTGATAGACCCTACTTGGGAGATTTGGAATCTTTCATCCTGAAAACCTATTTTTCATACTTATTCTTCATATATAGGGCAAATTTTTAGACCATAATTAGGTATAACTTTTAGCCATATGTTAGCTTTTGGCGACGTGACTTACGATAAACAATACTTCTCCCGATGTGATTCATATATAGGGCCAATTTTTAGACCATAATTAGGTATAACTTTTAGCCATATGTTAGCTTTTAGCCATATGTTAACTTTTAGCCATATGTTACCTTTTTAACACATTGGACGGCTCGGATTTTCCCAAAACAATTTGTAACACAAAAAAAAAACACCCCCAAGGCTTCAATCCGGGAGTCCGGAGGAGAAGCCCTGGGTATATATATATATATATATTGGCGATTTGAAAACACTACAGGCACTCTGGTCATGCAACTAAATAGGATAAACAATAGGGATACTACTGCTGCGGATGTACAACAAGCCCTTCACAATCAACTAACCAACGAAAAAACAGAGAGGAACAATAGGCCACTCTTGTGGTTCATATACTGCATGTACGCTATCGAGTAGTTAAGGTACTCTTAATATGGAAGTCTAGAACCTAAAATATCGAAAATTGAAGACTAAAATTGCAAATTTTTCGACAAAATCAGTTGAATTAGTTAAAATCGCAACACACTGAATTTTTATTGTACATGACTGCAGAATGGATTATACACGTGCTATTTATTTTGAAAAGAAAAAAGAAAACGAAAATAAAAGAAATTTGTTTGTGGAACTAAATGCATACCATGAGAGCATTCAAGTCCTGAAAAGCATCTTGCAAGCTCTTATCAGTACTCTCCCACATCTCCTGTTCCTTCCTCAGTATCCCAGCAACTCCAACAACCGGCATTCTCAATCCTCCAGAACTTGACCCACCATCAAATTTCCCCGAACCGGACCCACCAGAACCACTCTCCCAAGCTCTCCCTCTCCACGCCTCCAAAAGTTTACCCAAAAGGGAATCTGAATCGGAGTTCTTACCTCTCAAGACAAGCGTGATCACCATAGATCCCGTTCCTCTCTCATCCACTCTTCCTTCCGATGTAACTGAGACCTGGAACCAGGGACGGACCCAAGATTTGAGTACTGGACCGAATAACGTTACACAGAAAATTTGTAACATATGAAACAATATCAATTATGCCATCACAAATTACATAAACAAGATTAAAAAAAAGTTACGTATATACTTTTTGATCAACCCATACATTCAATCGTTTAATAAAAATAGGATAGTGTATAATAACACAAATGCATATTGTGCATCCATATCTATTTCAAAAGCAAAATGCAAAACCTAGTGATCTATCATATATAAAAGTTAGAATCTAAAATTACATCGACGTTCTTTCATTATGTAAAATGCATTTATAATGGAACTTGACGGGTGTTAGGTTTTTCAAAGAAAACGTTGGATGAGTGAATCTATATAATATTACAATTTTTACTTAAAGACTACTACAATTACGGAGAAAATTCAGAATCTAAAACCATAAACGCATAGTGTTCTACTTCACAGTGTTCCACTACAACACATAGAACAGTGTGCTGTCAATGCGTAAAAGTTGGAATCTAAAACTACGTAAAATGCATTTATAATTGAAATTGGACAGGCAAGCGTCAGGTTTTCAAAGAAAATCGTAGATGAGCGAATCTATCTAGTTTTACAATCTTCAAAGAAGACACTACTACGAAAAATTTAAAACTTGGGCTCATCCGCCACTCGGTCCATACTTGCCTGGAACCGAACCCTAGGACTGGAAAACATGGTCTTTATCGACTTCTTCTTAATCTTAGAAGACGATGAGGAGGTGAAGACGTGGGACACGGCGGCGAGGGGGATGGCGTGCGCGGTCGTGCCTTCTGGAGGGATCCATAGAACGCGGTGAGTGGTGACGATGAGTAATCCGGATTTGAGGAGAGGGAAACTGCTGCTAGGGTTGTCTTCGCACTCCAGGTCGACGGAGGATAGGAGGGAGCACTCCACCTCGCCTTGATGAAGCACCGGCCGACCGCTCCCCGTGAGTTCGGCCGCCGGTAACCATTTCCCGGCCATTGAAAGAAGAAACTTGTCAGCGAACAAATCGGAATCAACCAAAAGTCACCGATGGCGATCCGATTGGGGTTGGGAAGGAAAGTCGATCTAGACGAATGTTTTTTCCTCAGCAAAAGCTTGACTACAGAGCTAGAGAAAGCTACTGATCAAAAAAAAAAAAAAAGCTAGAGAAAGCTTTGAGTTACACATTTTTCTGGGCCCCACGTGATTTCTTTCGAAATTACTGCCGACCAATGTGCTGCCACCGCACCACGGCATGTTTAGAACGGATTTGGGGTTGCTACTGTGTAGCCCTGCACAACACATGTTGTGCACCATCCAAGCCGTTGGTTGTTCGGATGGACGGCCTAGATTTCATCTTACACGCATGGCAACGAATTGTTCGGATGCAAATGTGTCGAGGTGAAATCATCTGGGTCGTCCATCCGAGCAACGGACAGCTCGGATGGTGCACAACAGCTGATGTGCGGGTGCTGCACAACAGCAACCCCGTGTCTAAACCAGTCTACGCAAACCTCGATCAATCTTGGAATTGATTAATTGCATGGAATCGATTAGCCTCGTATAGACTGGCTCAAAAGAGTTGAGAGTATTGATGTCTCAAGGTTTAGTGTTTTTTTTTTTTTTCCGTTGCAATGTCTTGAGCTTTACTTTGGTGATCTTGCAAAAATAGATCTTGGATATCTGTTTACATATAAAATTAACAAATTCAATAATTAATTGACACGTAATCAAAGATGTCAAACGTTAGTGAATATCTGTCAATGAAAATACACTGGATTATGGAAGGAAGATTGAGTAAATACGATGTCGTATTATTTCTCAGTTTAAAAAGCAGTTATTGGCAGTTATATAAACATCGAAATCATGGTGTTAACTGCTAGATGTATAAAGTCCACGCGTAAACCCATGATACAAAGCAATTAGTAGTTAGAACACGTGGATTACATCTTGAAAGGCAGTTATATTTTTAAATGGTGATTATTTGGGTTAATTCAAGCAACGATGCAGATTCGATGGGAAGCTTTTGGAAGAAGATTAACCAGAGTTCAAATTCATACGTGGGAAAGAGAAGAAAACTGTCAATTCAAATTATGGAGTTCGAAGCAAGCCAAGATTCAAATTCATTAGGCGGGAAATCCAACTAACCAGCAGCGTTTATAAATAGAAGAAAATGAAGAGTAAAAGCCCCCGGACAAATCTTCAACAAACAGCTATCAAACAAATGATGCTTGGTTTGTTCATTGGCAAGTAGTTTTAGGATTTCGAACCCAGTTCGAAGTAGTGTAGGAAGTTGATTAGGAAGTAGTTAGGATTAATTTTGGTTGTTCTTGTAACAATCATCTGTTCGAAGTTCTCAGTTCTTGTATTTGAAGTTGAAGACAATTTCGAAGTAAGTCTATCTTTGATTTGTTAATCGAAGTTTCTTGTTTCTTTGTTGTTCTTTAATTTCCTAAGTAAATTGGTTTGTATTTCTTCACTTTGAAAGAAAAATCCTCTTAAGTGAGGTATTTGAACCATTAAAACACAATCGCTTGATTATATTTGGTTTTTCTAAAGTTAATCTGAGGGAGGAGATTGAAACTCTCTCTGGCACGCTCGCACTTAATTATTTTATCACAAAGAAGTAAAAGAATCACTAACAATATCTCGTGCTTGATGTTGCGCAACAAAAAAAAATTCTCATAATGCCACTCAATTGCTCTCCTATATGTATTACTCCATATAAATGCAGTTATATCAATGATTGAATTGATGAAGCCCGCGTGCATGGATCCCTGTGTCCCTCTCTCGAGGGTTTTTTGAGTCTTGCTCTGCAAGATCTATGTCTACTCTCTGAGTAGAGACCTTGTTATCTCTCTTCCTACCTTCTCTTCTCTCTTCTTTTCCCCATTTCCCTATCTCCTCATCCGCCTTACCTCCTCTCCTCTCATATGTCTGACCGTTTACCGGCAATGGATTCAACTACGATTTCCTGCATGGATGATGATCTTTCACTCCGGTTCCAATCCTTCTCTCTCACGGAGGAGGAACAAGGCGAAATCCTCCTATCCCAAGATGATGTGGAGGAAAGCTTTGTCGAATGCCAAACTAGTCTATTTGGGAAAGTCATATCCCAAAAGCCCCCTAATCTGGTTGGGCTCCGAAATACTCTAGAAAAGGTATGGGGTTATCCCAAGAATTTTCGTGTTCTGGCTGTTGGGAATGGAATCTTTCAATTCATTTTTCCATCTGATTTGGAAGCCTCTCGCGTGCTGCGGGGTAAGCCATGGTTTTTCAACAACAATTTTCTGAACCTTGAGAGATGGCAACCTAACAAGGCTCTTAAGGATTATTGCTTTGATTTTACCCCAATGTGGATTCAAGTTTGGGGTCTGCCCATTCAATATCTCTCTAAAGATGTTGGTGTCAAGCTGGGAATGAAGTTTGGAGATGTGGATGATGTTAGAATTCCCCAATCAGGAACCAGAGAAGGTCGATTTCTGAGAATACGGACGTATATCAATATCACACAACCTCTCAAGAGGGGCTGCCTGATCAAATTATCCGACAACGCTCCCTCATGGATTGAATTCTGATACGAAAAGCTCCCTTCTTTCTGTCGTTATTGTGGGAAAGTTGGGCATGAATTTCTGAGTTGTGACAAACGTTCCTTGGATATGGAAAATGATGTTTTCCGTTCACCACAGTATGGCGACTGGCTTCGCGCATCGCCGGCAACGCAAACTGGCCGGCGGCCCGATCATTCTGACCGGGAAGTCAAGCGAAAAATTTGAATTCTGATTTGGAATCTAATGATTCCTCGGCGGATTTTCAGGTAGCCCAAAGGAATGAATCTCGGGATGTAACGTTTGAGCCTAATCATAAAGGAAAGACGATTTTTCTGGGCTCTCCAAACGGACCCCCTGATTCTACTCATGAAGAGATGATTACGGAGGCTTATCTTGCAGAAAGATCGGAGAAATCAAAGGGGAGCAATCCCCCTGTTTGCGCTATTTTGGAAGGAAACCAGATCACCCCTTATCAAGAGCATATTCTCCAAAAGTATGCCAAGCCCATTTCCCCAATTAGCCCACATATTTCCAGTCCAGCCCAACCCCCTAGCCCACCCACCCCCTCTTCCTCTTGCCTAACTAAAAGCCCAGCACATAATCCTATTACTACTAGCCCACCCTCAACCCAGCCCAATACCTCCTCGTCCAACCTCTTTAACCCACCCCCTCCTTCTAGCTTGTCTCCAACTCCCTTGGCCTTTCCCCCAGCTACTTCCCATTTACAGCAAAACAAAGCCCCTTTCTCTCTCAACCCCCCCAGCCTCCCTAACCTTCCTTCCAGTACACCGACTCTAATCCCAACCCCCCTTCCTTCTGGAAATCCTTATCCAACTCCACTTATAAAACCAAGCTCTGCCGGCAAGGTACCCGGTCCTGTGTTATTTGATATTCCCATCACTGTAGTTCCCCCAAAGCAAAAATTCCCATCGAAACGATCTACTAAATCCTTAACCCAGCCTCGTGAACGGCGGCGAGCTCTAGGAGTGATAGACCCTAATAGCCAACCCTCAACCTCTCCCTTGCCTCCGCCCAAACTCTTGCTCAACAATAATGGGAAAAGGCCCTTGGAAAATATTGACCCTCTGGCCGGTCACACTGGGGCTTCTAAATCTAGCAAAGAGGGCTTTGTCCAGAAGAAAGCTCGTGCGGTGGATGTGGTGGTCTCTGCGGCCAAAAACGTGGTGACAGATATGGTGGTGGAGACCAGCCTTAATTGGTCTCCCACCAACCAATGATCTCCTGGAATTGTCAGGGCGTGGGGAGTTCCCTGACATTCCATCAACTCAAGGAGCTTGCTAGACTCCACTCCCCCTCTTTGTTCTTTCTTTCAGAGACGAAGAACAGAGTGTCCAGACTTGATATGGTGAAAAAGTCTCTGAACATGGATAGCGCAATTCGGGTGGATCCCGTTGGAACTTCTGGTGGTCTTGCTCTTTTCTGGAAAGGTACATCGTCTGTTTCTCTCAAGAAAATGTGCTCATGGTTTATTGATGTAGAATTTTTTGATATCTCGTTGAATAAATCCTGGCGGTTGGTAAATGTGTATTTCAGTCCGTATGAAAATGTTAGAAAAGATCAATGGGAATTCTTTTCCCAGTATAAATCTTGCTTGGGAGAGGACTGGGTGCTGTGGGGTGATATGAATGATATTGTTTGTGTTGAGGAAAAGAATGGGGGTGCATTTCGTCCAGCGTGGTCATTTCGGGGCTTCAAGAACTTTATTGATGATTGTGGCTTAATAGATTTGGGTTTCTCAGGTTACCCATTCACTTGGCGAAACAATAGGAGTGGAGCTGATTATGTCCAAGAAAGGCTAGACAGAGTATTAGTTTCTCCATCGTGGCACCGTCTCTATAGCCAAGCATCAGTAACTCATATTGAGTCTGTTGGTTCCGATCACAATGCTCTCCGATTAAATCTCCAAACTCCTCCTCCACACTCCAGAGTTCCTTTCCGTTTTGATGCACGTTGGGTTGATGATGATGAAGCTGCACAGGTTATTCGTCAGGCTTGGTTAACTCCAGTGCAAGGCTCTAAATCCTACTCAGTGTATAGGAAAATTCAAGCCTGTCGCTGTTCTTTAACCAATTGGAAGCGCCGTAAACGCTTGAATTCGGGGCGTGTCATTGAGGAACTTAAGTCCAAAATTATTTCTGTCAGGAATACAACCCAGGGCCCTCCCCCGGGAGTGGTCCAAGAGCTCAAATGGAAATTAAAACAAGAATGGGACAAGGAAGAATTTTTTTGGAAACAGAAATCTAGAGTTGCATGGCTTCAACATGGGGACAAGAATACTCGCTTTTTTCACTCCTCGGTTGTGCAAAGAAGGGCTAGAAACCGCATTTCGGGGATTGAAAACAATGCTGGTATTTGGACCAGCCATCCCCAAGAGATTCAAGTTGAGTTCAAACGCCATTTTTCAAGTATCTTTTCAGCTAGTCCAGCCATCAACGTCCTTGACACCGTGGAGACTATCCCACACAAAGTTACGGAGGCAATGAACCGTTCTCTAACCCAACCTGTCTCTGAAGCTGAGATTCTAGCAGCTCTTAAAGAAATAGGGCCAACCAAAGCCCCATGAATTGACGGTATGACTGCCCAATTTTTTCAGCACTATTGGGAGACGGTGGGCAATGATGTGGTGGATGCGGTGAAAAGCTTCTTTCATTCCTCCCATCTACTCCGAAGCGTCAACCAGACCCTCATTACTTTGATCCCGAAAGTTCCATGCCCTACCAAGCCAAGCCAATTTCGGCCAAGTAGCCTGTGTACGATCTCTTACAAGCTGATTACCAAAGTTCTATCGAAGAGGCTTCAACCAATTCTCCCGCTTATAGTTTCAGATAATCAAAGTGCGTTTGTTGGTGGAAGACAAATCTCCGATAGTATTCTCATTGCCCATGAAATCATGCATTCTCTCAAGAATAAGCGGTCTGGAGCAAAAGGTTGGGTGGCCCTGAAACTAGATATGGCGAAAGCTTATGATCGTATTGAATGGACTTATTTGGAGGCTGTTCTTCGGAAATTTGGGTTTGCGGATCAGTGGGTTAATTGGGTTATGGAATGCGTAACTACAGTTTCCTTTGCTACAATTATTAATGGGGATAAAGGTGATTTCTTTACCCCCTCTAGGGGTATTCGACAGGGCTGCCCATTGTCTCCATATCTTTTTATTCTTTGTGCAGAGGGGCTCCATTATTTAATTCAGAAGGCGATCAGTACCAATTCTCTTTGCGGGATCAAAATTGGACGATATTGTCCTTTCATCTCTCATCTATTTTTTGCAGATGATGCAGTACTTTTTTGGGAGGCAACTGAATCTAGTTGCCAGGCGATTGAGGAGATTTTGCGCAAATATGAAGCTGCCTCTGGTCAGATGGTTAACAAGGAGAAATCTTCATTATTTTTCAGCCCCAACACTGAGGAAGTTGTTAAACGAGGTATCTCTGGCGATCTTAATATTCGTTTCGACAATCATGGTGGCAAATACCTTGGTTTACCATCCATTATTGGGAGATCCAAAACGGAAGTTTTTAGTTATGTTAAAGATCGTGTCATTTCTAAATTGAAAAGTTGGAAGGATAATTCTCTTAACTTTGCGGGTAGAGAAACCATGATTAAATCGGTGTTGCTTGCTATGCCTAATTATATTATGCAATGCTTTCTTCTTCCAAAACAGCTATGCAGAGATTTGTGTAGTGCGATCCGTAAGTTTTGGTGGGGCTCTCAAAATGGGGAGCAAAAAATCAGTTGGGTTAGTTGGAATAAATTGTGTGATAGCAAGGCTAATGGGGGGCTTGGCTTCCGTGACCTACATGCTTTCAATCTTGCTTTTCTTGCCAAACAGGGGTGGAAGCTTATACAAGGCTCTCGTACTCTCTTTCAACAACTTTTTCAAGGGAAGTATTTTCATAATAGCACCTTCTGGGACGCTCCTTGCCCAAACTCAGCTTCCTGGGCTTGGAAGAGCATTACGGCTGGGCGTCAAATTCTTAAGAAAGGCTGGAGGTGGAATGTTGGTGATGGAACCTCAATCAACATCTGGGGTGATCCGTGGCTGCCTCGAAATCTATCATTCAAAATTCTTAGTGCTCCCCCACCGGCTGACTCCTCTTTTTATCAAATTCAGCATGTCTCAGACCTCTTCGATATGGACAACCACAGCTGGAATCTACCACTCCTCCATTGATGTTGCGCAACAAAAAAAAATTCTCATAATGCCACTCAATTGCTCTCCTATATGTATTACTCCATATAAATGCAGTTATATCAATGATTGAATTGATGGAATTTGCAAATCCAATTTGAATCCATACCTATGCCCTGTTTGGCAAAGGAATATAAGAGGGGATATGAGGAGAAGTCGGATATACATATTCAGGTTGCGTATATCCGGCGTTTGTTTAAATTTTAGTGCTGAAATATAATTTGGATTCTTATATCCCTCTGGAGGGGATATATTTTGGACACCCTCTCCCCAATCCAAATTATATCCACCCTCTTTTTTACCATTTAATTCCTTGGCTCCACTCCCACCCCACCCCTTTTTTTATTTTTTGATTTGTTTATTTTGGACAATATTTTGGACAAAGTAGAAATTTCACACATATATACACTATTCAACCCCTCATATCCCCCTCATACAATAACAAAAACAAAATCAAATAATTTTTAATGTCTCCTTCTAACATAATACATCTCCAACCATATCCACTCATTTATCCATCTCCTATATCCTACTCCCCCTTCTAAAACATATCCGGCTAACAAAAAGGCACTGATGCTCCTGTTTGTTTGAGGGATATGGATATGTATATGAGAGAGGAAGAGGATATAGAGGGGTATATGGATGGAGGGGTATTATTTTACAAGGGGAGATAAAAAAAAAGTTACTAGGTTTGTTTTGTTGTTATAGAAGGGGATATGAGAGGTTGGATAATATAAAAGTTGTGTAAAATACCCCTTTTGTCCCAATTAAAATACAGAAAAAAGAGAAAAGTGGTGGGGTCACCTGCCACCAGCCTTGCCCCTCTCTCTCTCTCTCTCTCGGGGCAGCAGTAAAAGGTGACAGCTTGCACAGGGGTAAGTTGGAAAGTGAAGCCGGACATAACATAAACTGGGGGAGGGTGCCTATATTTTATCCCTCCTCAAAGGGATATACAAATCTCATGATATTATATCCGGGTAACAAAAAACAAAACAAACGACGGATATGAAACACCCAGATTTCTATGTCACAGAAAATAGTTTGAACCATTTATAAAAAAATATTAAAAAAAAAATTGGCAAAAATATTTGTTGCCATAAGTGGCTTCAACTGAATCTCGTCATTTTCACTAAAAAAATGATATACTAATAAAAATGGCATACCATTTGAGGGGGTGTTCCACTAAGGCAGTTTTTATACTCCCTCCGTCCCTTTTTAAATGTGTTGCTTCGTAAATCCAACTTATTAAAAAAATATCATCATTACACCTTTCACATCAACTTTTTCACTTTTCACATCAACTTTTACCTCCACTTTCCAAAATTATCCTTCACCCTTACCCATTAATTTTTTAACCATTAACTTTTCAAAAGGGCAAAATGATAATTCTACAAACTTTTACCCATTAGCTTTTCAAAACACACACTTATTAAGGGACAACCCAAAATGGAAATGTCAACACTTAAAAAGGGACGGAGGGAGTAATAAATTGGCTTTTCACGATTTTTTATGTGATGCATATATTATAAAAGAATGACCTGTCTTATTTTTGGAAAAAATGTTTTTTGTTAATGGAACACCCTTGAGCCATGTTATCAGTCAAGCAACCAATTTTCCCTCCCTCTTTATTTCCAGAAAAAAAAAATAGGGGCGTGAGAGAGAAAGAGAGACAGAGCTAGAATCATTACAAATATTTGAAAACACAGTCAATTGTTATACAAAACTAATATAGATTGTTGCACACAAACATATATTGTGCACAAAATCAGAATATTGTTACATGCAAAAAGTACAGAATATTTTTGCACAGAACCAATAAATTACTGCACCCGCAAAGTAAATCTTCCATTTTCCAACAATTATACATAATAAAGCCTAAAAGAATAAGTTACTTGACCTTGAAAAGATTAGTCGTTGGAAGTTAGTTGAAAATGCGCGAAATTTTGAAAAAAAAAAATGGCATTGCACCAACAATCCCAATTTTTTTTTTTTTTATACAAAATATCAGCTCAAGTTAATTTGCAAAAAATCATTAAACCTGTCCTCAGAATTTCGGTGGTATAGTTTCCAAATAGCTACTTATTCACCGCACGTGACAATATATGATTCTTTTCAGGATATGACAAGAAATACCGGAATATATTTTGTTTGTTTAAAAATTACCATGTTAATCCCCTGCACGTGCGACAATAAATGATTCTGTCTTTTGTCTTTTTTCTTTTCATGTACTTTTGTCAAACGTAGAACTAACCATTAAAACTAACAAATGATATAAGATGGCGTAAAACACGCAGGTTAAGTTATTTTTAATTATTGTTTTGGTTCCGTAAACTGTCCGAGCCAACTTACGTGTACCTCCACTAATTTCATCTCAAGTCCGATCAAAGGCAGGTCATCTATGCCAGAATTAGAGGATTCACAATAAATTACTTTCTTGCAACTTGACCCAAAGAATTGAAGCCTAGACAATGGATTTGGGGTTGTTGCGGTGCAGCCCATGCACAACAGGTGTTGGGCACCATCCGGGCTATCCGTTACTCGGATGGACAACCCAGATTTCATATTGCATGCACGCAAAGGTGTTGAGGTGAAATCTGAGTTGTCCATCCGATGGGGCACAACTCCTGTTGCGAAGGGGCTGCATAGCAGCAACCCCATGTCCCTAGACAATTGTGTGGGAAGCAAACCTACCGACGAACCGGACTAATCTTTCAGGCTAAGTTATTTAACTTAGCTGGGAATGGACTTTGCTAACATTTTGCTTCACATGCTTTGGAAAGATTTGGAAAGAGTGAATGCCAAACAAAGAACTTCTAGACTTCCAAACAAGATATACCTAGCTACCTCCCTCATGCATTGCAATTCCAAAGAGGAAAACTCAAAACCAGAAGGTAAACAACTTGGAATAGTTTCCCTCTTAAGAAAGACACCCAAACACTTGCCTAACTTGTAATCCTCAACAACACCAGGGGTGGCTGGTTACATTTGCCTGTATATATAAACACCTCAAAGTGCCCCTTTTTTTATATCATTATAAAAGTTTAAAACATTACAAATTAAGTTTAGAAGCAAAAACAAGAACATTTGAGCATGGCAACCAGGCAACAAACCGGTGGATTCACTCCGAGCCATCCGTCCCGATCAGGGCGGCGGCGGCGTTCGTCCCGTGTACGAAGAATTTACCCCCATGACGGAGTGGAAACAACAAGAACAATCTCAACTTCTGCTTGTTAATCTTCCCGGTACTGCCTTTTAACTCCTCTTTGAACGCGTACTGCATTTTCTCATTTCTGTAACAATATTTTTTTATATACTTTTTGTCTCTGGATTCGATTTTTACTAGGTTTCGTTAAGGAACAGATAAAGGTTTCATCGAAGGCAATAATGCGCTTAGAGTTCGCGGGGAGCGCCTGGTTGGTGGTAATAAATGGAGCCGATTCCAAGAGGATTTTCATGTTCCAGAAGAGTGTAATATCAGCGGAATTCGTGCCAAATTCGAGGGTGGAATTATTACCATTACATTGCCCAACAAAACTACTGCGCTAGCTCAAGTTGGTCCTAAGAAACAAGAAGCCAAAACCCCCGACCGAGAACCAACTCCGCGCCCTGGAGATCAACTCCCTCCCAAGACCATATCAACCGTCACTGAGGCGAAAAAAACCGATGGGAAGGGGATAACAGAAGAACCGAGCTCTCGGAAAGTTGCAGCTGAATCATCCATAACCCAAATGGGCAAAGGCGAAACTCCACCGAGACCTGTATCAGGTGCAGCTTCGGCAAAACCACCAGTGGATGGAAAGGGCGTTGTTGACTTGACAAGCGCTGCAAAGATTATTCCAGACACTACTGAAACAGGAGAGAGGAACCGAGGAAAATTGACGAGTGCTGCAAAAATTATTCCAGACAGTAATGAAACAAAAGAATGGAGCCAAGGAAAAGGGAAACTTACGGAAATAAAAGCACCCGAGAGTGTAGCGCTGGAAAAGGCTGTACGGAAGGAAAAGGAAACTATTGAGAAAGGTAAAGATCCGGTTAAGCCTGAAAATTTCCCTGAGAAGATCGTGAAGAAAGAAAAAGAAGAGATTGAAGGGACTGCTAGTGTTCAGAAAGGAAAGATTCCCGACTTTTCAGATGTTACGAAACAGAGGCCAATCACTGATGATATGACTTCCGGTGGTGGTGGTGGTTCCGGCGATGGTTTTACACACAGGTATCAGCAGACAATGAAGGAACTTATAGCCAAGGGAGGAAACCTGAACGACGAGAGACAGATGCTGATAAATATGGGTACGGCTATTCTCGTCATTGTGGCACTCGGGGCTTACATCTCCTACACGATAGGCGGCGGCTCCTCCGGGAAAACTGAAAACTAGTTCTCTTATCTATCCCGATCTTGTATTTCAAGGTTCTTCTGTGTAAATAAGATACCACTGATTCCCATAATACTATGAATAACAAGTGAAATTTAAAGCAACAATCAAGTCAACAAGCCTACAAACATCGATCAGTTCATGCAACTTTTTTACGTCTACCATAAAATTTCAGTGAAACTGAAATCCTGATCAAATTACATTTCACGAATTATATCGTCCCAAGAAACGATGAAATTAGCAGCTAGGAAAATTTACAGCTAATTGGTGGAGAGTAAGCTAATACTACTATTTCACATATGTAAAGGGAAAAAACCCGCAACACCTTGGATTATGGTGCATGTAAATGAGCTTTTCCACAGCAGAACTTCCTTGCAGGGTACCTTCTTCTTCTAACAGCATTGTCATTCAGCAATGCTATCCACCTCGGAAGACGCGATACCGGGCTAATATGCCGTCGCTTTAGCTATTATGATAACATCGTGATCATTCTTGGTTTAAATGAGCACTGAAACACACATAAACAAAGCATTAAATAAATCAATAATAGCACAAATTACCGAGCTTTGTTTTCTTCGGACACGGGGATCTGTAGTGCAGAATTGCACCACAGGGTTGTAGTGCGCACCATGAGCCATCCATAATACAATTAGTGGTCCAGAATATTTTACATATAAGATTAATATCTTACATGCAGGATAATATTTGAAATCTAGAATCCTTGAAAACACGTTGGACGGGAGACACGACTCATATTGCGCACTACAACCCAACAATGCACCCCTGCACTACAGGGCTTCCGATTCCGTTTTTTCTAGTGAGCTTTTATTTGAACTATAATACTATTAAATAATCTTAGATATCTATGCAGGTGTAGTGTTTGCCATGCTAAGCATTTTCGGGCCAAAAACAGAAATTTTGCAGCTTAAATAACCAATAGAACCTTGTGTCGCTCACAATTCAAATATGAGGCAATAGGAGAAAGCAAGGAGTCAAGTAAACGAGCCTAATCACACGGCCAATTTGCAAAAATTGAGTTCGCATGCAAAAAAAAAAAAAAAAAGCAGGGAGAGATTCTTAAACCTAGCCTTGTTCGGTAAGAACGGCTATATTAGGGGAAAAAAACCTTATTTTCTATGACACACCAAGGAGCAATGGTCCGTTGGAGACTAGACACGTGTCATCAGAGAGATGCGCCAGTTTGTAGGAAATAAGTAGAAGCCTCATAGAATCAAAATTTTCAACACAAACAAGTACATAGAACTTCAAATATCAGAAAGCATAACATCCTAAATGTTCAATCACCAAATTACAACCAAATCATAAAAGAAATTTTACGTTTGGCTTTTAAAGCATAATAAAATAGTTACTGGCTTTACCAAAAAATAAATAAATAAATAGTTACTGGCAATACAATATCTATATTGTGCACATCTACTAACCATCCTCAACACCAATTGCTTCATCTTGTTTTCATCATTTGCTTTACATCATCTTCCTCCTCATATGAATCTACCCCTTCACATTCAAATTTTGCACATCCCGAAGAACTACAAGAACAGAACTTTGATTGCACAATCTAGCAATTTGGAGTTATCTACTGTATTTCCCAAACTTTCAATCCTTATGAACGAATAGTTACGAAAAAATCTTAGAGTGGATCTTGGCAAAAACCTTTAGGCACATGCCTCGTGCGCCTAAAGGTGAGATGAGAGGCGTGCACCACAGAAGCCTCGATCGAGCTTCACGAAAGGTGTTTGAGGTGTTAAGCCTGCACCTTGCATCAGTGCTCACGCGCTTTCAACGCACAGTACCCCCATTGCAAACATTTCCAAAAAATGGTATTTTGTTATTGAATTCAATTCAGGACAATCAAGTACAAGCACAGGTTAGTACCAGATTTATACAGTTCCTGAACCAATGTTGTACTACGGTACAACACAACTTTCCATATCCTGGTTCAAAGAGTATATGCATAATCACACCAAGCGAAAACCGTAGTAGATAACAAGTTTCCCCCTTGTATGCTGCAGAAAGAATGATCGCCAGCAAGCGGCAAATTTAAATGCCCCCCTGGATTTCATACACACTCTCATACCCCTACATGTCAGCATTGCCTTGCATTACACCCTTAAGAAAATACACTGGATGGTAAAATTTTAAAACTAGCCCTCCTGTTAACTTTAAACTGAACGAAAGCACCTTATTTTTACACATCGCTCCCCAGTAAGCACAATATACTTTAGGTTTTTCCAATGAACTTTGCCAAGTATACGGAAAGATAGGGAATTTGATTTTGGAATATCATCATTGTTAACTATGAGAAAATAATTACTAGATCCACCACTGTTGCCAGCCCACTAGGTTAACAGATAATGTGACTCATGCAATTAATGCAAAACATCCTGAATAGCTACGCTTTTTCATAGGACATAAAGTAGAAAGCCAGTCTTTAAGAAAAAGTAATCTGTACTTCGTCAACCTTGGGAGATTAAAAAAAAAAAGTCTCAAGTGAAAATTGAAGCATGGAAGAGTTCTTATCTCATGAGACTCTTCCCCAATATCATCTGCAAATACACACAAACTGTTGAACTATGGACTATTTCAGATATTTGAGGATTTCCTTGATGGTTGTATCGTCTTTAAGGGTTTCCTCACCTTCTCAGACTGCCACCCAACACCTTCTCTGAGGGTTTCCGTCTCCTTTTCACGCGTGTTCCTCCATCGTCTTCTGCAGCTGAATTATACATCCCTGCATAAGGGTCGAAACAGGTTAAACATCCAAACAGGCGGAAAAATCCTCGCAATCATTTATCACAAGCCTAGTGGGTCAAAACAGTGAAGGGGACATTTGGATGTCCACTTAGATTAGACTTGGGACTCCAAATGATGTCATAGGCATACTAGATGTGTCTGAGAAAGCAACGTATGGATGACCACTTAGAGTAGAGTCAGAACCCCTGAGCATTCCACGTATACGTCATAACTTCATATAGTCCAACCATATATGATGCTGGATACAATTTTCATTATTACTATTAGGATCTGATGATCCTAAAATCAATGACATACTTCTCTCATAGTATTTCGATTTCTGACAACAAGGCCCACAAAAAGTGTCCTCTGGCTTACATAAGGACACAATATCTAGTAACCCTCTTGGCCGACAATACATATCACCTAAGAAATCAGGAAAGGAACACCACCTAATAGTTACCACCGTTAGAGACAATCATATCCTAAGTTACAAAAGCCATCCACAACAAAGGTCTATACATTACACGTAGATGCCTGTGTTTATCTACTATGTAGCATGGATATGCACACGGACACTGATATAGGACACACCAATTCTAAAAAAAAAGAGGACAGAGACACGGTAGGGGACACAGTAATTTTTTCTTTTAGATTATTTTTTAGTTGTGCAACCCTACATTTTAACTAATAAATATTCAGGTTAAGACTCCTCGAATGCATGATGGACCGAGGGTGTATGCCTATGCGCATACCCATGTTTTACTTTACATTTTTGGCCCAATACTTTTGAAGTTTTAAATGTTTAATCCCGGAAAAACTTCTAAAATTTCTAAAAATCATCATGCTGGTTCTCCATGTGGGTTCGCAGTGTGTCCCCCCTGTCATCGCTGTATCCCCGAAGCGTCCCACCATAAAAATATTAAAATTTAACAGACATGCCAAGTTGTGTATCTTATATATTTTCCAACATGTCATGTGTCTCCCGAGTGTCTGACAGGGTCGCGGCAATCTCTTGGAGTATCGGTGCTTAAAAGTGGAAACCCCAATATGAGTTTTTGAAACATCATTTGACAAAGAGAGAATATAACTATGCAAATGCAAAAATTATGCAAAAATTTATGAGGGCACGCCCCCTATACAAAATCAAATTCTAGTATGCGTTATCTGCTCCCTTCAAAAAAAAAAAAAAAAAAAAAAGAAGTATGCATTATCTGTCCGTCGCTTAACACACAAATGTGCCCCATTCCAGGGTTTCTACTCAGCAGGGATGCAGGAAACCCGAACCTAGTTCTAGTGTTGGGTTCTGAAATGAGTTTAAACTTTAGTAGACAAGTATATTAGAAAACTAGAGAGATGATTAGTATATACTGCTACCACATTTGAGGGCCAGGAAAAATTTCAATTTCAGTTGGGCAAAATCAATTCAGTACAGAAATAGAGTCTTGGTCTTAAATCGCACTCACAAACACGATCACTGACCAGGGTTTTAAATAAAGGCCGCTGCATATTGTGTAGGCCCTCACGTAACGGGATTTTGGACCTCCGATACCGTTGTTACCAAATACAGCCGATATTGTCCGGTATCGGCCATATCAGCGATACTACTACATTTTCCAACACCGCGATTTAAAACCCTGCCACTGACATACCACTCACAAAAATAGCTTCTAGCCGAAAAGCATAATCATACTTCCGATTGCAAGCATTTAAAATAAAGAAACTTACCGTCAATCGGACTTGCTTCATGCTCCATTGCTTGCCCATTCTGTCCTGCCTCATCTGAAATAGGGGATGCCGAGTGGTGGCTGTTCACCAGCTTTGAAGTGCTTTCTACACACTTGTCTTGCTGCTCAGGAACTTCAGGACAAGGAATAGCTGGCAAAAAGCGTATTTCTTCCTGGGACATATCCGAATCACTGAAAGCCGAGTCCATCTCCACTGTCACAATATCAACTTCTTCATCTTCATCAACATCTGATTCTTTCACCTGCAAGTACGAAGACATTACAGATGCATATAAACAAGGAAGACAAATGCTAGCCAAATAGGATCTCCACTCTACCTTTTCGGTTTCCGGCATCAAGTCAAATTCATCTTCTCGTTCTACGTACTCCTCATTCTCCTCAAGTTCCTTGAAATCGGGAGCAAAAGCACTCCAGTTCTCCGTATAGTCTTTAGCCCAAATATAAACCAAGCCGGTTAGGGAAACAGATACGACAATAGGGTGGACTGGATGCCATGCTAAATCAATCAACGCTTCCCTTGGACCTTCAAGGATTTTTACAAGATGCCCAGCCCTATCCCAGATATAGATCTTGTGTTCCCCTTTGCTAGCGGAACCACCAACAACCCACTCACCATCACCACTAAAACATGGAGCTTTCCAATGTATCTTGGTGATGGCATCTTGAAACTCCCTGAATAATGCTAAGCACTTGCCTCCAACTGCTTTCAACCTCTCAACCCCCTCCACATCATCTGGGATATTGACTGATTCATCAAGGACTTTAAGTCCATCTTTCAGGGGCAGAAGGTTCTCATAAATCCTGATTGTCCGGTCATTTGAGTTTGTAAGAAGATACTGTCCATTCCTGCTAAATACAATATTCTTTATCACAGCACCCCCAGTAATGGGAACAACACCAAGCACCTTAACGTTTTTGTGATCAATTATAAGTATTTCTCCTTTAGAGTTTCCAACATAGACCAGATCACCATGCTTGTTAAAGCATGCTGCAACTGGAGTATAAGGGGCAGAGCCATCTGAGAATTTGTTACGCGATGGAGGGGCAGATCCAGTAACCGCATCAGGAAATGATGATACTGGGAGAAGAATTGTGCTTCCACTATTCAAATCAACAATCATGGGAGCAGATGAGAGTGGGCATGCCAGGCAAATAGACGGAGTGGAGGAACCAGGATGTAAACGAGCTTGTAAGGGAGTTTTCTGGAGACTTGTGCGTGTTATCTTCTCTCCTTTGACAACATCCCAAAGGGTTAATGACTTATCAGCAGCAGAAACAAGTATGCGATGGCTGTACTTTGACCAACTGACACTGGTTATTGCAGCAACGCAATCCTTATCCCGGAGTTCCTGGGCAATGCCTCTGGTCTCAAAATCCCAAATTATGCAGCTTCCATCAGAGCACCCAGCTGTCAGAGAACAATAGAAAATTTTCAGCCATTGGGCAACCAGGTCCAGGATACAAAGACATCTTGGTTTGAACTATACAGAAAATTCCTGATATACGTACAGGATAAGAATCAAGGGTCATTGAATGCAATGGAACCGAGGGGGAGACACCCCTCAAGTTTGCAAGTGTGTAAATGGAAAGGGATATTGCAGCATTCACCATTAAATACCCTTCTTTTTTTTTCCACAAGTGAGACGTTTATCTTGGCACCACCTTTAGGCTGGTTCAAGGAAATCCTTGTCATATAAGGGTAATAGGAGAAATAGGGCTCCTAGTTCCTACAAAGTAGACTATTAGTATTTTTTTTTTATGCCCGACCAAGACTCTACTCTCTAGATGGATTCTACCGGCAATAGGGACTCTATTCGCATGATTTATAAAAACGGGGAAGAGGAGTTTTTTACCTCCTTCCTGGTGTTGCTTGCGTAACAATAAGGTCGGTCTTATCAATTAAAGTGTTTTAAAAGCTGCATTGAGGCGAGGTGAGACAACCATAATGCCTCGAATACCTCTGGATATGAAGCAGTTTGTAAGGCGTAACTTAGGCTCCTAAGTCGTGCACCACCGTCAGCCGAGGTGCATGAGGTACATACCTCGATGTTTATTCAAAGTTTTTTGCTCAGATTTCATCACAACCGTTGTGATAATTTTCAACGGAAGCTCTACAAAGGACCTGACTAAGATTACTAAAGGACACTCTTACCTGCATTCTTGCTTTGTTGGGTCTTTTACACAATCTATCATCTCCATTCATCATTCTGCTCTTTTTTTAAAAACTATGTGTGGGGAGTATATTTGGCATCATTTATACAATTATACACCAAATTTCGTCAAAATATGAAATTATTTAGACCCAAAACTAAAAAAATTAAAAATAATAGCAGAGTGCCATGTGGTGCCCGTGATGAGCTACAACAAGGGTGTCACCAGCACAGTTAATACATGTTGGTCAATGAGGTAGGACATCAATGGCACCTAAAATCTACAAAGTGGTTAGCCCCACGGCTCAGTCTATGACATTCAAGTCTTTTCTCCAGTTGATTAAAGCTCAAAATTCAATTTAACTAATTTAGCTACGTAGTGGGAGAGACATTGCTCTAATGAGGAGTCCATTTGTTCTTTTTTTTTTTTTTGGATAAGTTAATTAGGAGTCCATTTGTAACAGAGTTAATTGAGGTTATGTGGAAAGATAAGAAGAGAAGAAGTTGCTTATTTGTCAGTTTCTGCATTTACGTGAACCTGCAAAACATCGGTTGATGCATGGAGGAGATGATGGACATGGTGCTAAGATTATCATGAGAACCCTATAAATACCAGAACGAAGACTTAGCAAAGGTTCCACGGGTCACAAGTCACAACCCAAATATATATTCAGATGTTCTTTTTTGTAATTCGAACTCCTTATCCTCTTGGTCCAGTACTTGTTTCAATTCTCAGATAATTTCAAATTCAGTTGCAATTCAATTTTATTTCTTTTTGGTAGTATTTTGTTTTGGTCAATGGTAATGCACTTTAGTTTTTTGTAATACTTCGAAGTCCTCCTAGTAAAGGTAAAGAAAGGTGTAGTGAGCTTGCCCTTATGTTACACACGGCTGCTTGTTACAAATTAGATTGTTGGCACCCGCACCTGCTAGGACTATGCCAGTCCTAGCCTGCCTGCTCAGAGAAACAGGAGTATAAATAGCCAAGATGTGTGTAACTAGGTAAACCCATTTGATTAATTGAAACTAGAATAGAAGTATTATGCTCTAGAACCAAGCTACATTGCCATAATATCATGTTTAATTCGGAACAGCGAAGGGAAAGTGACAAAAACCCAAAGCGGCATGAAATTTGGCAAGTTCTGAGAGACATAGGGGGTGTCAATAAATACCGGCAAGAAGGGTTCCCCGGCGATTGAAGGCAATGCATTTCATGATCCCATGTTCCAAATACTCCTCTATCACTTCCGGAAAATCGCCCTGCAAAGGATCTTCACAAAAAACAAGGAACAAAAAGAAGTTAACAAAAACAACAAAAATCATTATAAATTGTAGCGAATTAAGTGGTAGGTGCCTTACACCCCTTGCACAAACCGATGGTTTCAATTTTCAAAGCCCACCAGACCACGTCTTCAACACACTAACAGACTGAGCATCTCCAATCCTTACTCAGATTTCCACTCAAATTTGGCTAAAAGCTTTCACTTGGTTTGTAGCTCTCCCAACCCAAATCCAAGCACAAACTTGAGTAAAACCTTGATTTTTGGTTAAAAATTGGCGTAAAACTCAATCTGAATTTTGAGTCAAACACTGGTGGAGTGAGTTTAAAGGGTTTTACTCAAATTTGCGCTTGGAAAGTATACGGAACATATACATTCCCCAAAAACGATAATACCAGAGAGAGAGAGAGAGAGATTAGTACCGATGATTGGGGCGTTCATGGTGTCCAGCTGAAAGCAACACTCAAAAGTTAAAGTCTTTCAACCGCGTTCACAGCGTTATGATGCCCGTCGATCCCGAATCAGCTTTGGAGAGAGAGAGAGAGAGAGAGAGAGAGAGAGAGAGCAGGTTCGCAAAAACCCTAATCGCTTCGTGGCAGAGCAATGGAGTCAGATATACAAAAGAGTTAGAGACACTCGTAAAGCGACTGGTCTGAGGTTTTCGAGTGTGTAGAAGAAGCAGTTGGCGATGTGTGAAACGGCCAACGGGTATCCTCGTACAATCCCAACCTTCGAAGGCTTTTTGTTTGGCCGGAGATAAGTGGATCGTATATGAAATCTCATGGGATATGAGTGGGATATGAAATATTTGGGATATTCTTTCGGGGGAATTATCGATGGATGGATCCGAAAAAAAAGCATTTAGAAAATGTTTTGGAAAATCCAAAAGGTGTTTGTGTTTTCCACGCGGAAATCTTTAAAAAAATACCGGTGAGCTTGATCCAAGCATTTTTCAAAAATGTAAATTTAAGCGGAAAAATGCTTGGATCAAATCCCGGTATTTTTTTGAAGATTTCCGCGTGGGATTCCATTGGTCAAAAATATCGGGAAGGTGGAGAATTCGGGAAGGATTGGGTCAGGATATCAATGGATGGAAAAAATTCATATCCGGTGTTTGTGTTTGACGGGTGAATTTCCCCATTTTGTACTAAAATGGGGAAATCCTATCCAAATCCCACCCCCCATGGGATTCCATTGGCCGTACGGATGGGAATTAAAATTGGGTGGGGATTTCAAATCCCATCCCAAATAAGGTTACCAAACACTGGAAAATGAGACCCACTCCAACACACCCCAAATCTCAATCCCAAATCCCACCTAGTAACAAACATGGCCTCATTGTTAATTTGTTACCAAACACAGCCCCGAATTTGGAACTTGGGATGGGGAGGGAATGAAAGGAAAATAATGTTTAAGAAAGTGAGGGAAAATTAGCAAGAAAATAAAGAGAAATTTGAATTTTTTTTAATTGAACTTTTTTCTCTACAAACCAAATAATGAGAGGAATTTTTTTAAAATTTTCTCTTCATTTCCGTTTCTTCTCACAAGTTCTAAACACACGTAAAAGATTAATATACTTTCTCGGGTCCCAGAGTTCACGGCTTCCTCTTTAGTTCTTGCAATTTTTTTTGATAAAAAATATAGTATTTTAGTTCTTAATTCTTTAAAATTTCTTTTTACCAGCTCTCATGCTCTGTTTGGAATTTGGGGATGGAAAGAAAAATAATGAAGACAAAAATTAGAGGAAAAATCGAGAGAGATTTACTAAGTGAAATTTGAATCTATTTATTATATTTTTTTCTTCCCTCTCTCGAATTCAAACAATGAAAAGAAAAGAAAGGAAAGGAAATGAAAGCAAGAAAAATTAAAACAATTTCTCTTCCATTTCTCGACTTAGAAAGAAAGTAGGACGAAAATAACAAACCAAGTTTTGAGCACGGTACATTTTCCTCACGCCTTTCTTCTTAACCATTTCCTTTTCTTTTCCTGTACTTTTCATAAGTTCCAAACAGACCCTTATGAACTCACTAAACTCTTTAATTTGGTGTCAATAAGTTCTCTTTCTTTGATCGGCAAAAAAAAAAATACTCCCTTTGTCCGGATTTGTTTGTCCTTCGTGCTATTACAACCGGATAAAAAAAAGTGATACCTTTAAATTGGTAAGTAATTGTATGTCCAATACATATTTTGTTTGATAGATCTCGATTAGTTCTATAAGACATTATTTTTAAAATTACATAAAACATTATAAATTATGAAGTATAATCATTTGAAAAGTGGCACGAACTCCCAAAATACTACCATGTAGACAATGGTTCTACAGACTTGGTGTTTACATATAAAATTAACAAATCCAATAATTGATTGACACGTAATCAGAAACGCCAAACGTTGGCAATTACTTGTCAATAGAGATACATCGGATTATTGAAGAAGACTTGAATTAATACGATATCGTATTGTTTCTCAAATCAAATTAGCAGTTATTGGCAGTTACGAGTCAGGGACGAAATAGAAACTGACTTCGAAGCCATGATATTAATTGCTAGACAGATAAACTCCACGTGTAAATCTATAAAATGGAATTGTTGGCAGTTAGAGTACGTGGAGTATTTTTCGAAAAGCAGTTATCCTTTTAACATGTGATCATTTGAATTAGTTGGGCAGTTATGTAGATTTCAAATCAAGACTTCGGGAGGAAGAATCAAGAAATTCAAATTCGGACGTGGGGAAAGAAGAAAAGCGCCAACTCAAAAAGAGCGAAGTTAGAGTTCGAAGCAAGCCAAGTTCAAATTCATTGAGCGGGAAGTTCAAACTACAAGTAGCGTCTATAAATAGAAGAAATTGAAGAGTAAAAAGCCCGAACAAATCTTCAACAAACAGCTATCAAAAAATGATGCTTGGTTTGTTCATTGGCAAAGTAGTTTAGGATTTCGAACTCAGTTCGAAGTAGATTAGGAAGTAGATTAGAAAGTAGTTAGGATAATTTTGATTGTTTTCATAAAACAATCACTCATTCTCGGTTGTTCTTGTAACAATCACCAGTTCGAAGTTCTATTACATTTGTATTTGAAGTTGAAGACAATTTCGAAGTAAGTTTATCTTTGATTTATCAATCGAAGTACCTTGTTTCTTTATTGTTTCTTTAATTTCCTGAGTTATTGGTTTGCATTTCTTCACTTATAAAGAAAAATCCTCTTAATTGAGGTAGTTGAACCAATAAAACACAATCGCCTGATTAGACTTGGTTTTTCCAAAGTTAATCTGAGGGAGGAGATTGAAACTCTCTCTGGCACGCTCGCACACGATTATTTTATCATAAAGAAGTAAAAGAACCAGTAAACATTTTTTGGCACGCCCAGTGGGACCCCTGAAAGTGTTGAATGGCTCCAAAACTTAGGAAGCAAACAGATGATTCTCAAATTGGCCAAACGCCAGAGGATGAGAATAACGTTAATCCTAGAGAGAATGAACAGGTCGAAAGACCCCAAATAGGTCAGGAAACTTGTATTGGTCAAGATACAAATGTTGGAATTGGCCAAAATTCTCGTATGAACACTAGGAACAATAGAACAGTGCAAATTGATGACCCAAAGAATCCAGATATTGGAGGAAGTGTGTTGTCTAGCCAATTTGCTGAAATGATTGCTACATTTAAGGAACTGGTTCAAACCCAGAAGCTTATGTTACAAAAATTAGAAGAGCAATCAGGACTTAAAAATAATCCTCTGCCTTCATTTGAAAAGGACAAAGAAGAGGCTAACACAAGCAAATTTAAGTCAAGACCTGGAAAAGAGCCTATCAATGTAGATGAAATACCAGAATCTTGGTACGAACCTGCAAAGGTTTATGACTCTCAAGCCCCCAAGCCTAAGAAAACATACAAACAAACCACTCATATCCCATTCGAACCTAGTTTTGATGGTGTAAATGAGGATAAAGGTTATAAAAATAATGACTATGGGTTTGAGGGATATGGTCATTCCACAGGAAATCATTTTATTGAAAGAGAAAGGTCAAGGAGGCCTGATATAGAATTTGGAATTCCTAAACATCCAGGAATACCAGAAATGGGAAGAGTGCATTCGAATCACCTTTACGAACCTTTTACAAGGCAAGAAGGAGATTACAGACAGCCTCAACCTTTTGAAAACTCTTTTGATGGTTTTCCAGAAGATCACATGACAAGAAATGTGAATAGGGAACCACACATTAACTCAAATGTGCATTTTAAAGGAAATCCCACCCTTAGAGATGAAATATTGGGCCTTATGCAGGAAGCTTATGGACCTCTAAACCGGGGGGTGCAAACTCAGGTTTATAGAAAACCTTATCCAGAATGGATAGATAGGCAGTTCGAAGTCCCTAGGGGGTTCAAAATTCCTGATTTTACACTGTTTCATGGGGATGGGAAACAATCAACCACAGAACACATTGCTAGATTTACTGCTCAGTGTAAGGAATTAGGTAATAATGGCTTCAGTAAGTTGAAATTATTCTCTAATTCTTTGACAGGAACTGCCTTCGAATGGTATTCGAATTTACCACCAGAGTCAGTTCCAAGTTGGCAAAGGATGGAAGAATTATTCCATGCACAGTTTTACCTAACTGAGCCTGAAGTCACTATGGCTGATTTAGCAAGGCTAAAACAAAAACCTGATGAAAAGGCTGCCCAATTCATTAATAGGTTTAAAAGGGCTAGAAACAAATGCAAACTTCAATTACCAGAAATTGAATTTGTTAGAATAGCACAAGATGGCTTAAGTAGAGAACTTAGAAAGAAGTTCGATTCTACTGAATTTAGGGACTTGGTTGATTTAACCTATAAAGCATCTAGATATGAATCTTTGTTAGAAGAAGATGTTGATAGGAACAATTCTTCTTATTCTACTTATTACAAAGAGCCCACTTATGAAATTGATGCTGCTGAAATTATTGAACATGATCCTTGTGTGTGTGATTGTTTGGTTTGAAAGGATTCTTCTATAACACCAAGGAATAATAAGAAAGCCATTAGTAAAGTATATTCATTTGATGTTTCCAAAGCAGATGAAATTTTTGATTACCTTTTGAAGAAAAAGTTTATCAAACTTCCTGATAATGTTAGACTTCCAACTTTGGAAGAAATTAGAGGGAAGAATTACTGTAAATGGCATGCTTCTTGGACTCATTCAACTAAAAATTGTAATGTTTTCCGTGATAGGGTTCAAGAACAGATCAAAAAGGGAAGGATCATGTTTCCAGAAAAGGCTATGGGAATTGATACTGATCCATTTCCAAAGATTGAAGAAGTAACTGCTAACACTAATGTGCCAACATCATTGGCTAAAACTGTTCGAGAAGTGTGGCAGAATAAACAAGTACATGTTGAAATGAATTCTGTGCAAAGTGGTAGAGGAAGGCCAAATGTTGGTCAACTTCGAAATGAGGCTTACAGAAACAATAAGCCAAGACACACACCAGAGAGTTCGTCTCAAAAGGGATTCAAGCAGTCTCATCTTCCTATGCTCGAAGCTTCCTTTTTGGAATGTTTATGCATGGGATGCAGAGCCAATTATTTGGTTTTTAAAGATTTGGATCGACAGGGGGTAGATTTCTTTCCAAAAAGGATGGAAAGAAAAGCCTTAGATCGAAATAATGAAAGAAGACCCTGGGTAAGCCCAAGTCAAGGAAGAAATGAGAAGCCTTGGTTGGTTTCTAAAAGAAATGTACCTTCTAGCCCAGTTCCACCAACTTCGAAGAGAGATTATCCTCCTTTGAAGAAGGTTAACACTGGGAAGGCCCCTATGGGCCAGGAAAACGAAGGGCAAGGTGAACAATTTTCCTTGGTAAAGGGGGTTCCTCTGATTGGTTTTTAAAGAAAATTAAACCAGAACTCTTCCAGGGACACAAAGCTCCTTCTAAGGTTGGAAACAAAATGGTCAAGCCTCCAAATACTCCTGTTGGTCAATGGATAGTGGTTCGAGATCCAAAGACCAAGACACCTCAAATGATTCCTATGTTGACAAGAACTCAGAAGAGGAAATTGCAAAGGAGGTATACTAGTTTCCAAATGGAAGAATATGCCTCTAAGGAAAATCCTAATGGGGATGATAAGGTCAACCCAAGATTTAACAGACTTCGAAGAGAAGACTCTGAGGAATCTCTTCGAAGAGGGTTTACTCAAGCTGAAATAGAAACACTGGAAAGTTTGGCTGCAAGGATGGACAATGACATGCCTCAGAATAGCCCAACTTCACCAAATTCCTTGGCAAGCTATCAATCTGGCTTATTAGAAGCCATGATAGTGGAACAGGAAGGAGGTGGAGGCATAAATTCATCTCCTGTTGAAACATTCTCTCCCATGGAAATTTCTGCAGCAGAGAATCTTCGAAAAAGTGGGCATAACGAGAAGAAGAATCGGACTTACTAATGCAAGAAAAAGGACCATCCAGTTTGGGACTTTAGTTGAAGTTAATATGGTTTCTCCTTCATTTGCTAACTTTGGACCTTTTGGACCAGACTGCTCACCAGTTCGAAGAGCATTACATCCAACAGTTGCTCCTATGGAGGTCATTGATGTATCAAGTGATGAAGAATATGATCTTTCGTATGACAATGGTTGGAATGATGGTTGGGGAACTTTGATTTCGAAGGTTCAAAAGGAAGAAGAAGAGGAAGATTTTACGGTCATGGTTAATGATGTAGAAGAACCAAGTAACATCAAAGGAAAGGGCAATTTTTGTTCGTAAAGTGAAGATGATTCTAAGTATCCTTTGATTGTTGATTTGAACTGTGCTAATCTTTCTTACCCTTTCAGATCACCTTCGAGTGATATGAGGCACCATTTGAAGCCACTGTACATCTCTGCAGAATTCGATGGGATTTTGTTAAACGGGGTTTTGGTTGATAATGGTGCAGCAAGAAAGAAACATTCGCCTTCAAGGACTTTGAAAAAGTTGGGGAAAGAGAAGGTTCGATTGATCCCAACTAGCACATCTATTCTTTGGCTTTTTTGGTGAAAGTAAAAGTCCTAAAGGAATTGTTTCTATACGCCCGAAAGTTGGCCAAGTGGAAAGCCCAATCTGACTTTTTTGTGGTGGACACATTCACAAGTAAGTACAATGCCTTGCTTGGTAGGGATTGGATTCATGTCAATGGTTGTATTCCATCTTCGATGCACCAAACCCTGATGATTGTGAAGTACGAAAATGGGAAAGAAGTGGGGGTCGAAGAGGTGAAAGCAGACCCACATCCTTTCAGTACTTCAGCAAATTGTGCGAAAAGTTGAAATGTATAAACTCGAAATCATTCCTCTAAGTGAAATTGCACAACAACTTTGCCACCCCTCCATCCAATGTATTGGAAATTGGAGAATTGGCAGAGTTAAAATCCAAGCTTAAACAAGCAGTTGATTATGAATCAGACAACTCACCAGATGAGGCTGCTTGGATGTGAGTCCAAGACAGAGTTCGAAGAGGCCAACTCATTGGCTTTAGTTAAGTTTATGGCTCTAGAAATAGAGCAGAAGTTACAGGAAACAGATGATTGGGAAGAATTATTGGTGAGAAATCGTGGGGTTGAAGCCATTTGAATTCAAAAAGGCCTTTGTTGGTCAGGTTGATTCCCAAGATCCTTTAGAAGAAGTGGAATTGGGAGAAGGGATTGTTCCAAACACTGTTCAAATCAACAGAGAGCTTGATGCTGCTTCGAAGGCAAGGTTGATCACAGTGCTTAAAGAAAACAAAGAGTGCTTTGCTTGGAGCTATAAAGAATTGACAGGTTTGAATAGAGATTTGGTTGAACATAGATTGCCTATTAAATCTAATTTCAAACCTTTCAAACAACTCCCAAGAAAATGTCTCCTGAAACCATTTTATTGGTTAAAAAGGAAATTCAAAATCTTTTAAAATCTTTGGTTTTATTAGAACGACAAGATATGTGGAATGGCTATCAAATATTGTTCTGTTATCAAGAAAAATGGGAAGATTAGGGTTTGCATTGATTTTAGAAACCTAAATATTGCAACCCCTAAGGATGAATACCCAATGCCCGTAGTAGATATTTGTGGTGGGAGTTAGTTCAGGCCATAAAATCATGTCTATTATGGATGGACATTCAGGGTATAATCAAATTTGTATAGTCAAGAAGAAGATGTTCATAAAACCGCATTTAGAGCCCCTGGCAATCTTGGGACCTTCGAATGGGTCAAAATGCCTTTTGGGTGAAAAATGTTTGGTGCTACTTATCAAAGAGCAATGAACACTATTTTCCATGAAATAGTTGGGGGTTTTCTAGAGTGTTACATAGATGACATTATTGTCAAATCAAAATCTATTGATGAGCATGTAGAACATTTGAAAATAGCTTTTTCAAAGATGAAACATTATCAACTGAAGTTGAATCCTGCTAAATGTGCTTTTGGAGTAACAGCAGGTAACTTTTTAGGATATCTAGTCCACAGCAAAGGTATTCAAGTTGATAGCAATAAAGCTAAAGCTATTATTGAAATAAAACCTCTTTCGAATAAGAAAGAACTTCAAAAGTTTCTTGGTCGATTAAAAAAGATTTATATCCAAATTTGCAGGAAAAACTAAAGTCTTTTCTTCTTTGCCGAAATTGAAGGATGGAGAAGACTTCGAATGGACAAAAGAGCATGATGATGCTTTCAAGGCCATCAAGGAATACTTGATCAATCCACCAGTGCTTGTTCCACCTTCAAAAGGAAAGCCTGTCAAGTTGTATTTAGCAGCAAATTATGACTCAGTAGGAGTTCTGTTGGCTCAAGACAATGAAGAAGGCAAAGAACAAGCTATTTACTATTTAAGTAGGTTTCTTAATGATTGTGAAAGTAGATATTCTGTAGTAGAAAAATTATGTTTAACTTTGTTTTTTGCTTCGAAGAAACTCAGGAACTATATGATGCCTAGAGTAACCTATGTAATTTCCCAGACTGATGTTATGAAGTATATGTTGTCTCAACCTGTACTTAGTGGCAGAATTGGGAAATGGATTGTGTCCTTAATTGAATTTAACCTAGAGTATGTTCCTCAGAAATCAATTAAAAGGACAAGCTCTAGCTAATTTCTTGGCTAATCATCCAAATGGAATTGAAACCATGGAAGATGTAGTTTGAGGGTTCGAAAACTTCCCAAAGGGCTGGAATTTGAGTTGTTTAAAGCCTCGTCAGGTTTTGGAATCAAATTTTATTGCAGAAATTAAGGGTAGCTAGAAAATATGATAAAAGATTGCTATTTGAAGCATCTGACATAAATGATTTAGTTTAGAAAGGATAAATCATATCAGCAAGTAAGTTATGTGGTTAAGGCTTATAATTCAATTGTTGAGATTAACATTTCAAGCAGTTCGAACGGTCATGAAATTGGGATAACACAAGCATTTCATTCATCGATCAAAAAACTGTACAATTGTATCTTTTAGGTCACTCAGTATATGAGCACCTTTGGTACAGACAAAATCGTAAATTTCTTCTTGATCTATAGTTCGCTGCAATTGGCTTTTAAGATTGTTCGTGTCTGCAACAAACGAAGAAGCTTTGTTCAGAGAAACTTGCATATTGGCGGTTGTTTGAGCAATTTCCCCTTTTACATTTAACAATGTTGCCTCTAGTTGAGCTTCTTCTTTTTGCAACTGGTACAACTTGATAGCATCCTGATCATAAGAAGAAACTACACTTCGTGCCTCATCTTCCATAGTTGACAATGCTGCCTTCAGACTTTGTCTTTGAAGATGTCTCTCTTGAACTTCACAGAGTTGATAGGCTTTTATTTGAAACTCAGAGATCTTGGTCAAGAGTTGTTTGTGTAAATCTTGGGAAGCAGGTTTTAGTACCCAAGCTGCTTGACAACAAATCTCTAAATACACCTTCAAATCCCCTTCAACCAATTGTTCAAAGTCCAAATTTAAAAATTGTTGGAGGATTTCCTTCAATTCCTGAACCTCTCCTGGAGTAAAAGTAGGTTTGACCAACTCAAAAGGAGATGAACTATGTTGAGTTTTGAGTTGAATAATAGGAGACTCCGGGAAAGAAATTGGAGCTTTAGGATTGGTGATTCTTTGACAGAAATCACTCACTTTTAATTTGAACAGCTCCAATGAAGAGAGATCACCAACAATGGTGCTAACAGGTGCACCAATTTCCTGTTAAGAGGAATGCATGAACATAATTGTATCTAATCCTTCAAATATAAGTATAATGACTGTAAATTTGAATAATAAAGAGACACAATACCTCAAGTGGAGGGACTTGTTCAGACAAAATTGGTTCTTCTGGAATCTCAGATCTTGAAGATTGACCTAGAACAGTCTCCTCAATTGTTATTTTTATCTGATCGAAGGTTTTGATACCAAGAGTTTGGAAAGCAATTTCGGGAAATAAACTCCTGTCGTCCTTTGGAACAGAAATATCAATATGTCGAACAGGAATATCAGTTTCAGTAATTTTGCCTGTTCCAAAGCTTAAATTGGTTTCTGCAATCTTTAGAGTAGACTGAGTAGGCTCTATCATCTTCTCAGTAGAAGAAGCTTGCTTTTGAGGAGGCTCTTTGTTAAGAGAATCCTGAGCAGTAAGTTCAAAGTTAGGAGTTGAAGATCTTGCAGTATCACCAGTAGCAGGAGGGTCAATTGGCTGTGAAGTTTCAGGAGAATTTTGTTTGGAAGGATTCTTCGAAGCTACAGTATGCTTAGATGTTGCCTTCTTCTCTGAAATGGAATTAGTAAACAAATTTAAGAGATATGGAGGTTCAAAGTTTTTGGTAAAACTAATGAATACAAGAGCTTGCCTTTTACAAGTTGACTAATTGGATCATTCCCTGTCTCTTCCTCCTCTGATTCTTCGATCAGAATTTTTCTCCTTCTCTTCGAAGCCTCATAAACTTTGTCAGACTTTGTGGCATCATGGCCCAGTGCTTGTTTTGTGACTCCTCTTCTAATGCTTTGCTTCGAAGCTGCATAAGCAGAGGTTTGAGTAGGTTCTGCCTCTTTTCTGGTTTTCTTTTTTGGAGTAGACTCTGCATTACTCAAAATCATAAGAAATAAAAAAAAAATATATATGTTGAAAAGGGATGTCAATTGAGCCATAAAGTCAAGAGTCACCTGTGGGAGAAGGAGATCTTTGCTGTTTGGACCTAGTGACCATTTGTGGTACAGATCGAAGTGGTTTGATATTCAAGGCAGTAGGCATTGAGGCAGGAGATTGAGCTCTTGGTACATGTTCTGTTCCTTGAGAAAGTTCTTTTGAACTTTCTCCAAATCCATCATCTGATATTGAGTCAGATTTTTCTTCAATGGCAATTCCAAGGTCTTCAATGAAATTTTTGACATTCGAAGATTTATAATACAATTCCATGGAGTTGTGCCACCATCTAGAGAATGATGGAAGAGGAGGTTCTAAAACAATAGAAAACATATATGGTTGGAATTGTGCCCTAGAATTCTTAAATTCTGCATTGAGATCCGCAATGTGAACCTTATCGATCTTATTTCTCATAGAGAGATCAACATTAATCTCACCAGGATAAGGACAAGGGATAGCCTGCACCAACCCAAATTGTCTAGCAAACTGTGCAGGGCAATAGACCTCAGCATGAGCTTGTCTACAGCCACCAACATAAGCCCCTATGATGATTTCCCTTGGGAGAAGTATACTTGCCCAAGCTTCACGATAATTGGGACTACCTCTTTGTGTCATAAGTCTACTTAACCACTTCGGCCCAATATCCCAGTTTCGAAAGGGGACAAAATCTCCTTCTTCTTTATCTTCCCTCAGTTGATGAAAATATTGTAGATATCCAACCAGGGTAAGGGGAGTTGAAGCTAAAATGGTGAATTTGTCCCCATATACGTCAACAGGAAACCTTTCTGCAACCTCGTGGTCTGGGAAATAAGCTAACAACCAGAGTTGTAGAAACCAGAGGGGACCTCCCAGGTTATATGAAAGTGGTTTAGCATGATTATCAGACCCAATTTTGTAAACATAGCCTAAAAAGTGAGAGGCCAGATCAGTGGTTTCACCTTTTGTTAGAGAATAGGCTAAAGGTGCAAATTCGAGCATCATCTTCTTACCACCATGGCAAAAAATCATTTTGCACAAGGTATACCAAATGTAAGCAAACATTTCTCTGTCAGATACTTCATCTGAATATTTTCTTTCAGTATCTAGAAATTTGCTGTAAGAAGCATTTTTCCCAGAATACTCAATCTCATCTAAAAATGGGACTTCCGTAGATAAGGAAATGTCGAAGAAAATACCATACGGAGGAAGCCCCACGAGAAAAGATACATCTAAAACTGTGGGAGCCATCATTCCGCAGTTGAATCTGAAACAGTTGTATGATGGATCCCAGAAGGCTAGGGCAGCGTGAATAAGTGTAGGGTTCTGTAAAATACCATTTCGGAGCAAGGAAATGATGTGTGATAAACCAACATCTGCTAGCTTTTTCTCTTTGGTTTTGAATATACGTACAGACCAGTCCTCCCAATCTTTATCATAATTTGGCCAGCAAACAAAATTCTTCTTGGACCATTTAGAGAAACTAAGAAGCCTATCTTTCACAAGGTCACTCTTCTCAAGGATAGGGTAACATGATGTAAAATCTAAAGGAAGATCAAGAAATGCAGGCCCTAAGATTTGAGTATTAGGTAAAGTAGAATGTTCGATGAAAGCACGGTTTTGTAATTTACCACCACCGGTTTTCGATTTTAGAACTTCTCTGGTCACCAACTTCCTAAGTACAAAGGAAGGAGTACCTTTGAATACCTCACTTTCAGAAGCCATGATCGCAAGAGTGTAAGAACAAAGGAGGGAATACAAAGCGCAGAAAAGTTTGAATATGTAATGAAGACGTTTCAAGCCCTAAAATTTATATGTGCTGACAAAACAGGGTAGCGTTTCGGGTCAAGTATTCATGGAAAATTAATTGGGCCTATTTTATATCAGGCCCAGATTTGAATATTTTACCCATGTTTAACGCTTCATTTCCGTTTCAATTACTATACGTTCGAACCATTTTTTTATTGGTTTAATATCACAAAAGATACCTCATTATTGTTGTTCTGTGTGAGTTCGAATTGGTTTAAAATGCATTGAAATGCTTCGAAAAGCATTTAAAGGAACCAATTAAACCATAGAAAAGTTGAAATTACATTGATAAAAAGAAATTACATCTTTGCTAAGAAGATCTTGTTACATTTAAAGGAGAACTAAGCATCTACCGATGATCAAGCGATTGTTGGAGTAGAGATGACTTGGAAGTAATGAGGAAAACTCCAAGTCACCAAAGCATGAAATCTTGCCCAGGAAAAGTTGAAGAATTCTTTTTCTTTCATCCTAATCCTTTCTTCTTCATCGAACTTGAGTTTCTTCTCAATCAATGGTCTGATTTTTAGGACCAGATTTTTGGCTTTGACTTCTGATTTAGCCAACTTGAAGGTATTTCTTTTAAGACAACTTTTGAATCGCTTCGAAGCCTTTTAGAAATTCCGGATGAGGTGTCGAAGGAATTTTCCTTAGATGTTCAATCTTATTATGAAGCCTAGTGATTCGATCATGAAGTATTTCATACTCATGAAGGTCTTGATTGAACACAAAAGCAAAGAAGTGTTATTCTTCATCCACATTCGTAGGAGAGGGAGTTGACTTAGGAAAGAATGGATGAAAGTACCAGCTTGCTCAGAGGTGGTACATTGAAGAGTCTCGCAAGCCCACAAGAAGTTTTTGTATGGGATGTCTTCTTCAAGAATCCCTATCTCCAAAAAAGCAAATGCAGCCAACAGTTCTTTGGCTTTAATAGAGTTAGATTGCGGATAAAGAGAATAAGAGATATCAGCATGATAAATAATAGGATCAAATTTGATATTCTTTAGCTCTTGAAACCAATCTGGGTTTTCTGGAAGAGTTCGAAGAGAGAGGTTAGCTAGATCAACGAAATTTTCTTCAAAATGAGGCTTTCGAACTTCATTTAACCAATATATGAATTGGCTACTAGCTTTTTGCTTAAGCTCTCCATAGCCAGCGAAGCCTGATCTCTCTTCTTCAGAAACTTTGAAGAAAGCAGGAGTAAGACAGGTGGCAAATAGACTGTCAAGTATCACTATGTTAGGATCACGTCTAATAAAGGGAGTTAAATACCTACTCATAGCCAATGAACGGTATTTGCTCCAACCTTTGTAACCAGCAGGATCATCCATTTTTACCACCACTATTTCAGATGGTAAACCCCATAAGAAGGGTTTAGGAGTGGAAGAAATTGGAGGATTCCATGGATCAGTAGGCTCAGGGTCCTCCACTTGAACCACCACGAAAGAACGGTCCCTTCGAATCTCACCAATAATTGGTGTGACGGTATTTCTAATATCAACAGGGATTGGGTCATTAAGAACCAAGTTTTCGAAAGCATTTTGGGTATTGGAGAAGTCAGCCATTGTTCGGTCGAGGAAGGAATCAGTTTATAATGAAGAATGGTGATTAATTTTACCAGTAATTAAACCCTTTTTATAGGCAAGTTTTAAGTTGGAAACGATTTAAATTCTTGAAGGTGGAGAACGTGGGTAATAACTACCCATTATCTTTCAGCCCATAATCCTTAATTTTCTCACAGAGAACGTAAGAATAACTGTATCATTGGAAGTATCAAGAACTGCCAATAACTTTTGCTTTGGAAATTTACAGGAATTCGAAGCGGCAAAAGGCACAATAACATTTATTCAAATCCCTTGAACAACGATGTTAATGTGGGGGGTATGTTTACATATAAAATTAACAAATCCAATAATTGATTGACACGTAATCGAAACGCCAAACGTTGGCAATTACTTGTCAATAGAGATACATCGGATTATTGAAGAAGACTTGAATTAATACGATATCGTATTGTTTCTCAAATCAAATTAGCAGTTATTGGCAGTTACGAGTCAGGGACGAAATAGAAACTGACTTCGAAGCCATGATATTAATTGCTAGACAGATAAACTCCACGTGTAAATCTATAAAATGGAATTGTTGGCAGTTAGAGTACGTGGAGTATTTTTCGAAAAGCAGTTATCCTTTTAACATGTGATCATTTGAATTAGTTGGGCAGTTATGTAGATTTCAAATCAAGACTTCAGGAGGAAGAATCTGAAGAAATTCAAATTCAGACGTGGGGAAAGGAAGAAACTGCCAACTCAAAGAGCAGAAGTTAGAGTTCGAAGCAAGCCAAGTTCAAATTCATTGAGCGGGAAGTTCAAACTACAAGCAGCGTCTATAAATAGAAGAAATTGAAGAGTAAAAAGCCCCGAACAAATCTTCAACAAACAGCTATCAAAAAATGATGCTTGGTTTGTTCATTGGCAAAGTAGTTTAGGATTTCGAACTCAGTTCGAAGTAGATTAGGAAGTAGATTAGAAAGTAGTTAGGATAATTTTGATTGTTTTCATAAAACAATCACTCATTCTCGGTTGTTCTTGTAACAATCACCAGTTCGAAGTTCTGTTACATTTGTATTTGAAGTTGAAGACAATTTCGAAGTAAGTTTATCTTTGATTTATCAATCGAAGTACCTTGTTTCTTTATTGTTTCTTTAATTTCCTGAGTTATTGGTTTGCATTTCTTCACTTATAAAGAAAAATCCTCTTAATTGAGGTAGTTAAACCAATAAAACACAATCGCCTGATTAGACTTGGTTTTTCCAAAGTTAATCTGAGGGAGGAGATCGAAACTCTCTCTGGCACGCTCGCACACGATTATTTTATCATAAAGAAGTAAAAGAACCAGTAAACAGACGGGAAACTTAAACACTACCCTGTGGTTATATGAATGGGTCTTTGGAGCTATCACAGTGCATGATAGATTCTTTGAATAGGAATTGTCATGATTGACAATGCATTCTTAAGATAGAAAAATAACAAAAATCTTCTTGTACAACCGTTTCAGCTCCAACTATTTACAACCCCCTCACATACACTTGGGGCCTATACCTATAATTGTGTGTGGGCTAAATGTATGTGAGTGGGTTGTAAATGATAGGAGCCGAAATGGTAGTACTTGTAGCATTATTTGAAAAACAAATGGGACTACTATAGTTTTCCAAAAGATTTTAGTGATTTTAGCAAATGAGTTCAGCAGGTGCTAAAATCATGGTATTTCAAATAAAAAAAATTGGTATTTCCGTGTATTATTTTCTGAATTTTTCACACCGGCTAAACTCATTTGCTAAAATCATGGTGATTTTAGCAACTGGATTGCTGAATGGAAAACAAAATCAGCCTATGTAAGTACTATGCCTTTTTGTTTCTTTTATTAATTACTTAAAAATGGATTGGTCAATTGGGGGAACCGGGGGAGGTGCTGCGCAGCCCCGTGCTGTGCGGCCCATTTCGGCGCCGTTCCGGCACTGTTTCGATGATCGGAGACGTCCACCGTGTAGAGCTCGTCGAGTACTATGAATGTACCAAAAATCAAGTCGATCGGATATCGTTAAGTGCCTCATCGGAATACAAATAAGTTGAAAAAATTTGGAACACACACGTCTTGAAACATTAAATGAAAACCATTGACACCATTTTTTTTCAACATATTTGTGTTCCAATGAGGCAATTAACGATATCGGATTGAGTTAATTTTTGGTACACTTATAGTACTCGACGAGCTCTACGCGGTGGACGTCTCCGATCGTCTGAACGGTACCGGCGTGACGCCGAAATGGGCCCGCACACCACGCTGCGCAGCACCCCCTGTTTCCGTCAATTGGGTGAGGTTAAATATTGTGTGAAAGCATACAGACTTTTTCTAGAGGAGACCTGTAGTTTTGCGATTGTTTTTTTCGTAACTGAAGAAACCATATTCCTCTTCTTTTATTGCTCTTTTTTCATAACTTGTCAAGGCACCCATTTGGTTTGGTGCATAACTTGGTAGAAAAGGTTGCATATAAGCATGTTGAATATTCTTAATTTGAAATTATGTGGACCCTACGCATACGGATTTTGATGGACTCCGACTGTGTTTGTCGGGAAGAACAAGATGGTTTAATTTTCAGATCTAATTATGTTTGGACGTGCTTTTAGGCAAGGGCAAGTCGCTAGTAGTTAACCATGGCATTACCAAGCTATGTACACAATCTGTCTTCGCACATGTATAGGAGAAAAAGTGCACCTGCGTCATTCTATGGATGAACGCTCAAGTTTGTCAAATCTGATGGTTGTGCATTAGACCCGGCTTTGTGTTGGTACTTATGGAAACCTCCGAACACTACGTTTCAACAACAACAAAAAAAGTTCACAACGTTGCAAAATTCAACAAGAAAATTTGGGAGAGAGAGAGAGAGAGAGAGAGAGAGAGAGTTTTTCTCAGCAAGCTACTGCCGCTGAACATCATCTCATATTGCATGCCACCACCCAATAACATTAGGTTTCCTCATCTTAGTCGATAATTTCTCCCTCTTCCTCAAGCTCCTCGGGTGCACCTCCTTTTAAGCTACTAAGATAAAGGACTGCTTCTTTGGCCATCGCGTCATGTTCATGTTCATAGTCCGCACCCCCATCGTCATCAGGATAATCACCATATCCAATTTCTCGATTGTCTTTAACTGTTACCAAAGGAAAGCTCAAAGGCTTCTCAGGCCAATCTTTGAAGAAAGAATTCATCACCATGAACCTAAAAGCCTGCAACAGATGATGTTTATCTTTTCTAATATCTGCACTCAATAGCCTTTGCAAAAGGGTTGGCTGCTTTTCGTTCAAAGAAGGCTTGGTGCGTGAATCATTGTCCCTCAACTTCTGCTTCTTGGAAAACTGTTCATCTGGATTGGTGAAGTTAGATGAATCATGGTTTGCTACTTGTTGCTTCTTCGAAAACCTTCCATTTTGATGGAATCTTCCCCTTTTGTTATACTTGGTCTGAGAGTTCCCCTTATTCGTCAACACTTGGTTGCCTACTTCCTTTCTACGCCCTTGTTTCTCCGAATCTGAAAGATAACATGGCGGGATTTCGGCTACTTCACAGCCTAACTGAGCCTGTTTTGCTAAAATTTCTTTGAGTCGCTGCAAACAAGCTTATTCATAGTTATCACCCTAAGGCAGATTTTAGAAATCAATAGTAACAAATTAGATGGCGAAATCAAACCAGTCTGCTGCACCAAGAAATTAACATTGACAGCAGCGAATCCCATAGCGAGTGAAGGTTGGTTAATATTTTCAGGCAAAAGGTTAAAAATTGGTATCTATAATACTGACGTCAATCTTCTTTATAGTTGAAAAAGCCTATCTGATGCGGTAGAAATATCGAACATAAATGGAAAACAAAAGGACGAATTATTTTTTATGTTACACTGATCCATTATGCCGGAAATAACTTTTTGTCAAAATGGACAACTAAAAAGTTACATTAAAGTTCTCTCTTCCTGAATGTTGTTCTTTTCCTGAACGGTAAAACTGTGGGATAAGCATATATTTGGCACTTAGCAGGCCCTCGGAAATCCATTCAGCATCTTGTACTAAATGGTTCTGTGACAACCCACTATGGGTTGGAGCTAGCTCAGTTAACCCAGAATCCATATTCTGAATTTAAAAAGCTAGCTCAGTTAACCCAGAATCCATATTCCAACACAGGGAAAAAGAATACTATTCACCAACATTAAAATTTTAAAACTACCATTCTTATCTGCCTACCAGTATAATTTTAGGGTACAATGGAGGGAGGTGAAGAAACCGAAGGGGGGCAACTTCAAAGGAACAGAGGAGAGATCCACAAATTTTGTCACAACCCACTCAGTGATGGCACTTTTCTCAACCCAGAGCATGAACAAAAGAATGGCAACATAGACAACGGAATCATGGACACTAGATTTTTATCTTCATTTTTCTTTGGTAACTGAGCACTTGTGTACAATAAAAGTTTATTGTTCAGTGAACCTATATACGAACAACGAATACAATATTCTTTTGTCTGGCCTTTTGTTTTGTTTTGATCTAATGTTCTTTTTTGCAATTGGTTTCGGATCTCATAGTATTCTATGTGTAATAGGTCTAGGCATAAATGGGCGTACCTGGCGCCGTAACATGGCATCTTTGACTTTAACATCAGATTCTGTCAGCTTCTGCAGGAAAACAAAGTCCACTATCAGATAGACGCTATTCTGTCAGTGAGAACATGGAAAGTTTGTGTTGCAGATAAAAAAATAACCTTCTTTACGTTGCATTTTGATGGGTAGTTCTTCCTGCGTTCTTCACGCCACTGTTTTATTTCTTGTTCCGTGTAATAATACACAGGTAGTGGTCTTCATTTAAAGGAGATGAAAAATAGAGAGAGAGAGAGAGAGAGATAAGCAGGACTGACAACATAACATGTAATCGAAAAGGAAGCAAATAGAAATAGACCACAAGCACTCATATTTGAGACTGAAAAAATAAAAGGGTCCTTTTCTAGCATTAAAAGGGGAAAAAAAAGTGCACTTAGGACACCAATCCAAATTCTGAACTTTTAAGAAAATTTGTCCAATTTTTTCCTTCTGTGGTCACAAGGTCATAAAAAAATGCAACGTGATAACTCCATCGACCATGATAAACCTCAGCCTCACTCTACTTTCAATGGCAAAAAAATGCAACGTGATAACTCCATCGACCATGATCCATGATAAAACTCAGCCTCACTCTACTTTCAATGGCACCACCACAACCACCACCGCCTCCTCTTTCTCCGATACAGCTGCCTGGCACTCTAAATATATGTTGCCATTGCTGCAGTTACTGTTGTCATCAATATACCCATTCCTGACAATATCCGTTTCCTAAGGCTTACCAGGCATGTGCATAGTCTGGGGCTCTGGGCACTTGAAAGTGGGTAGTCAAGCCCCCAAATGTACTGTTAGTTGTGGTGCTCAATTGGAACATATAACTTTCACATTATTTTATTGTATGATGAGAACACTGAGTGGCAGACGGGTTTTCTGCTTCACAGTGAGAAGAAAATATTTTTTTGTGGAAGTTGGTCATTTTAGGGTATCTTTGCTGGGTTCTATAATTTGCAAGTTTTTGAGCCTGATTCAGTCGCTTGGAAGATTGCAATGATGCATATTGAAGGTAGTTTAAGTAGTTTGTTTTACGAATAATTAACTTTTTAACAATCACAATTCCCCATCATTTTCAGCTCTGTTAGAAAAAAGAGAGAAATGTAGTCAAAGCTGACACAAATTACCTCCTTTGTACGGCCTGAGTTTTTTTTTGATCACGGGCCTGAGTTTGGTTGGTAGAATTTGCAAGCTTGCCTGTTAAAGGAAGAGAGAAAAATTAACGGATATGTCTCAATACGTAATTGTGTACAAAATGAAAGATATTGGGAAAACAACAAGAAGAATCATTAATCTAATAGGCCAAAAATTAAATAAAAGAATTTCCCAAGTGCATAACTTGACCATAGCAACCATGGAAAAAAAACTTTTTCTATGGTTGCAGGGAAAAAACATAAAGAAAAATCAAACTAAATTCTTTAAGCGGTCAACAGAAGCGGTGGCATAATCTCATCTTCATGAAGAATGCATCCAGGATGGAATTTGTAAAAAAAATTCGTTTTCAATAACATAAACAACTTTCCCTTTACCTAATTTGCCACTGGTCACCACCTTGTTGTTTTGTAGTTTTCTATTCTTAGGTATTTCACAATAAGTAAAACTTTTAGCTACATTGTAATTTATACACAAGGCTGTAATCATTACAGCCTTATGTATAAATTACAATGTAGCTAGTGTAATCTTTCTTTTGAATAATTTTTTTATGAAATGAAATTTTCTGTGTTAGTGTGTTTTATTCTGGCCTTCTTGTGCAGTCTTTTATTCCGTAGGTCCTGGGTTTCGAGCCTTGCGCACTAAATATCATGATTTCACATTGTTCGGCCTTGATTTGAGTATTATCTAGGTCCTACTTCAATTGCAATTGTTCAACGGGTGACGAGAAGCTAGTAAAGCTAGTAACAAGAGTTTCTCTCCGGGAGGATGGGTGGCCGGCGACAGTATCGGATTAATAGTTACGCAGATTTTAGTTGGTTCTTGTAGGTCATAGACCACGGATTTCAAGAAACGAGGGAGAGAGGATAAACTCAGTAGCCTAGTCAATGGTCCTCGCCTGATATGATGCTGTCACAGCCAACAGGGCAAGTTGCAATGTTGCATCATGACTTTAGTGGAAGGTTTTGGTATACTCAGATACATCCTAGGCTTTTATCGGGATTTTGGGACTTTACCACAATTATGTTTATAGGATACAGTTTACTTTGAGAAAACCTTTTCTCCATAATCATCTCGTTTAATATGAGAGAAGAATGGTTGGGCCGTGGGCACCTGGGCGCTGGGTGTGACATCATTAGCCACAAAGGGGCATCTTTTCCTCATTTATATGTTTCTCTTACGAGAAAACTAGTTTGGATAATCTAGTTGGCCATATTGATGTTGAAATTTGGACAATTGACATAATTTCCAAAATGGAGCCCTTTGGCACGATGCTATGATCTTTTTAACATATATATTGATCTCATGATCTGCTGTGAATTGGAAGATTCGAACATGCATAGCGATTCAATAAAATATGTCACCAGATGCACAGTAGTTCCGTTGTGTGCTAATAACCTTGGGATTCTTTTGGCACGTTTGTATCCCAAGCAGTGGGTTTCAGCAGCCATGATTGTTTTTCTCATGCATAGCGTACAGTGTACCTGGCCAGGCTGCGTGTTTGGTTAGAGACATTTTGGCATGTGTTTTAGCCTTTTAGGCTTGTAGCTCCATGAAAATCGGCCAATTTATGTATTTCGTTAGATACATTGAGCATTTGTTTTCAGCTCCATTATAATGAACTCTTTGCCAGAAAATAAAAAAATTAGAAATGAAAAAACAAAAAGAAGGGCATACTAGTGTGGGGTTTGGGGAGGTGTTCATGCACACAACCTTACCCCAACAAGCAGAGAACTAGCTTCTTTGAGATTGTTTAATCAACAGAACTGACTGTTCTCAATAATACGGATTCCCCCTCTTCCCTGCTAGACTTATAAAATCTATGAATATTAATATATTACCTTATCTGTGATAACCTTAGAATCCCAACAGATCTATTTGGCTTACAGTCAAAACGTTTTAATACATTTGATGGGACTTACCAAAGGCTAATTAGATAACCACATAGGCATTACTCCTCTATTTATGTACTTTTGTGTGTATACTTAACTGAGTTTGAAGTAGTCAAAGACTCAAAATTTATATGCAGAGCAAATTTGGTTCCACCCCTAGCATAGGTAGGGTGTATCTAGTATCATCAATACTTCTTGATAAGTATCTTGTTTCTTCAATATTGAACAGCCAATTAGCCTTGACTACATATCTGGTACCAATGTACCATCTATCCCACATCAGGGAATGCGAAGATGCAAAGTCAAGCACACACATGCTCTAGAATGGACACACAAACAATATAACAATAGCTTGAAACTAGGTAGCTAGGCAGAAAACACTTACCTTTTCCCCCATGTTTATTATGAAAATTGAACTTCCCCTTTGCATTTTGCACATTACGTGACTGGGGCTTTGAAAATCTGGACAAATTGAATCCATGTGAATCACAATAAATGAAGTCACAGTTTCATCCAAATATATAAAACTTAAATCCTAAGGCCAAAAATTACCCCCCATGAGATTCGTCCCTTCTACGATCCTTCGTGACCTTCCTGTTTTGAGAATTCTTCCAATTGTTATTCCAGTTATTTATCCCACTATCTTTTCCAAAATTTCCCTGCAGCAGTTGATTATATTGAAATTAACTGCAGTTAATTAGTACACTATAAGGACAATGGTCAATGGGAAAGGTATTCAGCACCTCATAACTATAAGAGAAACAATTTAAAATCAATTCTAGTAAGATGAATCAAATAAAAACCATTTCAAAAGATAGGGAGGCTGAGGTTACGAAGTAAGGTCAGCTGGTTAAGGAAAGCTCAGCTTATGAAATCACTTAGCCGTTAATTAAGTAGTCGTTATGGTATCAAACACAACATTTTCTCTTCTCGCCCAGACTCTCTAGCGCCATCTAGGACTACCCCCAGGGTTCTTTATCGAGAAGCTGCACATGATGAAGAGAAGGAAGTCTCACTAATAAGAAGAAACTTTTAAATGACAGTAATGTCATACTGTTGTTGTCGTCGTACTTACTAGTCACCATTGGTCCATCACTACTTTTATCAGGGAAGAGCAAAACTAAGCTCTCAGTGTTACGGACCACTGCTCAAAATAGAGTAAGGTACTAGGGTCCTCAATGAGAAGAGAAAGAAAGAGATGAGATATTTATATTGGGTAAGCTGTCTCAAGAAACTACTGTCCTAGACCCTAAAATGAGACTTGAATTCCTTTTGGTAAACAATGGGAAAGGATTTATTTCGACATAAGAGTTAAATTATTCTCATCAACCATTCAATGCATATAGTTGTATATCTACTACTCAAGGTACATATCAATGGTGTAGTGAACTTTACTAACTTGTATATTTGATTCACTAATAACAGCATTTAGCATGGACTTAGGCAATAACTTACACTGCGATGGAACCCCAATTAGAGAAAAAAATAGTTTTACTTTTCCTATCAGACACAAGATTCAATTAATCAATTGTACTGATATTGCCAGAAGCAAACCACAACAGAAGCTCTTCCCAAACGTCTTCACATGCCGATTAATGACCATGAAGCATACCATCTTCAATTAATAAAACAGTTCGGGTTGCTATATATACAAAATTACAGATACAAGAAAACAAAAAGGCATCTGAATTCTGAATGCTACCTGTGACTTTGTGGAACCAGAAGCACGGAAATCCCTCTGAGTATGTTGCAGTAAAGGTGAGTTCCCCTGAGCTGTGGCATTAGCGCCCATTGTCGAGAGAGCTAACTTATGCTGATCTTGGTTGGGTTGCAAAACTGCATTATTATGCAAAATACCAAACTGCGGATTTGGAAAAAATGCGGGATTTTGAGGAGCCAAACCATGAGAAACTTGATTCGACGGAAGATGCATACTGTGGGGGCCAACTTGGGTACCATTGGACAGTGGCATTTGAACAAACTGATTAATTGGTTGCATTGGATTCTGCAAACAGAACTGACCATTCATAAAAACGGAACTTTGGCTCGGATACTGAGGTGGGTTTCCAGAATTATGAGCAAAAAACTGGTTAGGTGATTGGAACAGATTCATTGGAGCTAGGGACATGGGATTCAAATTTTGTGGATAGAACCCACTGGGGTATTGACCCAGCTGCGGCATGACAAAGGTCGAACCCAAAACGGGCATACCAGATTGCATAGGAATAGAATGATTAGGAGCACCTATTGGCCTATTTGACGAGACCATAGGCCCATTGTTTCCCAAATAAGTGGTTGAATTACCAAAGGGGGGCGCAGTTTGTTGTTGATTGATTAAACCCATTTGAGGCTGAGTTTGTGGGAATAAGTTAGTTGGATTCCCTTGACAGTGATTTGATGGAATAGCCTGCTATGTTAAAATATAGTATCAAATTAACGAACATGAAGATAAACAAAATATCAACACGAACCATCAACTAATTTTTCGATTATGGAGAGAGAGATAAACCTGCTGAGAAGGAGTTGAAGCAGCAGTCGGTCCAGCGGATGGGACCTGCTTGAGACGAGGAAGCGAATTGAAAATCGGACGCATGGAGAAAAGAGTGGCAGAGTAGCAAGAGTTGGGTTTTACCTCTCTACTAGGGTTTTACGAAGAGAGCACAGCAGTAGTAGAGGAAAACGGGAAGGGAAAATATTTTTCAAATAAAAAAAAACACATACCATTTGGTCCGCAACATCTCAACCTTTTTAAAAGTGTTTTTAATGATCTGGATTCGCAGATGTTTACTTACCGGTCAAAATGATTTATTAGATGTAAGAAAGCTTCGGCAAATTCAAACCATTAATTTTCAAGATGGACAATTGTGATATCAGTTGGGATCCCGTCATAATTTAATTTGTTTAAAATATTATTTTTAAAACTTTCTGTAAAAAAAAATAAGTCATTTGGATATCAGTAAGAGCAAAAAAAAGCTGCACCAATCAATCAAGTTTTTTTAAAAAAAATTATTTTATTGGCAATCGATCAAGTTTTTACCAATATACGAATAAGCTAATTTTTTTTTTAGAAGCCTATATACTAATATTTTAAATGAATTGAACAATTTTAATTATTAATATGGGACCCCGAAATGACCCCTCAAAGATGTACTCGTAGTTGGGCTCGAAAATTATACATTGTTTAGCAACTGAATAAGATTTTGGGATAGCAAAGTGAGTAAGATATTGATAAGATAAATTACTTAAGAAGGACGATGTTTTTTCCCCCCTAGATAAATCGGAAATATAATTAACTTACTTTTTTTTTTTTTTTTTTTTGAACAGGGAAACATTTTATAAAGAAAACTCTGACATGAGGATTCGACTTAACTCAGCTGGGATCAAGGATACCCAGTTCTGAGGAAGCAATCCTGAGACAAAAGAGGCCCCCCAATGGGCAGCTCTATTAATGGATCGAGGTATCCAGGAAACAATAAAGTGAAACTTCCTAACAATTTTCCTTATATCCTGGATAACACAAGCGCAATCCCAGGGAGGATCTAAGGGAGGATCTAACTCAGACACACTAAGGGAAATAAGATCTTTGTTATCGCTCTCAATCTGTGCTCTCAATCTGTACATCCTGGAGTTTTAACGCTGATGCCATCATGCAAGCTTCTCTTAAAGCCATTGCTTCGCACACCAATGCAGAGGGACCCGAGACCTTGAACTTTTTCCCATCAATCAGATCACCCTTATGGTTTCTCATAACCACTGCACCAAATCCTTCACCAGTAACTCTATTCCAAGAAGCATCACAATTGAATTTAAATTTGCCAACATCTGGTGGTATCCACTTCCTTTCTACTGGACCAGAGGGATTGGTATTACCTGGGGTAGAATTAGAAGGCCTGGACATAAGAGAATTGAATTCATCCCAGGCTTGCTCCATCTTCAAAGCAATGCACTTAGGAACCACTGGTAAATTCTGAAAAATGAATTCGTTTCTGGCTTCCGGAACGTAAGTGCGATCATACAGATGCTCATATTACAGACCATGAGAACAAACCCAGTGGATATGGGCATTTCATCAGTAGTGTTGAACTAATTGCTTAGCTCCCATTCTAGCTTGATGATCAACACACTTATTGCTCGCTTTGTAGATGGGAGCTTTGCTCCGGTTTTGGCACTATTTCGGTTTTGCTTACATCATCATTTCTCTCATTTCTCTCTCTATCTCTCTCCACTTATTACACCTGCTTGCATCATCAAAACTAAACTAAACTAAACTAAACTAAACTTACTAACCGAACAAGTGTCATTGAGGAGGGTTATGGCGTCCATGATATATAATGTTGATTTGGGCATAATTCTCAGCTTCTCCTTCATTGATCAGGTTGATTGCCACACTAGAATATGATTCAATGATCACGTTGCTCGTGCTTTAATGGAGAATAATAGTTAGTCCCTTACAAATAGCCCATAGTTCCGTCTCCAAGCTTGAGTTACAATTGATAAAACCATAGTACCATCGTTTTTTTAGGGCGGCTAAGTTTTGCTGAGTAGACCTCCTCGCTCCTTCTCTCTAGAATACAAAACAACAGATCGAGTTTTGCGCCGGGGGGGGGGACGCCTCTTCTCCCTCCTCCCCCTAGGCAGATTCTCCTCTCTCTCTCTCTCTCTCCTTTCTTTTCTTTTCTTTTTGCAGGTACATGGCGTTTTGCTTGCGGGTCCCCTCCCCCCCCGTTCTCTCTTCTCCATCTTCCTCCATGTGCTTTCTTCTACCTTCTTCAGATCGGATCTGACATGAGTTGCAATGTTGGTTGCACCTTCCTCTGCCTAACGGCCTGTCGGATTAGTTGTTATCACGCCGGATCTTTGCTGGAAGTTTCCGGTTTCGGCCTAACGGCTTGTGTTTGCAGCGCCTTGAGTTGGGTGGTTCGGGCCTTGGTTTCTTGGTGGTGGTTGAGTATGGGCGATGTGGTGAGTTTGCCTTTCTTCACGCTGCCATCGGTGTTTGGATGCTGGGCTTCTCCGGTTTCATGCTTAACGGCAAGGGCTCGTGTTGTGGCTGGGAACGCTGTGGGCTTGCAGATGGAGGGCGGTTGATGGCGAATGTGTGCTTTTGGTGATGGCTGCGGGGGGCATAGGTGGCGAAGCTACGGTGTGGGTTGTTGGTGATGGACCATCAGTGCATTTTCTATGATCTTGGCGTTCGTGGCCTTGTGGTTTGATGGTGATGACCTACGGTGTGCGATGGCATAGGTGGAGGGCAGTTGTGCCGACCTTTGGGACAGCAACAGGGGCATGTTCCCCGGGTTCCGGCGTTGGTTTGGTTCCACTCATCTCTTCACTAGTTCCGTGCGGCGGCGTAGGGCTTGCTTTTGTGCTTTTAATGTAAATTTTGGGCCGATGTTAGGACCTTAGGGTTGGACTTTGATCCGTTAGGTGTGGGTTTCAGCTCCTTTGGGTTCTTTGGTTGGTTCCTTGTCAATCGAGGATTGGGTCTCGGATTTGGCATTGAATCTTTGTATTTGATGTTGTCTCCTTTCTCCTTTTAGTCATTGTAACTTCTTCAATGATTAATAAAAAAAAATTGCCGTGCAAAAAAAAAAGAAGATAAAACCATAATACCCCATACTCAATTTTCCATTCGAATCTCTAAAGAGTCAGCCAAAGCCTGCCTTTCTATTTGGTTTGTGCCAACATCCATCCGTGTTGAGCTTCATGGAATCTGTAGAAGGAGAATTTAGCTAAACAATTTTGTTCTATTTGAGCTACCTGCCAAAGTAGAGTTAAATGCTTCACTGATTTCTCTAGTATAGAAAAAATCAACTCAATTGAATACCTGTAACTGCTTGATCCATTGTGCCATGGATCATGATTTTACCCATAAGGTACCGTTACGCACCATCTGTTAAGAAATTGATAGAATGAGACGACAGTGATTTTTTTTTTGACGGAATATAAAGTTCAGGTGTGGTTTTGTTAACGACTGAAGTCCACATTTTTTTTTTTTTTTAAGAATTGAGTGAAAGTTCAGGGGCTATTTTGAATTTTCCCTAAGAAATAATATTAGGCTATGTTTGCAAGTTGGGGAAAAAAATGGAAGAGAAGGGAAAATTTAAAAATTTCCTCATTTGTTTGGTTTCCAAGTAGAAGGAAAAATGAGCAATTAAGCGGCTCTAAGGCTCTGTTTGGAAGTTGGGGAAATAAGTGGAAAAAAAGAGAAAATAAAAAAAGAAAAAATAGGAAAGAAATGGGAAAGAAATCCTATTTGTTTCTTTTGTTTGATTATGTGAAAAAAGAAGGGAAAATGTGCATTCATGTGAGAGAGAAGAAAAAAAAATAGTTAATTGCCCTGACGAGAATACAAAAAGAGCATGAAGAGGCTCAAAAGACATGCCAGTAATTACGCCAATTGAATAAGCCTATTCAATGGGTTTGGGCGGGTTTCGCTAAAAAGTCTTAGAGCTTGTTCCGGTGCTATTGGCTTAAGATTTTTTTTTTAGTTTTTTCTTTACCCAATTTTTTTTTTTGGAGTCTGTTAGTTTTGTGTCAAATTTTTAGTGATTATAAGTTCGTCTTGACGAGAGGAATCAGAATTGGGAATTTTTTTGGATTATCGGGCAAAATAAAAAACTTTTGGATTATTTTTCGTCTTTATTCACAAAACTTTAAGTTTGGTTAACAATTTTATACTTTTTAGATTTTTCTCGTCGAGACAAGCTAAGAAACCACAAAAAATCGACCGAAAACTAACAAATTTTTTAATAAGGACAAAACGAAAAAACTAAAAAACTAACTAGTTTTTTGGATTTAGCCAAATCACCCTATAGTTAGCACGGTCGGAAAAATATTGATTAACACACAAAAAAATCCATTTCTTCCCAGTTCCAAACAAAGCACAAGAAGAAGATTCTATCCAGAGAAACCTGTCTGGGAAGAATTCAAATTGAAATGGTCGTTGGGAGCTACAACTAAAACCATTTCGCCTTTTTCTACTTCTCAATTACTATTGTTTAGTCCACAACGACGACAAGGGTCTAATCCCACCACGGCTACCCCTTGCTGCTGCTGCTGTTGTCCGCCTCAACTCTCTCTTTCTCCCGTTATTAACACCACCCTTTCTGAGATAAAAAATTCCGGCGTAATCGCTTGCCTTTGCGCCCAAAGGTAAACAAAAACAAGTCTCTCTCCTCGCCCATACACATTCAACTCTCTTGCTCATTCGTTAGTAAAGAAATTGAAGAATCTGATGTTTTGTATGACAATCAAGAACAAGAAAGTAATCTTTTAGAGAGAGAGAAATAACATTTTTGTATATCATTGCTTGACGATTACAACGTGAAAACCAGATTATATACTCATCTAAACCGACTAATTAGAGAAACAATCATCTGAAATGCACACACCACATAACCAATATAGGATGGCCCTACACCATACTCTTAACACGCCCCTTCAAATTGATGATAGTGTGGAACCAATCATCAGTTTGCTCTTGAGAAACTGAAAACGAGTTACCGATAAAGGTTTAGTAAAAATATCTGCAATCTGAACAGACGTGCCAAGATGAGCAATCTGAACCAAGTTAGCCAGGACCTTCTCATGAACAAAATGATAATCCACTTCTATATGTTTTGTCCGAGCGTGAAAGACTGGATTATTCGCCAAAGCAATAGCAGAAGAGTTATCACACCACAAGGTATAGGGAGTAGTAGAAATAACCTGTAATTCTCCCAAGAGAAGATGCAACCACACGATATCAACAGTACATTGGGCCAATGCTCGATACTCTGCCTCAGTGGATGATCGAGCCACTGTGGGCTATTTTTTTGCACACCATGAGACCAAGTTGGACCCCAGAAACACACAAAACCCTGTTGTAGATCTCTGATCAACTGTATCTCCTACCCAATTAGAGTCTGCATAGGCTGTTAACACTAAAGGGTCAACAGTAAAACGCAGACCATGATCAACTGTACCTTTGATATACCTCAAAATGCGTTTAACCATAACAAAATGACATGCTTTGGGAGCATGCATATGCTGACACACCACATTGACAGAATGAGATATCTCTGGACGAGTTAAAGTAAAATACTGGAGGGAACCCACCAAGGTTCTAAATAACGTGGAATCAGAAAACACCTCATCTGGGCAAGTAGCAAGTTTCACTGAGGCAGGATTGTCACTGGACTTACAGGCAGACATCCCTGCTTTGGAAAGGAGCTCACTAGCATATTTGGACTGGCTGAGTAACAAATCACCAGACTTCTCATAATGTACTTCTATGCCCAAGAAGAAATTAAGACGACCCAAATCCTTCATGGCAAATTGGGACCCAAGTTGAGAAACAAATGCATCAATAAAGGCATCACTACTACCTGTGATGATTATATCATCCACGTACACCAATAACAAAGTGATAACAGAGTCCTTAGAATATATAAAGAGAGAAGGGTCTGCCTTACTATTAACAAACCCTTGGGACAGCAAAAAGGCAGAAAAAGTAGAATACCAGGCTCGTGGGGCCTGTTGTAGGCCATACAGAGCCTTTCTGAGCTTGCACACATAATGGGGATGATGTGGATCTCTATAATCCAAGGGTTGCTTCATATAAACTTCCACTTCTAACAGACCATGAAGAAATGCATTCAAAACATCCAGCTGGCGTAAGGACTACTTATGATGGACTACTAAGCTAAGAGCAACCCTGATTGTAGGTTGCTTAACCACTGGACTAAAAGTCTCTGAAAATCTAGGCCTTCCTCATGTTGGTTACCATTAGCAACAAGCCTGGCCTTGTACCTGGCCACAAAACCATCAGAGTGCCTTTTTATTTTGTAAATCCACTGACAACTAATTATGTGAGCATGGGAATGAGAATCAACCAGGGCCCAAGTGCCTTGGTTAAGAAGGGCTTGATATTCCTCATCCATAGCCTTGTGCCACACATCATGCTTAATAGCCTCAGTAAAAAAACTTAGGTTCAACAGTTGGTAGAGAGGAAGAGAGAGAAGGGGAAACATGAGACAATAAAGACATCAACTGTTTAGGCTTGGAAATTCCATTTTTAGACCTTGTAACCATGGAGTGTATAGGAGGACAAGAAGAGGAAATAGGACAAGGAGAAGATGTAGAAACAGAGGAGAACCCAGGTGTAACCTGAGGAGCAGAAGAAGAAACAACCGGAACAGTTTCAGTATTAGGAATAACTGAAGCTACTGTTGAAGAAATAAGAGAGGAGGCAGCAAGACAAGGTGAAACTGATGGAGGAATGAAGATCATCAAAATTTGTAAGTGGTATTTGTAATCTGAAAGGAGTGGTAACAGCAGGTGCAGAAACAAGTGTAGAATAAGGAAAATTAGTCTCAACAAACTTGACATGCCTGGAAGTGTATACTTTATTAGCAATAGGATCAAAACACCTATAACCCTTGGTAGTATCACAATAACCAAGAAAAATGCACATTCTAGATTTAGGCAGCAATTTATGAGGACTATAAGGTTTTAACCATTGATAACATTCACAACCAAAAGTTCTGAGAAGAGAGTAGTCAGGAGAAGTATGAAAAAGAAGAGTAAAAGGCACCTGAAAATGGAGAGTGGAATGTGGAAGTCTATTAGTCAGGCATACAGAGGTAAGCAAAGCTTCTAACCAAAATTGAAGTGGAAGACCAACTTGACGAAGAAGTGTGACTGTGGTTTCAATCAAATGCATGTGCTTTCTTTCCACAACACCATTTTGCTCAGGTGTGTGAGGACAAGTAGTATGATGTAACATCCCAGCATTGAGAAACAAAGAAAGAAGATAGTTATTGATGAATTCACCTCCATTATCAGACCTAACTATCTGAAGTGTGAAACTGAGTGGAGACATATGCTTGAAACTGAGCAAGTTTTTCTTTAGCTTGGGATTTATAATGCAAAGGAAAAAGCTAACAAAATCTGGTACAATCATCAATGAGCAACAAGTAGTATTTATATCCTTGGAAAGAAGGAAGAGGACTAGGTCCTCATACATCAGCATGCACTAATTGAAAAGGAAATGAGGCATGTGAAACAGACACAGGGAATGGAAGCTTTTGACTTTTAGCTACATTACAACTTGAACATTGTATTTGAACTGACTTATTAAGTGGTAAATCAAGTTGTTTTATTAAAGACAGAAACAAAGCATGACTAGGATGACCTAGCCTCTGATGCCACAACAAACTAGAGGACAAAGAACAAACATGAGCTTGAGGAGACTGCCCTTTAGATGAGTTCAGAAGTGGATATAGTCCCCGAAGGTAGGGTCCCTTGTAAAGAATCTGATGAGTTGCCTTGTCCTGAATGACAAAGCCATGCGTATCAAACACAATGAAACAATTATTATCTTTAGAGAATTGATGCATAGACAAAAGATTATGAGAGATATGAGGAGCATGAAGCAAATTACTGAGACTAAATTGAGCATAAGGTGTAGGCAGCAGTCCCTTACCTGAATGAGCAATGGGAATTGTAGCTCCATTCCCAACAGACAGACCTTGGGTGCCAGTATATGGTTGTTGCAAAGATAGATTGGATAGGTCATTAGTCACATGGGGTGGTGGCTCCACTGTCAAAGATCCACGGTTGTGATGGTGGAGGTGAAGGTCCAACCTGGAAAGCTGTAGTAGGGATAGAACTAGTAGACATGGCAGGAAAAGCATGACCCAATGAATTAGTAGAACCAACCCTTTCAGAACCCTAAGTCACATAGTAAGCTGCTCCTGGTGTAGCTGAATATGGAGAGAAACCAACAGTAGCACTATCTGGATAGCAGACTGTAGAATTATTCTGTGGTCCAGTAACAAAATGAGCCTGAGGAGCCACCTGCCTTTGTGGTCCTGTAACAAGGTATTGCTGAGGAGGGTACACATTCCGAGGGTAGAAACCTTGTGGCCCTGTATTCTGAACTTGAAAACCTGATGATGGATAGAATGGTTGTGGTGAATAAGTTGGAGGCCTCCAAAAACCCTTAGATCCACTTTATGAAAAGCCTGAACCTTGACCAAATTGTGGAGGAGGTTGATATCCCATGTTTTGACGATGATAACAATAGAATGCAGTGTGATTAGGTTTCCCACAGATTTGACAACCAGAAAAATTAGACCCAGTTCTTCTCCCACTACTATCATACCCTCTATTGCGATTAACAGCCATATTCTCTGATGGTGGTTGATAAGGTGTAAACTGAGATGGTGCTGAACTGTGAGAGGCAACACTAACAACAGTTTGAGGTTGAGGAAGTAAAGATGAAGGGGTAAACATATTGGTTGTGGATGTTACTCCAGCACCAGAAGAATTAGACACAGATTTTGAAGTAGTGAGAAAAAAACACTTTCCAATTGTGTGCCCTTAGAACTGGTGATAGATTCTGCATTTAACATGGTCACAAGTTCATCAAAATTAAATGTCCCTCCTCGTGTATGAATTGCAGTGCGAAAACCCCTAAATTCCTCTTCAGGTAAGCCATTTATGGTATGGAAAACAAGATCATCATCACTTATGGGAAATCCTGCTGCTACAAGTCTATTAGCATAGTCCTTAATTTGATCAATGTAAGACTCCATTGTTCCAGTATTGGTAATGTTATACAACCGTCTCTTAAATTCATGCACATGCGTTCGAGTTAAAGAATTGAATCGAGATTCAAGTGACTGCCACACCTGATATGCGTGTTCAAACCCTAGAACCAAAGGTAGAGTACTAGCAGCAAGAGTAGCAGTCAAACACGCCAATAGTTGGCTATCAATCAAACACCACTTAGTATATTCTGGATTAACAACCAGATTATTACTCACATCAGTAATTTGAAGAGAAGGAGCCTTCTCCGTACCATCAAGATAACCAAAAAATCCATTTGCTCGCATAGCATTGTGAATTTGTGTTTTCCAGAGAAGATAGTTGGTAGAATCAAGTTTGATAGTTACTAGAGAATGAAAATTGGAAACAATGAAAGCTAGGGTTGGCGGAATCGTCATAGAATTGGAACTCAAACTGCCTTCTGCCATTTTGAAGAAGAAAGTAGATTTTGTACTCAACGAACTGAGATGAATCGATGAAGAACTTCTAGCTTCAGGATCGTAATTGACTTACATCGCTCGCTCTGATACCATAAAGAAATTGAAGAATCTGATGTTTTGTATGACAAGCAAGAACAAGAAAGTAATCTTTTAGAGAGAAAGAAATAACATTTCTGTATATCATTGCTTGACGATTACAATGTGAAAACCAGATTATATACTCATCTAAACCGACTTAACCAACTTATCAGAGAAACAATCCTCTGAAACGCACACACCACATAACCAATATAGAATGGCCCTACACCATACTCTTAACAGTTAGAAGTTTAGAGCTAACATTGGTGCCACACATGCACCCATATGTTTTCTTGTCACAAGAGGTATAAGGATATTGAATTACAACAGAGGACCCATAACTAAAAACCCAAACAAGTATTAACTTCATTTCAGAGAAATTTTCAATCTTGGAAGGGTACAAGGGTCGTCAACTGAACTAGCCAGAGTGTGGAGGAAATAGAGAGCAAGTGTCCTTCAATTACTCGCATAATTTTTGGCGAACAAGAAGGATTGTGTTTCTCTCTGTGGAGTAGGTGTGGTGTAGGTTAGCAGCATTTCACAGTTGATCAAGTAATCTCCTAGACCTTGAGTTTTTGGATTTAAGCTTTGAAGATGAGTTTGAAAACATGTCGCAAGGAACCTGCGATTTGACTAGTGAAGCATACTCAATGTTTTACAAGGTAAGATTCTTTTTAAAACCTGCACCATTGAAGATACTTTTGTGTGCCAAAGTTTCAACGACGGCTCCAATGCAAATCCAAATCCACAGTAGTAATTGACAACCACCGAACAACTTTAAAGCACGAACCTCTTTCCAATTCCCCAACTGCTCTGTAAGGGGAATTGAATGCCCGTGATTAAAGAACCTCACATGAGGTACATCCTCAGCCACCAAACCATTATGGTTCAATTTCAAAATTTAAACAAAGAAGCAAAATATGGAAATGGCTACAATACACACCATTTAAAGGTGTGTATCATATGCACCTATTGTATGGTCTAGATTTTGCCTCTTTATTGGCAATCGTAACATTTTTTAGTTTTTTTGTAACTTTTCAACAATATGATTTGTAACATTTTCTATGATTCGTAACTCTTTGGTGAGTCTCGTAACTTTTATAAAAATATCATAACTTTTACAAAAAAATCGTAACTTTTATAGGGATGTGTATAATACACACCCAAATAAGTGGAGTGTATTGTAGCGTTTTCCTTTGATGATTACATTTGGTGACCATGGTTTGAATACCATAACATTACTCTTTTATTTTCATAATGAGTTTCCCAATGAAAGTGTCTAAAGTTTCAACAGTAACTTCATGTTCCAAAACATCAAGAAGACAATAACAAAGACAAAAGTGTCACACTGATCAAATAAAAACATTTTAAAAACCTAACGTTTCTAAAATTAGGCTAGTGCAATCACATTTGATATCCAGTTCTTGAGCCAACAATTAACCGAGGTAACACAAGCTCCAACAATGTTTATTTCACTCTGGAATACTTCTTGTGCGAGCAACGTGCTTCAATGTACGTTTCAAGCCATACTTTTAAATTGCGTGTCTGGCCTTTGCAAATTCAGCATCATCTGAAAGAGAGGTTTCTATCGAACTCTTAGTATGCCTGTTCAATCTTCTTGCAAAAGTAGCATCACTTTCAGTGTACGATGGATCATTTTCATCAGCTGTGTAGTCTAGCTACAGGCATGCTACCGCCTCACATATGCCTTCTTCAACTGATTTTTCCAAACTAAAGTAGCCTATATATACGTACAAAAGATCATCAACAAGCAATAGTTTAATTACTAGCATTTTTACTAGCAATGTTTTAGTGTTAGAAAGAGGGAACATGTATAATTTTAATGAGGTTGCCATGTTTTGGGAAATTTCATACGACTTGGTGAATTTAAACAAAAAATGAATATGTGAGGGGTCAAACCCACTTGACCATATATGAGACTCCACCCACATAATTAATAAACTTCTCAAACATTATTTTATTTTTATGTTATCCAATTATCAGGTGATGGGGTATACTCATAAAATTGAGAAAGCAATCGTGTGCCACATTCAACAATAAGATAAAAGTAAGGATAAGGATAATCTCAACCATGGAGTTAAAATTTAATCAACAAAAGCTAAATGAGCGTGAAATAATTATACCTTGGAGCCGTATCCATGCATGCACCATCTCATGAGCTAGCGTTGCTCCAACTACCTGTCGGATGTATGTGACATTAAACGTCAGATCAATTGACTGCATCATGCATGAAAATTGCATGTCTCCAAATATTATCAATTTTTAAGTTAGTGTTATGAATGACCAAACAAATATAATGGACTTCTTTACAAAATGGTAAGAATTCAAGAGCTGTGTCGTACACAACGGAATAAGAATGATACGAATTTTTACATATATGGACTGTGATATAATTGTAATAACTCTTAAGGAATGGGAGATCACTAATCGCATAAGATCTAGATCTGGTCACTACCATCTTCTCAATCTGTTAGATTCTTATGTTCATATTTTTCCTTAACAACACCGGCTGTTCAGGCCGGGTAGGCTAGGAGTTATCAATTGTTGAATCATATTAAAATTTCCAAATAGGGCTTTCTATATAAATCGGAAAAAAAAATTGGAAAAAGATAAATCAACTTCATAGATAAATAAAAGAAGTACAAAACACTTGATACTCATTCAACTAATTCAAACGGTATTACTAAAGTAGCATATTTCTCCCATTTTTGACAAGAAAAGTATTATTTAAGCTCTCATAATCAAGATATACTAACGTACACTTAAAATGGATAATGTACCTAACATGTTACCACTTCTAAATATAGGCCCAACATAAGAGCTTAAAAATTGACGTTGTCCTACGAAATAAGCTAGCATTTATAGGAGGGCTCGATGCGATTGCATCATCGGCGTATGCCCAAAGATGATACTATTATATGTTTCCAATCGATTGTTCCCACTTTCTAATTTAAACACCTTGGCTTTGATTAGCCTCTCTTCAAAGGCGCCAATGGAGAGATCTATTTTTTGGTAAAAAGTGGGCTCTACTAAACATAAAGAGAGTTTCAAACTGTAAAAGGCTAGTTAATGATATATTGTCAGTTTTCTACGTACCAATATTTTTTACTAGTAACAAATAATTCTGTTTATTAGAAAGGAGTGTATAAAATGAAGACATGAAAATGTTAGGCTCAGATGAGAATTACTTTGGAAATCCAAACAAAAGTATGATTAATGCAGTCATGACTTTATCGCCCTTTACTTCCTTCGTCTTTGTTACTGCTTGTATATCAGCCCCACTTCTTACACACCTTTTGACCTAGTTTGCACAAACGTAGAGATATCATTGGACCAATATATGGATATAGTGAAAAAATTGAAAGGCTATTGTCTATTTTGAGGTAGTAATGATAGATGGTTAAGTGTTTGGGCAAAAAAAAGAGTGAACCGTACAAAATGTCATGCAATAAGTATTTTTTAAAAGAGGTTAATTTGCAATGTATTTACCGGGGAAAGAAAAATTACTTACGATTTTTATCTTTATCGTATCTCCTCTAAACATAGTCATAGTCCTCCCATAAAGTATAGTAGTTTCCTGTCCAACAACATCACTAGAAAATGTTGGAAATTTTAGATAAACTCGATGCAGTAGAAATCTTATTACTTATAATTGATTTATTCTAATTTCTACAGGAAGATCTTAAAAATAAATGTAAGTGAAACAAGGTAATGAAATCCGGTCTTGTGTCTGTAGGTAGGATGGGAGTCAGTGTATTGAGGGCTTGGCACCTACTAAAGACCAACCTGCGACTCTCTTTCTTTCTTTTTTGGTAAATCTGCGACTCTTTTTCCCACCCATGTATCATCCTCTTTTTTAATCACGGGCGGTATTGTAAAAACAAAAATACTACATAATAAGCTTATTTTGGCTTAATAATTTTGGGGGATACTTTTTCGTGTTTATTCAAAAAAAATTAGTTGGGGGCTGGGGACGGACCTAAGTGGGGGGCCAGGGGGCACGGCCCCCACTCGTTTTTGTAAAATTATTATAATATCATAAATATTTCAGTTGTGATTGTGTTTTAATAAAATTACTCTGAATTCCCTTGGTAGGGGATATTTGCCACATCTTATTTGTGAGTGCTAAATTTTTTTCATACCATCTTTTTGTGCAAGCACACCCTTCATGTCAATTATAACATGAAGCTTATGTGCAGTCACCGATATGTTATTGGAAATTGATATTTGCACTCTCAATTTTGATGCAGGGGCTCCAAGCTACAATAGTTTTCCAAACTTACCATTTTACAAGTTCCATGATTTACTTCAGGCACTCCAAAAAACCTCTACTCTTCTCCTTTACTTTAGGCACTCCAAAAAGCAAATAGTTTTTTTTATCAGAAAAAAGAAGATAGTTGCTCAACTCCTTTTATTGCACGTCACTGAATTGCCTACTTCTATATGTAATGTTTCCTTGGTAGAGTCTTTATGTTATTATCTCCATGTTCTGCACCAAGACGTACAAGCTGGACAAGTGCTCTTCGGCCCATGATTGTAGAACCATTCTTTTGTCCATTCAAAGTCTCTTGAGAGTTCTGTTACTTTTCCTCTCTAGAGTTCTCTAACTTTGGTGATGTGCTTTGTTTGTCTCACTATGAATTTTAATGTTAAGACCCGTAATTAATAATTTAGAGATTATTAGTATAAATAATTTATTTATCGTTAAGGATAAATTAGATTAATTAGTTAAACAATTATCTAGTAGAGATAATTATTTTAAAAAAAATCTCTCTAATGTTTATCCTAAGTCTCTCTTATCACTTCATCTTTCCCTTTAAGTCTCCTTCTTCACCGACAATTCCTCTTTCACCAAAAGTCATCACTTTGACTTCCATAAGAGTCCAAAGTTGCTCCAACTTTATCTCTTCTTCCCCATCAGCCGTACTACTCCCTCTCTCTCCCCCTAAAAACTCTCTTTCTCACTCTCCTATTGGTTGACAACTGCATTTGTTTCTTCTTTTATATAAATCATTCTTCTCCTCAAAAATCAAGTACGACACTTTTTCCTCTTGATTTTTTTTCACCAGATTAATTAAAGTATTTGCGGTCTCCTACGTTCTTGATCTTCCATTTACCCGCGCTAAGTCGTCGGAAGAAAGGTAGGGTTTTTGAAACTTAACTTTTACTTAGGAATACTATTTACGTGATTCGTGTGTATATCATATGTTGTGGGGTGATTAGAGAAGTTATAGTTTAGTATAATTTCTGCGGAAATAGAATTGTTAATGAATCGTGTGGTTGGAGTTGTGTGAAAAATGAGAATATGTGAAGTATGTGCACAGTTTCTGTTTTTATAATATTCGGACCATTTTGGGTCAGAGCTGAGGAAAACTCATAACTGAAGAATTGTAGATCTCTAAAAATTAAGCAACTTCCATATAGAACTCGTCTCAATCCGAGATTTGTAGAATTAGTTATGATTTTTCAAAGTTGGCTGAGCTGCACAGTTTCGGGACAGATTCACTGTTTAACTTAAAACACTGTTTTGCTCCCTTTAGGATTGGATTTAGACTTCGCTCAAAACAGTGAATTTGTGTTAAATTTGATGAACTATTTTACTGTAACATTTCGTGATTTTTGGACCCTGTTTACTATTTTTAGTGACTGGAAAGATAACTGACGTGTTTGGCATGTGTTATTCGATTTCATTATTAAACTTTTAGTTACAAGCTGTAATTAGACGCATGTGATGGTTTGGCTTACTGGTAGTATTAAATCCTTTATTATGTGTTAATTAATTATTGTGATTAATTAAATAAACGGTTAAAAGATGTGTGGTTGTTTATCGAACGTGGGAATGAGACGTTGTATCCGATATGGGTCTTGAGCCAATTATCGCAATATACTCCCAGGGGTATTTGAGCCGTGCCATGGGCCTTGAGAGTTAGGCATGGTGGAAGGGAGCCCAATAGATTGTTTATATTGTGGATGGGAACCGCTATCGGATAGCTTGATGAATTGGTATGAGATACATAATTCATGAGGTTTAGGTTGTGGAACCTTGAGATTGATGATAAGAATGTTGAATCTACTGAATCCACTATTTTTTTTTAAGACATGTTGTGATAATCGGGTTGTCCTACGCTTTAACATTAATGTTTTATATGTCTGAATGTTGCATGAGTAATCTTTTGTAAATGAGTAGTTTCGGTACCCTATTGAGTGTAATTTTATTACTCATGGTGCTACTTTTGTGGCCTTGGCGTCCCCAACGCCAGGTATAGAAGGAGAGAAAGAGCAGTCTGCTGAATTTGAGGCGATGGAGCAGCTAAGTGGGGATCAAGTGGCGGACCCGTGGCTTTATCAGTAGGGATTTAGCTAGATGGTTCTGTCCTTTATTTCAGTTGAAATTTTAATAAATGTTTACGTTTTCAGACTGTTAGAATTTAATTCGTTTCAGTTGTAATAAGTTGGTTTACTTTTAATTTTTCATCAAAAATTTTAAGTACTCTTTCATATTTTAATGAAGTTGGCATTTTTATTTAAATAAATTATGAAATTTATTTATTAACGTACCCAATTTTCGGGGCGTTACATTTAAAATGTAGATTTGCAGCCGTTATGAAGATTTTGAGGGAACAATGGTAGATAATGGGTACGAAAATATAAAGATCTTGTGTCGCAGCCGTTGTGAAGATTTTGCAGTATCAATATTTTCAATTGTGTGATGTTTATTTTGAAGAATTCTAGCAATGTTTAGGGTTTTTTTTTTTTTTTTTTGCAAAGTGGCGTGAAGCAATCTGACATAGATGCTTGTTTAATGTTCAGAACCTAATGTTTTATGTTGTGGATGTTTAATGTTTGGTACGTAATGTTAATGTTAATGCTTAGTTTCAGTTTTGGTTCATTTTTCCGTTTGGAGTGCCTTAGTAAATTTGGAGATAATTTGGGGGTGGAGTGCCTCCAGTAATTTTATTTTTTATATCTTAAAAAGGGTAATTTTGTAACTTCATTAAATATTTGAGTGCCTGCATCAAAAAAGGGAGCCCCAAAATCAGCACCCATGTTATTTTACTGGGAAAAGATGTGTTATTTTTCGTATTGTAAACGGACGGGTTTATTATACTAAATTGTTCCGCCACTGGCTGGGGCTTTCCCTATTTCGAACCATGTAAACACATAACTTTCTCCCTTATACTTCCATGCACATGGGCAGGGTTCGATTCCCATAATCACCCATCCCCCTCCCCAACTCCCCTAGGATAGAGTATATTAGGATTAACGAATGGCAGGGGAAACACATAACTCTCTTTTTTCCCGCAAAAAAAACTTGTTAATATTTAAAATGAGATTACAATGGTTAAAAAAATCAAGGGCAGTATGGCATAGGCATACTGTAAACTTGGTGTTATGGACCTACTAAAATTTCCTCCTTCTACATCCTACAGAATAAAAAACTTACGTTGATGGCATGTACGGAATCTTTATTTATCTAACTTGCATCGATGAAGAAAATAGGCATGTCCTTACTGACAAGAAGTTTCAAATATTCATCGATAAAGCTATATATGTTAGCCCAAATAATAATAGGTTTCAATTGTCTAGGTTCCATGAGAGATATAACAAGACAATCTGAGCATGAATAAAAACTTGCATTGATTACATGTGCGGAATCTTTATTTATCTCATTTGCGTCGACAGAGAAAATAGGAATGTCCTTACTGACAGGAAGTTTCAAATAGTCATCGAAAAAGCTGTATACTTGACGAATAACAGGTTTCAATTGTTTGGGTTCCATGACAGATATAGAAAGACAACCTGGGCATAGACATCGACCATCACCAAGGTTGGTATATTCTATCTCTGTTGGATAGATAGTCTGTACAAAATCCTGTACAAAGACAACGTTAGTTTTAGCATCAAACACAATCTTAATAGTATGACTATTAATTTCCTCGTAAAACAGGTTCTAGATAGATGGGATTTCGGCACTTTTTTTATTTTATTTTATTTTATTTTATAGATGTACTGAATGTTCTAGTTGCGATGATAATGGCCTTGTTCGTTTAATAGGTTTAATTTAGTCTAGTTTTGGAAAAAGGTGTAATGAGTGTAGAGAGATAGAGAGAGAAATGAGTGTAATGATTACAAAACAAAACTAATAATTTCGTCTCAAACGATCTTTTTTTTTTAATTTTTAAATAAACTTTCTAGAATTTCCTATCCAACAAAAGGTGTAACTCGGTCATTTAAAAAATTAATGATCCCATAGCCATGAGAAAGGGTGAGATACAGTTATTGCAGTGGGATATGATAAGTTTTTTTTCTTTTCTTCCTATATATTTGGCTTATCCAGTGCAATCAATGAAATGTCAATTCTAATCAGACATTTATGTGGAACTCCTCATGAAGTTCAGGCCACGCATACAAAATACATACTCCCTCCGTCCCAAATTTTTTGTCCGGTCCGTAAAACGAGAATTTAAAAATAATACAATATGTTCAAGAAAAATTCAATATTTTTTAACAATTTACTAGATATTGACGAGTACTTTTAATTTATGAAAAAAGTTTGAAATTTTTCTTTAAAAAGACTTGTTATTTTCAGGTCCATGTTTTGTGCACCGTACAAAAATTTTGGAATGGAGGGAGTACAAATTAATGTGTGACTGTTAGAGTCTGTGACTCGTGTGGCTATGTCCAGTATCAATAAAATACTTTCAACGAGAATGAATTTCTCCTCAGACAGTGCTACATGTACAAACCGAGAGGTACAGAAAATGTACACAACACGTTCGGGAACCCAAAAGTGGGTTCCACACGAGTGATCCGAACCGTTCATTATTCTTAAAACATTTTTCCGACGGGGCCCACAAAAATTCAGCTCAATTGGACAGTTATAAGTGCTTGAACCAAAGTCCCACCGTTTCAAAAATCAAAAGTGGGTTCCCGAATGTGCTCTGTACATTTTCTGTACCTATTGATCGGTACCCATAGGTTTTCCGATTTCTCCTCCAGTAATAAAACTTACAATATTGCATCAGCGATATGTCTAGCGACACATTGTACAGAATGTTCTAGTTCTCTAATGATGAAACTAATTTTGTTTGAAACGATTCTCCTTTTGACAACCATATAGTCTTCAGAGCATCAATATCAGCCTAGAGAGTAAATTCCTCTAAAATCTCAAAAATCAGCGTCACCAAACGAACTCACCAATTCGAAGATTTCTTAATTTTGCTACAACAAATTTGGTGACCTACTGTTCACTCACCAAGAGAGGAGGAGGGAGGGAAGAATAAAAATTTGAATAGAGAGTCTGATTCTATGAGTTTTTTATAAAGTGACTTGCTAAAGTTTGAATAGAGAGTCTGATTTTGTGAATTTTTTAAAAAGTGACTTGCTAAATTATAAAAGATGTTTTTGAGGTTAAATTTAGTGTTTTTTTTTGGTGTCTCAAATAAGGATGCCCTTCAATTGCTGGGTAAGTTATCAACCGTAAGAAGCATTGATAACATGTTTCTTTTTTCTTTTCTCTGATCAGATTTTGGGCTACAGGTTTTTAAAGTCTATTTGCTCACTTTATTTTTTAGCTCTAAAAACCAAATGTTTGATACTGTACACATATTTTTTGCGCTAAAAAATAAGTTTGTAATTTTAAATTTAAGAGAGTCAACCAACCTTGGGTCTAAAGCAGCTAGAACATAATCGATTGCCGTCAGACATTTGAACATGAGGTGGATTAAAAGGATCATGCGAGTAACCTTGAACTGGTGCATTCGGTGTTTGGTCTGTTGGCGTGTTCATAGATGGATGATAAAAATGATCCTGCAAGTTACCCTGAATCGGTTGATTTGGTGTTTGGTCTATTGGTGTGCCCAAAGGTGGATAATTAAAAGGATCCTGCAAGTAACCTTGGTCTGGTCGATTTAGTGTTTGGTCTATTGGCATGCTTTGAGGTGGATAACTAAAAGGATCTTGCAAGACTGGTTGATTTGGTGTTTGGGCTATTGGCATGCTATGAGGTGGGTAATAAAAAATATCATGCAAGAAACCTTGACCTGATTCATTTGGTGTTTGGTCTGTTGGCGTGTTCTGAGGTGGATAACTATAAGGATCCTGCGAGTAACCTTGAATTGGTTGATTTGGTGTTTGGTCTATTGGCGTGCTTAGAGGTGGATAATAAAAAATATCATGCAAGAAACCTTCATGACCTGATTCATTTGGTGTTTGGTCTATTGGCGTGCTCAGTTGTGGATAACTTGAAGGATCCTGCAAGTAACCTTGAACTGATCCATATGGCGTTTCGTCTGTTGGCGTGCTTAGAGGTGGATGATAAAAAAAATCTTCCACGTGATCTTGATGTGGTTCATTTGGTGTCTGGTCTGTTTGCGTGCTTTGACTTGTCCCCATGCCTTTCTTTCTTCTGCTTGTTGTTCTTGCTTTTATTTTTTGTATGGGTTGATGACTTAACATCTCCGATCCTAGTATGTCTTTATATAGGCTACAAAAATTTTGATTACGAAAATAAAACAAATTAAGAAGATTTTGACCTAATTAAGTTTTGGATACCAAACTTTAGCCGTGGATGGCAAAAATTCAAAATTATGGACGTATGCTAATTTTATTGTGGTGGTTTACTATTTTGATTCGAAATCTAATTATATATGGAAACATGCTATTATCAAATTGAAATCTAATCAAGGCCAATTAATCCTCACAATAGGAAAATGTTTCATCATTGGACGCAAGGTATGGAAAGTTGTAATTACGAGAGAATCGAATGACATGGAAATGATATGGCCATTTAATCTTTTGAATTTCAGTTATATTTTTTTTTTATCGGCACTTTCAATAACCACTAGTACTATTGATATGAATTAATTCATATCTTTTTGTATAAAATTAATTCTTTTGTACCTATCTATCCAATGATGGTGGATATCCCTGGACAGGTACAAAAGATATTAGCCACGCATACAAAACACATACAAGATATTTACAACTAGCATGAACCTGTGCTATGCACGGGCAATTGAAGAAAAAAGACGATAGAAAAATTTCAAGGACATATTTCGTTTTTGCAATATATTCAAATGTTTCATATGTGTATCATGCATAATGTCTGGCTAATTATTAGGTGAGTTGTCTGAAATTCCATTTCAGAGCTTAAATTTGACAAATGAAATTGTGGTTTTAGTTGGGAATATATATATATATATATATATACCATTTTTAAAGTGAATTCCTATTAGGAGTTTTTTTTTTGTTATGAGTTATTTTGTTGGTTGCTGTGAAATCTAAGTACTTGCAAAATAACATATATATATATATATATACCATTTGTAAAGTGAATTCCTATTAGGAGTTTTTTTTTTTTTTTGGTTATGAGTTATTTTGTTGGTTGCTGTGAAATCTAAGTACTTGCCTCTATCTAAAAGCACAACGCAAACATACTCCTTACTATTTGATACTTCCGCAAATAAACCTGACTTTTCTAAATATAATAAGCCCGTCGATGAAATTAACAAAACAAAAGAGAGAATTGATAATCTATACTACTTTCTTTTATTTGTACAAAGAAGTTTCCTACTTTTTCCTTTCCACAAGTGCGGATTCTAAATAATGCCTGCCCATATAGAGCCCAAACAGTAGGACCGAATGGGTGGAATAACAAGAATCTGGGGAAGGCGCTGTGCGGTAGGTGTTGTGTGCCGTATTGTGCGGTAAAACTATGTCGTTTTGCTCATTTTTTTGGTACATCCAGCTGCACTAGTAGAGAAAAATGGGTAGGGAAAAAAAAAACCTTTTGGTATGCAAAATGTTCGCCAGACCCGGGACCATGGAGCGCACTAGGTGCAATCTTCACATCTCAACTGTTCAAAAATGTTTTCAACGATCTGGATTTGCAGACAGCTTTCTTACGAGTCAAAGTGCTTTATTATCGGTAAGAAAACTTCAGTGAATCCAGACCATTGATTTTCAAGATGGACAATTATCATATAAGCTGGGTTCCCGTCATAATTTAATTTGTTTAAAATACTATTTTTACAACTTTCTGTAAAAAAATCAAGTCATTTGGATATTAGTAAGGAAAAAAAAAGTTGCATCAATTGATCAATTTTATTTTATTTTATTTTATCGGCAATCGATCAAGCCTTTACCGATATACGAATGAGCTAATTTTTTTAGAGCCCTATAAACTAATATTTTAAATAAATCGAACAGTTTTAATCATTAATATGGAACCCCGAAATGGTCCCTCAAAGATGTACTCGTAGTTGGGCTTGAAAGTTATACATTGTTTAGCAAGCGAATAAGATTTTGGGATAACAAAAATGAATAAGAGATTGATAAGAGATTACTTAAGAACGACGATGCTTATATATAGCTCACAGTCATGGCAATACCCACATTATCAAAGCTTTTACGGTGAGTTGAGATTGACGAATAAAAAATAGAAAGAGAAAAAAAAAAAAAAAACTAAACTTTCAGTCAATCCTCAAAAAGACACCTGTACTTCAGCCATTAACAAAACAACACTTGAACTTTTATTTTGTCAACCAAAAACCTTGCCGTACATTCCGTCAATTTATGGACAGATGGCGCTTAATGGTAATTGTTAAAGAGTTAAACTACATGTTCTGGAATCCGACGACAATGTTCACAAATCTCTTGTGCACAGATGTATCTGTGTGGCCCATTTGCGTGTCCCACACGAAAAATCCAAACCATTCAATAACTTTAAAATAAATTTTCAATTATGCTATTTAAAAAATCAGCTCAATCAGATACCAGTAAATGCTTGATCCATTGTTTCAATTTTTCATTCATAATTCAAGGATAGGAATTCTGAATGAAAATTGAAACAATGGATCAAACACTTACAGGTATGCAATTGAGCTGATTTTTCATGAGCCCACTTAAAAAGTTTTTGTAAAACTAGTGAATGGTTCAGATATTTTGTGTGGAACCCGTAAATGGGCCCATAGACCCATCTGTGCATAAGGGACTTAACTTAATCAATTGGTTCTTAACTTAAGTTTTTTTTTTTTTATCTATTTTTTTATTTTATTTTTAGTGTTTGTTAGTTTTGCTTCAATTTTTAGTGATTATAGTTCGTCTCAACGAGAGGAATCGGAATTGGGTAAAATTTATGACTTTTACCCAAATATTTTTGAAGAATATCGAAGAAGAATTGGAATTGGATAAAATTATGACTATTACCCAAATATTTTGAAAAAATATCTAAGAATTTCGATTCTTTTCGTCGAGACAAACCTATAATATAATCACCAAAAATTTGCCGCAAAACTAACAAACACACAAAAAAAAGATTGAATAAGACAAAGTTCAAAAAATCCTTAAGCCAATGGCAAAAGAACGAGCTCTTAATTTAACCGCTAAATAAACAATGCATATACAAAAGAGAAATGCGATTACTACCAAATAAAAATGAGTCCGAAGTAGCTTATCCCAAATCCCGTATCCCCTCCCCGCCTGCCAAATGGGCCGTATGGTCGGCATTTGGTGGGCACTAGCAAAGTCCATTTTAATGTTCTGTTTTTATGTTGTAGATAGGGATGGGCATGGGGACGGATCGGGGCCGGAGAGTACTATCTCTACCCCAATCTCCAAACCCCTTCTTCATATCCATCCCCTATCCGATCCCCAACGGGGTTTTATTTTCATCATCCATCCCCACTCCAAATGGAGAACGGGGATCCCCATGGGGATTCGGAGATCCAATCATTAAAAAAAAAAAAAAAAGATTACTAAAAATCTAGAATTCCAATTACAAATTAAACGATAAAATCAAGTTACAAGTAAAGGTGTCAAATGGGACGGGCCAGCACGGGCACGGTACGACACAGTATCTATGTGTAGCGTAAGTGTTTGTCAGCTTCAATTCAAGTTGTATCAATTATCAACTAGATTTTTAATTTGAAAACTAAAGGAACCACAAGCAATATAGCATATTAGGGTATCCATCAGTCGTAGAAAAATTTAAGTGGATCGCGTATCAGTAGGCATTTAATCGGATGAAAAGTATCATTAAAAATACACAAATTGGGTCCCGATCGACAAGCTTTCTAAACTCGATCGAGAAGAAAGTTTACACAATTGATTTCATCAATAGGAACAACAAAATCAACGGCTCGATTGGAAAAATATTGTTTTTATTTTGCATTTTTTTGTGTTTTTTTTAGGAATGCATGTGATTGATAGTTGAGTAGATGTCAACCTAGCTGGGATGTATTCAAATTATAGTGATGCATTTCTTATTTAATCACATTTATTGTATTACAAAGTTCAATTATAATAAAATGTTTGGAGAAAATTTAGTGTGACCCCATGTGTTCGGAGAAAATTTAGTGGGACCCAAAAGTTTCATAACTCATGAATAGACCCCTATATTCGGGGATTCGGGGACGGGGCGGATCGGAGACGGGGCGGAGATGGATCGGGAAACGGATTCGGAGCGGATTTGGGGCGGGGACATGCCTATCTCCACCCTCTACCTGATCCCTAAACATTTTCAAAAAAAATCTCCATATCCTATCCAATCTCCAAACAGATTTCCATATTGCCGATCCGTTCGGATCGAGGATCGGGTCGAATTCGAGCAGGTCGGAAGAAATGGCCTAACCCTAGTTGTAGAATGTGTGGAAAACACTCTCTGCCACTGATTTTAATTTTTTTGGCAATTTTCTGAGCAATCTAATATAGTATTGCAGAATGACTTTTCGTGAGAAAGGTTGTGAGCGCGACAAGTGGCACTTATTTATTGGCTAGGAATTAACTTCTTATTTTGTACCTATTATTCTTTAGAAAAACGTTTAAAAGGAAGGTTTTTGGTTGACATATTCTTAAGTTTTTTTGAGAAAGTTTTTTGAAATTTGAAACATATTGAACAAAATCCTATTAATTTGGTGATTAATTTTTCAGCAGGTTTTCCTATCTACTATGTCAAGAATCCTTAATTTGTGGGGTTTCAATTACAAACACGTAAATCTATAAAAATATACCATTCAACGTTTCTCATTTTAAAAACATCAAACTTCCCGTAGAATCTATATACCAAAATAGTACATATACAAAGACATGTCTTTTCTATCTTATGTAGGCATGCACTTCATCATTTGATTAGCTGCTATTAAAGAAGGTTAGTGTTGTTCTTATTATCATTTAAGCTCTTTGCCATCCATTATTATTCCCAGCCAGTCCTTATCCAATTTTTTTAGCATTTACGCTTCTTTTATTGTTTGGAATTTTTAGTTTCTTTGCTTACTTTATTTATTGTTTTTATGTTGATGTGTCCAATATCATGGAAACAACAACATTTATAGTAATTGAATTCCATTTAGCAGGTTTTCATGTCTCTAACTCTTTTAGAACCTATTGATTAATTGTCTTAGAACGTAATCTTCCGAATAAAAATTCATCATTTTTTATTGCTCTGCGTTTTGCTTTGGTTTGTTATCCCTCCAAAATAGTCTGGGGGATGTTTTTTACGATTCTATACAAAAGCTATCAATTTCCCAGTTATACCCACGCCATTCATTTTGCATCATTTTTCATCTGCTTTTGTGTGAAGCTTATGTAATGGATATAGGTTCATGTAATACCAAATAATAATAATAATAATAATAATAATAATAATAATAATAATAATAATAATAATAATAATAATAATAATAATAATAATAATAATAATAATAATAATAATAATAATAAAAGACTTAGAGATACATAAACCTCATGGTAACTTAATTGGTGTTTCAAAGACTAATAAAATTTCTTTTTCCTTTCAAAAGAAAAAAAAAAGAGCTAGGTGTTTCGGTGAATAATTAATTTGTGCCACTTGACAAGAACAATGGCGGCTTCTCACGAAAACAGCCCTAGCAATAGCAATACCATATTGTATAGATATGATAATTTGAATGTAGTATTGCATTTGATAGTTTTTAATTCGTAAAAAGAAACAACTTTGGTGTGTCATATTGGGCAGATCAAACATTTATCTTTTAACTTTGAAGGTTGTTCTTTTCGTTTTATAATTGCAACTTTTATTTTTGTGTTTTATTTTTTCATTGGGAATAATCAAGCATAAATGTTTCAACTTTACCTCATTGTGTGATATCACATTCTGCGTATGGTTCGGTGTAAGCTTCCTTCCGTATAGCATTTCTATATTTGGGTACTTTCGTAGTTTTATAAATATTAATCCTATGTGCAAATTTAAAAGGAAATTAATTTTGGTACTCCAAAAAAAGAGTGTCAAGATCAATTTGGGGAGTGCCAAAATCACTTGGTATAATTTTCCTAAAACGAATGTTTTTCCAAGGAGTTATACTCTATTACCATTTCCTATTTTGATCTTTCAATTATGATGTCAACATAATAAGGAAAAGGAAATTATGTTTCGAAAATTTATGCATAGCATGAGTGAATTTGTAAAGTACTTTCTAATATTTATTCCACGATAAACTATTTTTTTCCTTTTCTTCCTATTGGGAATATTTCATTGTATTGTATTTTTTTCCAATCCTTTCTTTAATCTATTCAGTTTGTTTATAGTAACATCAAATTGACATTTCTGCAGTTTAATAAAAAAAAACTGTATTATCTCATTCTACCCTATTTAATTTCTTTTTCCTTTATTCTATTTGTAGGTAGCATTCACTATATTAACAAAAAGAAGATGTCTATCTAGGCTTTCGAGACAATCATTATGCTGGCACCAAACTTGACGAGACAAAGAAGGTGTTTGGAGCCTATTTTTTAGTTTTTCATTTTCAACTTTTTGACCTTTTTGACTTTTTGGATTATGGTCAGAATGTGTTTTGAATTTGGGAAGATTGTTTGGGAGAAATGTGCAGAATACATTTTGGCAAGTGGAGAATGTGAAAAGTAGCTCAGAACCTTTTTTTGACTTCTCTCTCTAAAGTGAAAAATGAAAAATGAGTTCTCTCAAAACTAATTTTGGTTCACACTACCCAAACACCCAAACAGTAGAAAAGCCATTAACGAGAATGCAAAAAAGAGGGGGCCAAACACCCTCAAATTGGGGCGGTGATGTGATGTATGTAGATAGTAGATTTTGTACTACACGAAGAGGATCATGAGCAACTGTTTAGAAAGAATTGACATGTGCTACATATTGAAGTTAATTTGAATTAGTCATGGATTAAGCAGGTTCCTTAAGAGATCTAATTTGATTGTAATTTTCTTTCTGTTCATAGCACGGGTAATTTGACCGATTTTATACTTGAATTGGTATTCGAATTATGTGTCCAAATATTTAAATGTGTATACTAAATTCAGCCCGTGCATATGCACGGGTTTTTTGCTAGTTATTTTGTATACTAGCACTGTTGAACGTAAAAGTAGTTTCGGCCATTACCAAATACTCCATAGGAGAATTTTTCTAAGATCTAGTTTTCCAAAAGATAAAATTAAGATTTGATAAATCAACCTTGAAGAAGAAGTTTGATAAAATCCCTTTCTCGTTTGATAAAATTGTTTGAGAAACCTGCCTAATTACCTTTATGTTCATCGCAAAATATACAGTTTCGATAATGATATTGATAAGCGCACAAGAAAATCCATTTCTTCCCAGTTCCAAACAAAAAGCACAAGAAGAAGATTCTATCCAGAGAAACCAGCCTGGGAAGAATTCAAATTGAAATGGCCGTCGGGAGCTACAACTATACCATTTCACCTTTTTCTACTTCTCAATTATTATTGTTCAGGCCACAACGACGACAAGGGTCTAATCCCACCACGGCTACCCCTTGCCGCTGCTGTTGTCCGCCTCAACTCTCTCTTTCTCCCGTTATTAACACCACGCTTTCTGAGATTAAAAATTCCGGCGTAATCGCTTGCCTTCGCGCCCAAAGGTAAACAACATCTCTCCCTCCTCATCCATACCCATTCTACTCTTTCGCGTATCTCGTTAGAAGTTTAGTGCTGAAAGTGGTGCCGTACACCCATGTGTATTTTTTGTTACAAGAGATAAGGATATTGAATTACAACATCAAAGGACCCATAACTAAATAACTTCGATTCAGAGAAAGTATCAATCTTTCCTTTTGGCAAGGATTGACCCTGACCTCCCCTGTGAAGGTTGGAAGTGTACAAGGGTCATGAAAGAAAGATTGTGTCCTTCAATTATTATTCGGCGAACAAGAAAGATTGTGTTTCTCTCCGTGGAGTAGGTGTGGTGTAGGTCAGCATTTCACAGTTGATCAAGTCAAGAATGATTTCCCTCTCGCGACATGTGTTCGTTCCCCAATAGTTTTTTTCCATGAGGGTGCAAATTGATAGCATTATAATGGATGAGCCAAGAGTTATATGATGCTTCTATGTGAGTTGTCCCATGGGCAAATTGTTTTCAGTTTTAGTTTGCGTCTGGAATGGAGGTTCTCCATTGCCTTTACCTCCTCAAGTTTTATGAATAAGATGCATCATCTCTTGTTTTGACGCACTTATTTCTGCTATGAAAGTACCATGGGATTCACTAACGAATGATTTTGTTCCCCTTTTTCTATCCAATAGTGCAGAATTGGCGATGGAAGCTGCGTGTGCTGCACTTAGGGGTGGCATCTCAGTTGTGAGCTTTCTTATTCTCAGGAAATTAACCTCTTACATGCTCCTTCCGTCCCAAAATGAATGACATTTTCACTATTTTAACCGCTAACAAAATTGTCTATACATATATATATTTTTCTATAATGCTTTTATACTCTTGTGTGATAGATCTCAATTAGTTTTAGTGGACAAAGCTTTCAAAATCATAAAAAACATTATACATTGCCAGCTAGAAACGAATTTTTAAAAGATACATTTAGTCCTGTTGTTGTTCAATGAACTAACAATCGCAGAGAGTTTCTGATTCATTTTTATATTCTTTGTTCTAGCTGGAGATCGTGACGTCCACCCCAGGTGTGTTTGAGGTTGTTTCAATGACTTTCAGTTTGCTCTGGTTTTTGTACACTTAGCTTATTATCATGAGAGCTAACATATGCTTCGTTTTCTCCCCCCACAGGTTTTACAGCAGCTGGTGAAAGACCATCCTACGAAAACATTTGGAGTAATTATTTCCTAGGCTCTTATTCTTCTTTGATTGTTGTTTTGGCTAAGTTTGAAGACAAGAACCTGCACTTAACAACATGCCATTGTTGTAACTAGGCTGTCTCTGTACTCTATTGAATACAAACATTGATTTATGTCTGGGTTCTTATGTTTGATTATAAGGACTATAGGCTGTTGCTTTCAGTTTCTAGGGTTATAAAATTCCACCTTTGAACCTCACTGCTTGAGAAATTGCAATAATACGAAGTAAATAATGATTTAAAGACACATTCGATGAAAGAAATGCCTTTTTCAATTAATTATCCTACTATCTCTCCATTTTTCTGCAAAATTTGAAAGTAAAAATTCAGGCAGAGGCATCACACAAATATCTGAGCTGGCTTTGGACGTTCTGGCACATATGCTATCTTGATAATGTTCGATGCTACAAGTCACTATGTTCTAGTTCTTTTATTTTCTCAAAAATTCTTTTTCCTCGTGTCATTAAAAGGGAAATTGGGATTGCTTTGAAGCTCCTGGGTATCTTTCAGGTTGGGACTGTTTTAAATGCTAAGGATGCCAAAAGAGCCATAAATGCTGGAGCGAAATTCCTCATGAGTCCTGCAATGGTAAAGGTATACGACTGGAGTTGGAGTAGAGTTCGTTTATAAACTAAAATATATCATTCTAAGAATCTTGAGATCATTTTGTTTTTAGTTTCATTCATCATGTTCTTGTTTCATACTCTCTTTTTTTGCAGTACTTATTTGTAACCGTCTCTTTCTTTATTGTGAAGCCGGAATCTGGTGAATTAAGTTGTGCTATGTTGTTAAATTAGTTTGTTTCTTTCTCCATAACCATGTTCAATGGTCTTCAGGATATTCTGGACGATGCTCAAGGCGGTGAAACTCTATACATTCCCGGTGTCATGACCCCTACAGAAGTACGAATGTTGAACTTAACTCTTATATCTTGTTATATTGTAAGATGGCTTCACCAGCAGATCTCATTGAGTTGTTATAATTTTGCTTCTGCTCGTCTTGTGTTGAATCTGTTTTTTTTTTTTGTCTGCGGATTCTTGTGTTGGCTTTTGTTGTTGATTTTTCTTTTTTCCTTTTTTTTTGCGGATTTTTAGTTGATTTCCTTTTACTTCTTTCAAGTTAGACTTACATAATCTCTTAATCATGGAATTTATGGTGCAACTCCAACACTTGTTTTCTGTTTTAGTTTTCAAAGAAAATTAGACTTAAACTCTGATCTTTGTTTTCAGATATTATCTGCACATGATGCTGGTGCCAAAATTGTAAAGGTGTGTGTTCATAGATTCTAATGTTTGTATTAGCAATTTTCTGAAAAGTAAAGAGTTGATTAGTTATGTCCTGCGTTGTAGACAATCCAACAAGTAAATGAATTCTATTGATCATGAATTTCATCTTTGTCAGACTAATCCCAATGGAACTGTTTTTCCATTAGTTGCACAGTCACAATATGGTGGGTTGTTATTTTCATCCTAAAGTAAGATCAACAGTTCTTTGTATATCTTACACTGTGGTAATAATGTGGTGAAGGCTAATAGAAAGTATAATTTACTACCCTACGATACACTTTAGTGGATACATACGTGAGAAATATGATTGGCACCTGCATTGTAACTAGTTGTACTATATTCAACTAAAAGTAAAAGGAGATGTATATTTTTTCCTCAACACCATGGTAAATTTTTTGCTAGAAATTTGTTGTATCAGTGCATCTGTTGTATAATTTCTGTATCCATAACCCTTATCCATCATTCCTAGGAGCAAGGAGTAGCTGGCTTTCTTATGTGAAACCCATCGCCTTTGAGCATTTTGGTTATAACTTATATGTTTCTATCACCAACACCTGAACAATTGTGAACACTATCTATTTTCATCATATCTATGTATCCGGATCTATAAGATATCAGGCAGAAGAATGTATAGTATAGGCCCTCCATTTTCTCTCCCAAGTCCTTTATGGATTTGAGTCGGGAATAGGGCTGTGGCTTATTCGGCGCTATATCACAATTCATTGATTCTATCTATTTCCTTCATATCTATGTATCCGGATCCATAAGATAGCATTATACCTCCAAGATGCAGGTTCCTATCAAATTTCGCCCCATAAGAAAAAATAAAGGAGGGGAGGTACATTGAGAGCTCCTATACAAGAGAACTATCTAATATCCTTGACAGGCATTAGATTCCTTTACCTGGTAGTGCACTCTTTTCCACAATTTGTTATGCCAATGTTCTAGTTGAATGTTGGCCGAACATCATGATCATATCTTGTTTGCAAACAAAGCTCTTAAATCATGGCATTCCAGTTGCCGCTTTTTGGTTCTTAAGAAATATTATTCCATGAAGGGCGGACTTAGCGTAGTAGTAAAGTTGCCCCATTGCGGTTTGTAGGTCACTGGTTCGATTATTGGAAACAGCCTCTCTGCTTGCAGGGTAAGACTGCATACATCAACCCTTCCCCAAACCCTGCATAGGCGAGAGCTTAATGCAGTGGGTACGCTCTTTCCCTGTATCATCCATGTTCTTGAGAAACGACTTATTTACTTTGTCACTGGACCTTTTATCCTTCTCTAGGCCACTTAATATGTATTATTGGTTATTTGCTATTCCTCATATCTTTAATTTTTTTTTTTGTAAAATCATAGGCATACTGCATTCAAATTATTAGTTCTACACACCAGCATTCTGATCGATTTTCAAAAACATTTTTGTATGACTCGAATCCGTAACGACAAATATGGACCGGTATCTAAAACTTACTCTTCATTCCTTTGAGTTCATATGGGATTGTCTCTATTGGAATGGCTAAAATCTAAATTTGGAAGGGCATATATGCCTTGTGCATATCTCTTATTTTGTCCGTTTAATGTTGTGCTCTATAGGTTTATCCTGTATCCATGTTAGGTGGTGTTCGGTACTTGTCAGCTCTTAGAAGGCCTTTCTCTCATATTTCAATGATTGCTTCTCAGGGCATAACAATAGGTTGGTAATGATCTTTGTCCTGTGTCTATTGTTTTCTTTTAACTGCTTTACCATTCTATAAAAGTGCGAAGAAGAAATTTCTGTGACTTTCTGGAGATTTATACTTTTTTAGCGCCTGTGATGGGTCATGAATCCGTTTCACTTGTGAGTAGCTTCAGAGGTTTCAACAATCGATTGAAAGTAACTGCGTGCCCACCAAAACGTTAGTTTGTCTGGAAAATTCTTTGCACTGGTGGTAGGTGCTTGACAAAGAGGCAATGTAATCATCTTGAGTTCTGCATTTGTCAACCTGCATCCTAAAAACTCTGAGTGGACAAAAAGAAATCATTGGAAGTGTCTGAAAAGATCATAATTCTTTCTCCTGTCAAGCATGCGCGGTATTTGTAATTAATCCTATGGTGGATTTGTATGTATATGGACCAAGGTGTTTTTTTTTTTTTAAATTTATTTAAAGGAAGTATCTGTTACACCCTATTTAGTGTTGTTGCTAATGGTGTTCATGCCTTTAACCTTGTAATAGTTTACATTTAAACTGGCTTAAGAACTAGAATATTTTTTTTAGTATAATTACACTCTTAGACCTCTGAATCATTTTTTATTTTTAGTTTTGTTAGGATTAATGATTTGAGTAATTTCTATCTAAGAAGCACAGACACGTGTATTGGCCCCATTTATCCATGTGTGATGCGCGCCCACACAACACATTATAACACGCTCCGGCACGTGTTGAAGGCGCCTAATATATGTCCATTTTTTGTCATATGCGTTTTATTGTACCCGCTGGGGACATACTAGGGACATGTTAGAAGGTCAAAATGCAAAATTGCTATGGGTTACTTAGTTCATGAGCACTTATTTAGTGACTTTGGTTGTTATACCTTCATCATGTTAATATAACGTTCTTTTTAATACCAATATCATTGTCATGTGAATTTGTTATACTTATATAGAGATGTATAAAGTCAACGTGTCCCCAACGTGCCGTGTCTTACTTTTTGAAAAAAAAAAATAGTGTGCCTGTGCTGCATCTGTGTCGTGCTTCTTAAATTTGCATAATCAGCTGAATGGAGATATGCTTGGAATCTGATGCAGATTTAATTGGGGATTACATTGCCCAGGGAGCATCATCAGTTGTCTTGTCAGATGCTATATTTGAGAAAGAGGCTATGGATCATAGACGTTTCAATCTAATAGATCAACTTTCCCAGCTTGCGGTTTTGCGGGGAAATGAAGCTGTACAAAGGTTAGCTTTAGAATTGCCTGTTGCATATGATTTTTTAGTAGCTATTAGACTACCAATGACACTGTTGGTATTAGTTATGAGTATCATACATTCCACATTTCCACTACATGAGCAGAAATATAAAAGTTCGCGAGGCAAACCCTTTTCAAGTTGAATGCGCACCACGGGAATGTTGCCTTTCAAAATCCGAACAATTATGTAGGGAAAGCCTCAAAAGTATTCGACTTGGGTTATTTTGTGGCCTTTTCCCAACTTAATGCAAGCATGGGTCCGACTCTCAAGCTATGGTTCTAGTAGTTCAACCTGTATCAGTGTTCTAAAAGAAGGTCTGGAAGACCGAGTACTCGCCGCCTAGGCGCTGGAAGGCCGAGTACTCGTTGCCTAGGCGCTAGAAGGCGAGAGTGTTCTAAAAGAAGGTCTGGAAGACCGAGTACTCGCCGCCTAGGCGCTAGAAAGCCCCTTGCCGACTAGCTCAACTATACCGACTAGCCCGACTAGGCGCCGAGTATTCGATCATGGAAGCTAGAAGGTGCCTGGCTGCCCTAGGAGCGCCTAGCCAGTTTTAGAACCTTGCCTGTATACGAAAGGAATGTTCACAGAATCTATTCTGAAAAGTATCTAATCATTGCTGTTCGTTCAGATAACTGTTTTGCAATAACCCACGTTCTGTGGATTTCCAAGGCACGTCTATTTTGAACGAGTTAAAATATCACCCCTCATTTTCTGCACCGAATGCTTAATTTTGGGGATCTAACTAACTAATTTACCATGCAGGAAGAGATCATGCTACCTAAAATAGTACAAGCAGCTGGCTAAGCTCGTAAGAGGGTCAAATAGTTTAAAGACGTCAGGCTTGAAATTTGTGGGTCTGTACAGGTTCCCTCAGTAATTTTGCAACTTAAGTTTATATTTGATCTACATTTTTCCATTTTCGAAGAGAATTACTACCATGTAGTGGATGGAACAGGAGGCTGCGGGCAACATTGCAAAGCAGAAGAAGGGTCCTGCAAGTTATGCTTACTCTATCTGGCAGGGAGAAATGCTTGAACCATATGCAATTATCATTGCTTTGTTAGGAAACTGATGGGCAAAAGTAGGACACTCTCCGTTTGGAGTCTTCGGCTGATGTCTGTCTGACTACTATTTCTAGTGCTAAGGTCTTGATTTTTTTTTTGTGTTGGTTTTCAAGCGCGGGAAATCTAGGCTCCGTTTGTCTGGACGTAAAACATTTTCCGGTAAAATATTTTACCTATTTTCCGGTGTTTGGTTGCAAAAAAATGTAGTAAAATATTTTTCAAAGTAAAACATTTTACCCCAATGGGATGAAAATGTTGTACTTTGATTTGGCCCGTAAGTCATTTTTGCTTTTAGGCCCGACATTTCCCAAGCCCAAATCCGTATATCTCATTCCCTTCTTCGACTCCCTTCTTCAGCCTACGTTCAGATAAAAAAGCACGAGAGAGAGAGAGAGAGAGAGAGAGAGAGAGAGAGAGAGAGAGAGAGAGACTCGATCTGTGCGATTCTCTACGCAACCAATCGCCGTTGTTGTCGATCCCTTCCATTCCAGGTATTGGTATGTAGTATGTAGTAGATCTGTTCCTCCATCTACCTCTATTTGCGATTTGATTGAGAAGCATCTAAAAAGCATTGAACAATTCGTGAGTACAGATTCTGGGGCATCTAAGGAGTTTGCGATTTTCTAGTTTAGCTGTGAACAATTCTCGTAAAAAGCATCTAAAATCCAGTTTAAAAATTGATTGAGGTTAGATGAAGCTAGGCCTTAATTATTATTTTTTAAATTTTTTTTTCCATACAAGTAGAATAATCTAATTCGCATTATATGGTGATAAAGAGTGTGGGCACTTTGCTGATGATAAAGGGAATATTTTTGTGATACATGAAATAGCCTTTATAGACCAGGCTGAAGGTTGGGGTTGGATTTGAGGTTTTTGTTCTGTTTCTGTGAAGTGATAATGGTTGATGCATATTTTCTATACCATCTGCAATTTGATGGTAATTCCCATTGAGACTGGAAATCTATTTATTTTATTCCGACTTTCGATGAGGCTTTTCTAGGCTTGACATTTGATTACTTAGTTGAGAATGAAAGGCTTGGGAAGACATTTATGGCAAAGAGCATTAACCTTCGAAGGATTTGGCTTGAAAAATTTAGCATGTGACTTGCCGGTTCTTGTTGGTAGCATATCTATCTATTTAAGAAATCTTTATGTTCTTTTTTACCTTTGTTCTCTTGTTATGTTTCGGATTTAGAGATAAAAATGTCAGTTTGTTCTTATGTGATTGGATAATCCTTTGATGAGTTTTTATAGAATGGTAAAATGCTTGGGAGGTTCTTAGAGATACAGATGTTAGTTTGTTCTTACGTTCTAGTTTTTTTTGTATGTTTGAGGTTCTAAAAAGCTTGAGAGGTTCTATTTCTATTTAACCTTGTAGGCTAGTACATCAACTTTGTGTTGAAAATTATTTTGGCAGCCAAACAACAGAAAATAATTGTTTTGGAAAATGTTTTTGTGAGGTGTCAACCAAACACCTGAAAATAAAAGTAAAAAGTTCATTTTCAGCAAAAACATTTTACATGGAAAACATTTTACATTGTAAAATATTTTACGTTGAAACAAACGGAGCCTAATCTAGGATTATTTTTCTTTTCCGTAATTATCATTCTACACTTCAACCCTTAACTAAAATATAATATAGGTGTGCGAAAGTTGACTTGAACTCCTAAGTTATATAAAAAAAAATTTATCATTCTCCGCGTCAAAATATATACACGTACCTGTGCAGTTTCGTGAATTGTCATGCAAAAAAAAAAAGGTTCAAGTGATCGATATACTAAAATATTTAATTTATATTGAACCTAGTGGTCAAGGCTTGGGGGTTGGCCTAGTGGTCAAGGCTTGAGACTTAGGAGTTTGCTCCCTCCTAACACCCTGTTTGGATGCCGGATTTGGCACTCGGATTTGCAAAAGACCCGGATTTGTAATCCCGGCCCCACCTTAGTCCGGTGTTTGGGATGCAAAAACGTCCCCCGAATTTGATCGAAAAATTTCACTGTTGGGAGTACAAATCCGGGGGCACCCGGACTAGCTAACGACAGCCTCACCCCTGTCGTTAGCATATCAGGGGGGGGATTTGAGGATTTTTGGTACCAATTTACCCCTCCAAACCGGTTGATTTTGGGGGGATTTTGTGCATGAGAGAGAGAGAGAGAGAGAGAGAGAGAGAGAGAGAGGAGGAGGAGGAGGAGGAGAGATGAGCAACCTGGAGGTCGGCGGTCCGATTTGGACGATCTCGTGGTCGCCGGAGCATACCATCTTCAACGATCTTGTGGTCGCCGTCGTCAGTTGTACCGTGTCGTCGGATTTCACTCGAAATCCCGTCGCCGGAGTCGATCGGTTGGGAGGTTTTCCGTCACTTGTCGCATCTCTGTGTTAAAATGAAGAAAGTGACAACGAATGACGGAAAACGAATTGTTCCAAAAAGATTCCTTCCCCATCTCTCATCTCTCCAATCATTAATCATATTTCTCTTTCTACTCATACCCTTCCATCCAATCATTATTTTCATTTCTCTCTCTATCTCTCTCCAATTATTACACCTCTCTCTAATTATTACTTTTTCCAAAAACTCATTCAAACACTATCTCAAAAATATTTCTCAAAATATTCTTCTCAAAACTCTCAACCAAACACAGCCAATGTTCTCCAGTGAGAAATATCTGGAAGGAAGGGAAAAAATTATCTAGTGTATTCATGTCCCATGCAATTGTTTGTTCCCAAGGCTATCCAATGGCTATTAATTTGCAACGGTTTTTTTTATTTATAAATTCCACAAAATGAAAGGATATCATAATTCTTAACCCCATTTAGGCCTCCTTTGGGTGAATTGAAAAAACTGGTTTTTTGGTGGTTTTTTGGTTTTGTCCTTATTCAATTTTTTTTTGCATTTGTTAGTTTTCGGTCGATTTGTTGTGGTTTCTTGGCTCCTCTCTACGAGAGAAATCTAAAAAGTATAAAATTATTAGTCAAACTTAAAGTTTTGTGAATAAAGACGAAAAATAAACCACAATGGTTTTTTTACCCAAAGGAGGCCTTACTAATGGTTAATAACTACTCCCTCCGTCCCTTTTTAAATGTGTTACTTCGTAAATCCAACTTATTAAAGAAATATCATCATTACACCTTTCACATCAACTTTTTCCTCCACTTTACACTTTTCACATCAACTTTTACCTCTACTTTCCAAAATTATCCTCCACTTTTACCCATTAACTCTTTACCCACTAACTTTTCAAAAGAGCAAAATGATAATTGTACAAATTTTTACCCATTAACTTTTCAAACCACATGCTTTGCCAAATCCTAGACCTAAATTAATGGGTTGCCCCAAGCGTAGGGCTGAGACCGGTGTAGCACAATACCCGGTAAAACCGGAATCGAATCCACAGAGAAGGTGGAGAGTGCTTACTAAAAACTCGGATTGTGAAGTTTAACACGACTCTTAGGTAGCCACCCTTTGTAACTTGATGAGAGAATTAACTAAACTAGAGTGAATCTGGTTTTACGTCAATTATTTAAAAGAAGGTACGGTCGTAGGGTTCATAACACAAGTGACCAGGTCCGGACATTCCCTGCTCCATTCGGTGTTCCAAAGAAAACATTTGATTTTAGAGAGAAAAAGATACCCCGAAAGATGTGAATCCTCGCGGTTGTCATTACCCATGTACAGCGAAGAACAGGTTTTGGTCCCCCGTTCTCCGCGTTACATGGGCTCCGACAAAGCCCAGATTCGTCCAACGGAAGTTCTTTAATAACCTAAAATTGCTTTTTCCATTATTGATTTTGAAAATAGGAGCAAAAACGTACCTAGCCCTGGCCACAGTGTGTCAATCACCCCGCGACCATACCTATGCGACTACTCACTCATATTAACTTGAACAACTAATAAAAATCTGAAATAACACATGCTTTTATAATTGAATATGGATTAAAACGAAAGATTCGAAAGCAAAACATGGACAAACTCCCGTGAACTGAGATTAATGTAAATAAAACGAAAGTTACCGAAGCAATACTTGAATCTGCAAACTAAACTTCAAAAACTCCAGCCAAAAGCTCTCCGGAAGGTAGAATCTCCAAAAGAAATAATCGGCTCCTAATTGGAAGAAAAGAAAACAAAATTCGAACCCTAATTCGTCCTCAAAACGAGGTATTTATCCCTTTCCCGAAGTCAAAACACGTGGCAAAATCCACCGGCCGATTTAAGCCTACCGGTATCGATACAGGCAAAGCCCTGTATCGATACCCAGAGCTTTTGTTCGCTTAATGCTGCCTAGGTATCGATACAGGGAAAGCCCTGTATCGATACCGAGACCTCCAAAATGCTCTTCCAACTTGTTTGCTCGTCCTTACTTGGGTCCCACCGGTTCCCAACATGCCCGATGTCTTGTGTCCACTTCGCGTGCTCCTCCGACCTGTTTCCTACAATTCAATCATAACAATACCAAGCAAAAGATAACACCGCATCAAGTGGAAAATGGAATAAATCGCGCCTCTAATGCGCTAATTCGCCCTACTTAGGCGCTTATATCTGTGACATTGCGCGCCTATCACCACACTTATTTAGGGACAACACAAAATGAAAAGTTAAACACTTAAAAATGGACGGAGGGAGTAGCTTTTAAAAATTACATAATTTATCAACTTGTTAATTTGGAATAAAATAATAAAGTAGGGAAAATTTGTTTTTTTTTTCATTTATTTTACATTTTGTAGGAAATATGTTATAATGTGTGAAATATGCTAATAAAGAAAAAATTGTAAATATATTTTCTAAATTCTATTTCAGAAATATCATTTTTTAGTATATAATATAGTTTAAATAAATTTATGTATTTATTATGTATTTTATTCAAATTATAATGAAATTAATCTATTTTTATTTTATTAATAAACTGAGGGTAATTCAGTCATTTGTCCCATTATCCTATCAAATCCACCCTCCAAATCCCCCTTCTCAAAATACCATCCAAACACCTCATATAAAAATCCACCCTTCTTAGGAAGTGGGCCCACCCTCATTACAAATCCACCCTCATTACAAATCCACTTTCAAATCCACCATCATTACAAATCCACCCAAAATCATCTCCGGCATCCAAACGGGGCGTAAGGTCTCAGGTTTGAAAACTCGTAGGTGCTATCAACTTCTTTGGTGCTAGTCCATATAGAGTTTTGCTTTGACTTTAATTGGGGTCCCCGTTGGTAGACGGTGAGATTGGTCTCCCAAGATTAGTCGATGTGTGCGAAAGCTGGCCCAGACATCTGGTTATAAAAAATATAAATTAACCCATCAAGAGAGGAGAGTTGCAACTACTAGTAAGCGAGAAAAATTTGGGTGCAAATAGGGTACAACTGAAGTAGTACTCAAGCGCGTATCTTCAACCATCCAAAAGTGTTCTTCTCCTAGTGAGCACATGCCAACAAATTAATCTATCACGGTGAAACAAAGTTTCCACGAAATTCAAAAAATAGTTTTACTAGTTTGAGGGGGGATGGAACCTTATTGACTAGTTATTTTGGCTACTCAACAGGCTAGGTAAAGCTTACATTTAGTTATTTTTCGTAGTTAAATAAACAACATCTATTTTCCCCCATTTGATGCAAACATTCCTTTTTCAACCATTCACTTAGTGAAAACACGTCAAAGTAATTCAGGGCAGCATAGTAGATGTATCTTTGAATTAGCTGTCCTCTAGCGACTAACCAGATATATTTCACACATAATCCTCAAAATATCAATGATATTCCACTCGCGCGACCCGTACTGGCCTTGGATCGGTATCTTGATTTCATGAGCGTTCTAAGGTATAGCCCCCTGACCTATAGGAAGAGGCACCACATCCACACTCATAACAAGTAAATTCTTACCAGTGCCTTGTAACGAAAGCACCAAAAATTTATTAAGAGCTAAGTAGCTCACCCTCCTTTATTGTCATATTATAGGCACCAAGCACTTTACATTGGGATGTATAAGATAACCTTTAAAGTGCTTACAATTACGACGTATGGTGTAGTTTCTCATTAAACTTAAGAGATTGAGACCATCAACTGGTTGAGTCGAGTTTCCACCAGGAGTGATCAAATTAAATAGGCTTAGTCACATCCCTATTCAATGTTGTCCACATTATATCCTTGCAAGAAGATACTGACAATTGGTCTTCGATTTAGCTTTCACAGCCTTTTGTCGGAAAAAAACAAAGAGAGCGTTGCTGTTGGAACTTGTGGCTCATATGGAGAGGTACCAAGGAGTTCTGATGAAAGGCCAGATGCCGAGCGGAATGGAGCGGAGTGGAGCGGAATAGAGTAGGGCTATATATTTAGGGTTGGAGTAGAGTAGGGCTAGCTATATATACTCTCTCTTGTAAAAACCCTAGCCGATTTTGATCATAATAAACAGACTCGCTCTCGCTCCCATGGAGGTACCCGGTTTTGGGGAACCACGTAAATTCCTGTGTTTATTGCTTTACTGTTTTCATATTCCATTGTTGTGCGTGTGGTGATTTCTCTAACAGTTGCCAAGTTGCGTAAATATATAAATGACTTGGACACAGGGAAAATAGATGAATGCCTAGAGTAGAAACTAAACTTGTAAATATAGTTGCTGACTCAACATTTATTGGGTTCATGTTAATTGTAAACCGAAAGCATATCAGATTCTTTAACCTGAATTAAGGACATGAAATTATCTATATAGATCTCAATGCCGAAGCAATAATTTGTTGCTGTAGTAGAAAATGCGAATAGAATTGATACAAGAGCTTCACGATTTTTTCAAGGGAAAAAAAAAATGATACAAGAGCTTCACACAGTAAATTACAGGAGGAAAAAGAAATCTGCAGGGGATTTTCCTTAAATCCTGCATATTTTCTTATTGAAATACAAATTTCAACGTGGCCATTGGGATTGATACTGGAGCTAAGGTGTAAGCTATGGCTCCAAGTTGTACTTTTCGGGAGACCAAAAAAAACTGGATTTTACACATTCTGGGAAGAAGGCGGCCAAACACTCTTGCGGTATTCTCCAAGGGCCCACATTGAAAATATGTTTCTGTATTGTGGATAATGTAACATTAAATTCTTCATGGACGCTCCACTAATTTCCTGCATGTGATTCATAATTTATATGGTCAGGAAAATTCAACCATATAGTAACAAGAAGGAGTTTGCGTGAGAGACAAGATTTTGTGCATGTTTTTTATTTTTTTTTATTTTTAACTTGCATGGTTTTTGTTTCTGCTTTTGTTTTCTTGTTTCTATGAGGTTTTGGATCCAAAAGAAATTAAATACCTTTTTACTTTTTCAAAAGACTAATTAAGATGATATATGCTTTTTGGAAAAGTAGTTTAAATAATATCAGAATTTTCTTTTCCAAAATTATTTGCCAAGCATGAATTTAGTCATCAGAAATTTGAATTAATTCTTCTCAAAATAGGGCATGTATGGGAAAAAAAAATATACCGGATAAGAAGTTTAAAAAATGTCAATGACAGTTTTCCAAAAACATTCTGCAACATGAATGAAAAAGCTCCAACCAAATAGACTACTACTGTACCATTGATGGTGGCAGCCTAGATGGCAGGGTCTTCACACTCCCAAATGAACCGCTCAGGTGGTAGTCTCGCCTAAGGTGGGACTGTGGAGTCCGGCTTTTGCCATCTAGTACCTATGTGGTGCTGTGGTGACGGCATGTCCTTACGGACAATAGTTATGGCTCGAACCAGACAATCCACAACAAGTCGGAAGCCCCTATGGTTACGCCCAATGGGGTTGTTGTAAGCCCAATAGGCCGAGCTTCCTTTGGTTTGGCAAATCCATGCCCAAAACATATACATTTGGGTGTATCGTATTTTTTATGGCACTGTAATCTTCGGTATTTTTAGAGTGTCTGTTTTAGGTGTGGAAAAGGAATCACATCAATATGTATTTTTATTTCGAGTGCGGTAGTTTTTTTAGTCAAAGACGGATTACTTATTTTGAAGACAGATTGGATTTGGAGAATATGGAAGTAATACGGAAATAATATGGGATTTGGAAGTCATACAGAGTAATACGGATTTGGAGAATATGGGATTTGGTGATATGCTAGGATTTGGTGATACGTTGGATTTTGGCAACTATATCATTGGAGATGTACAAGGAAAGAAGTTAGATGCTGCACTTTTTGCTCAAGCATTTCGAGGCCCATTTATTAGCAAAACATTCTGTTTGTTTTTGCTGGATTTTTTGCTCGAGCAAAACAGCCGGCAAAAATGCCCGATTTCAGCAACTATAAAATCTCAGCCATTAGGTCGAAAATAATGAGAGCTGCGGTGATAAGAACCCTAATACAAATATTTCAATCTCTCATCACTTTCGGCGGCTAGGGTTTGTGAACCTTGAAGAATTGTGAAGGCTTGTGAATGCCGTGATTTTCAAGATCATCTTCAAGGGGTTTGTTCTTCATTAGAAACAATCAATCTCTGAGTAAAGTCCTTTCGTGGAGTTCGAGAGGCGCTTCAAAGTCCTTCGGTGGATTCCGGGAGGCAAACGGAAGGCTTGTGGATTCAAGGCAGCGGCGGTCAAAGCACTGGGTGTGGTGAACGAGGATTCGGCAAGTAGTTCTTAGGTTTGATTGGTGAGGATTCACGATCGTTGGTAAGATTGCTTGTAACTACACATTGAGTATAGTGTTTTTGATTCCTTCCTGTTAACCCTAAAGTTCTAGATTTTGATGATAACAAACTCATTGAAGTTACATTAGTCAATTGGGCTTTATTGGTGAGAAATATTTTTCTTGGGCAAATTGTGTTATTCATTCTTTGTGAAGGGACCAAAGAGAAATTCCCTCAAGTTCAGGATTCTCCTATATGTGCTATCTGCAGGGAATTATTTTTTTCCCAACTAGGTTTCTACGTCTGAAGTATAGCGGCGATGAACGCCTTGGAAAGAAAGAGGATTTCCAAAATTGAAAAATCAAGGGTTTCGGCTTTGGGAAAATTGAAGATTCATATGGAAGGGAAGATCTTCTTCAAATTGCTATCTCCAATAATCAAGTAAGTTGAAGGTGGAGAGAGATTAAGGAAAATCTCCTCCTTGTTTCTAACGGCTGAAAAAGATTGGTAAGGAAAGAGGAAGACTTGATTGCTAAAAAGATGAAGATGGAAAGAACCAAGAAGGAATTATAGTTGGCTGATTTTGTGCAACGGCTAAGAAAAGAAATTCTAACGTTCAAGTGGGACTTCAAGGATAAAAAGAGAACAAAGAGGGAGCCATAGCCAGTGACTTCACGCCAATATACCAGTGAGCCTTTCTCTTGCAAATCTGTGATTCAACTCAGTGTTTCATCTTGTTCATTATACACTAGATTGAGTGTTCTTTTGAGAGTTATTGTAAAAGGGATTTCACACCTTGTTCTGAAATTGTAACCTGTTTTGTGAGTGATTTTTGGGTAGAAAAAATTCACTTGGGTTAGGTCTGACTAGTGCCGGATTCTGAGCTAGTTTGGAGTTGATTCGGAGTAATCACTCGGTTTGTAAAGGTTTTCTAGCACCCGCGAAGCTAGAAGGTTGTAACAATTACTGGAGATAGTGCAGCAATTCCTGAGTAGGATACTCGGGGAGTGGAGTAGGCCGTGAAGTTGCGGACCGAACCACTATAAAAATCCGCGTGTTTGATTTCTCTCTCCCTTACTCTTTTACTTTTCGTTTTGATTATCTTTATTGCATGATTGATTAGCCCATCTCATTTGAATATTCTGATTTGAGTAAAGCTTTTATTTGTCGAAACACCGCTTGCTAAAATTGTTGCATCAGTTTTTAAGGTTCAAGATTTCGCATAATAACTACGCTCTGAATTTGTTCCGTTTTGACTTTGCCTAATCTGCTGCTGTTACAGTTTTGCTCTCCGTCTCATTTTAGTTTCTTTTAATTCCGCATTTACTTGTGACACCCAATTCACCCCCCCTCTTGGGTTGCTCTTTGGACCTTCAATTGGTATCAGAGCAGGTCCCTCCTTGGAAGAGGCCGCCACGGGTGTTGTCGGAGGTGCCGGAAGGGCGACCTGCCGCCGTGGACATCGGCTCTGAAGGGGTTGGGTTTTGTTATGATCCAGTGCAAGGTATGGGACTTGTCCCACATCGGGAGTATGGGCTCCTGGTGGGAGGTTTATAAGTCCCTGGGCACCCTTCCCCCTTGAGCTAGCTTTTGGGGGCGAGTTCTACCCAAGGGCTTGTAACATTGGTATCAGAGCCTCGGCTCTAGTTATTTTTTGGACTTAATCGTCTTAGAGTAGATCCATGGCAACCCCTTATGGCACCTTCCTCACTGAAGGCCAATCGACCAATAGACCTCCTCTGTTTAGTGGGTCTAATTATAACTATTGGAAGGCTAGGATGCGTATTTATATTCAAGCCACTGATTATGAGGTGTGGAAAGTGATTGTTAGTGGACCATTTCGACCGACTAAAACTGTGAATGAGGTAGTCGTTGATAAAGAAGAAAAAGAATGGGATGAAAATGATTTGAAAGGTGTTCAATTGAATGCCAAGGCAATGAACATGTTATATTGTGCTCTTGACCCTGCTGAATTTAATCGAATATCTGCTTGTGAATCTGCTAAAGAGATATGGGATAAGCTAGAGGTTACACATGAGGGCACGAATCAAGTTAAGGAGTCTAAGATTAACATGCTAGTTCATAAATATGAGTTGTTTAAGATGATGCCTGGTGAATCTATTTCGAGCATGTTCACTCGTTTTACAGATATTGTTAATGGTTTAAAATCTCTTGGAAAACCTTACTCTAATGTTGATCTTGTGAGGAAGATTCTCAGGTCACTACCAAAGCAATGGGAGCCAAAGGTGACCGCAATCATTGAGGCAAGAGAAGATCTCACCAAGTATAGCTTGGATGAACTTCTGGGGTCCCTTTTGACTCATGAGATAACAATGAACTTGGAAGAGGATCAAGAATCGAAAAAGAAGAGTATAGCTCTAAAATGCTCCACCACAAGTTCAAAGAATGATGGAGATAACTCGGAGTCAAGTGGCAGCGATGAGGAAATGGCTATGTTTACAAGAAAGTTCAAAAGATTCATGAGGAAGAAAAAGGAGAGTGGAAAAAAATTCTTCAAGAATGATTTAACCAAGAAGGAGAACAATAAGGCAGATTCCATCATATGTTACAATTGTAAAAAACCAGGCCACATCAAGTTTGATTGTCCTCAAGCAAAGGAATCCAGTAAGAAGGCAAAAAGAAGAGCGATGCTTGCGGCATGGGGAAATGGCAGCGATGAAAGCAGTTCTGAAGAGGAGAGCGACCAAGCAAACTTATGCTTAATGGCTCATGAAAACAGCGAGGTAAACTCCTTTGATGAATCGGATGATCAGTTTACTTACGATGAGCTATTAGATGCATTTCATGAATTACATGCTGAGTTTAAGAAATTAGGTTCTAAAAATAGTTTTCTCAAAAAGAATAACTCTTCATTGCTTGCTGAAAATGAAATTTTGAAAGGAGAAAATGAAGCTTTAAAAGAAAAATTAGAAGTGTTTTCAACAAACAAAATGTCAGCTTTGGAACTTGAAAATGAAAAACTAATAAAAGAAGTTAAAAACTTGCAAACTACTTTGTCTAAGTTTGTTAAAGGGAGAGACACCTTAGATGTTATTCTCAGAAAGCAAAGATGCATTTTTGATAAAGCTGGTTTAGGTTTTGATCCTTCCAAAAAGCAAAAGTCATATCAAAATTTTTTTGTGAAAGCAACTAGTTCAACTAGCCCGTTTACTTCTTGTAACTATTGTGGTGCGAATGGTCATATCTTGCATTCATGTCCTATTAAAAGAAAGACCTATATTGGACCAAAAAAGATGTGGGTTCCAAAGAATCTTGTCACTAACATTCAAGGACCCAAGCAAGTATGGGTACCAAAGACCAATGTCTAAATTATTTTGTAGGTATGCTTGAGCACAAAGGAAAGGAATGAAAGGTGGTTCTTGGATAGTGGATGCTCAAGACATATGACCGGTAATTCTAAGCTTTTTAGTACCTTATCTTCTAAAGAAGGTGGATTCGTAACATTTGGTGACAACAACAAAGGTAAAATCATAGGTATTGGTGATATTGGTAAGGATCCCTCCCCTACTATTTGAAAATGTGTTACTTGTTGATGGATTAAGACATAATCTTCTTAGTATCAGTCAATTATGTGATAAGGGCCATAGAGTCATTTTTGAAAAATCGCAATGCATCATAGAAAATATGGCAGAAAAGAAAACCATTCTTGTTGGCACTAGACATGATAATGTGTACATTGTAGATGCTCACTCTTTATCTTCCAATAATGATAAATGTTTGACTGCTATAAATGAGAATAGTTGGTTGTGGCATAAGAGACTTGCTCATGCTAACATGCATTTGATTTCAAAGCTTTCAAACAAAGATTTGGTTATTGGTCTTCCTAAAATAAAGTTTGAAAAAGATAGACTTTGTGATGCATGTCAAATGGGAAAACAAACTAGAACTTCTTTTTCATCTAAAAATATTGTTTCTACATCTAGACCATTACAGCTTTTGCATATGGACTTGTTTGGACCTACTAGAACAACAAGTCTTGGTGGTAAACATTATGCTCTTGTTATTGTTGATGATTATTCTAGATATTCTTGGGTTATGTTTCTTGCACATAAAAGTGATGCATTTCCTGCTTTTACTAAATTGTGTAGAAAAGTTCAAAATGAAAAAGGTTTTCTCATATCTAGTATTAGAAGTGATCATGGTAGAGAAATTGATAATAGTGAGTTCGAGTTATTTTGTGATGAACTTGGCATTGATCATAATTTTTCTGCCCCTAGAACCCCTCAACAGAATGGCGTGGTTGAAAGAAAAAATAGGACTTTAGAAGATATGGCAAGAACTATGTTATGCGATAGAAATTTGCCTAGATATTTTTGGGCTGAGGCCGTTAATACCGCTTGCTATGTGATGAATCGTGTTATGATTAGGCCTATTCTAAAAAAGACTCCATATGAACTTTGGAAAGGTAGAAAGCCTAACATTAGTCATTTTCGTGCATTTGGTTGTAAATGTTTTGTTCATAATAATGATAAGGATGATTTGGGTAAGTTTGATGCTAAATCTGATGAAGGCATATTTCTTGGCTATTCTACATCTAGCAAAGCATATAGAATTTTTAACAAGAGAACTTTAGTTGTAGAAGAATCTGTCCATGTTGCATTTGATGAGACTGACCATATTCCTTCAAAGAATTGTGCTTGTATTGACAGCATAGATGATGAGATATCACAGGAAACCTTAGTAAGAAATGCAGTTCATGTGGAAACTTCACCAAACTCAGTTGCAACAGATGCAAATATTGCTGATGGAGTTAGTCCAATTCCAGCAGAACAAGAAAATAGAGTTAGCTCAACTTCTACTGAACAAACAGATGAATTGATTTCTGTTACACCGCAGCAGAGAGATGTTAATACTGTTCCAAGAGAATGGAGGTATGCTCGTGATCAATTCAAAGGTCAAATAATAGGTGATCCATCTCAAGGTATGATGACTCGATCTTCTCTTCGTAATATTTGCAATAATCTTGCATTTTTATCGCAAATAGAGCCTAAATCTTTTGTTGAAGCTGAAAAAGATGAGAGTTGGATTCTTGCTATGCAAGAAGAACTCAACCAATTTGAACGAAATGAGGTATGGACCTTGGTACCTAGACCTATAAATAGTTCTGTCATTGGAACCAAATGGGTCTTTAGAAACAAAATGGATGAAACCGGTGTGGTAATTAGAAATAAAGCTCGTCTCGTAGCCCAAGGTTACAATCAAGAGGAGGGCATAGATTTTGATGAAACTTTCGCCCCCGTTGCTAGACTTGAAGCTATTAGAATGTTACTTGCATTTGCATGTTTTAAAAATTTTAAACTTTTTCAAATGGATGTAAAGAGTGCCTTTTTAAATGGATTTATCTCCGAAGAGGTTTATGTTGAACAACCCCCCGGTTTTCAAAATCATGAGTTTCCAAATCATGTTTTCAAGCTTTCTAAAGCACTCTATGGTTTAAAACAAGCGCCTAGAGCATGGTATGATCGTTTGAGCATTTTTTTGATTAAAAATGGTTTTTCAAAAGGAAAGATCGACACTACTCTTTTTATAAAAACCAAAGATCGTGATATACTTGTCGTTCAAATTTATGTCGATGATATCATTTTTGGTGCTACTAACGAAACTTTGTGCGAGGATTTTGCGAAATGTATGCAAGGCGAATTCGAGATGAGTATGATGGGAGAACTCACCTACTTTCTTGGACTACAAATAAAGCAATCAAAGGATGGAATATTTATAAATCAGTCCAAGTACATCAAGGACCTATTGAAGAGGTTCGGAATGGAAGATGCAAAGCCAATGGGTACTCCTATGAGCACTTCGACCAAACTTGACAAAGATGAAATGGGTAAGCCTTTTGATGAAAAGAAATATAGAGGTATGATCGGATCTCTACTTTACTTAACAGCTAGTAGACCGGACATAATGTTTAGTGTATGTTTGTGTGCTCGATTTCAATCCTCTCCTAAAGAATCACACTACACCGCTGTTAAAAGGATTTTCAAATACTTGATAGGCACTCCAAACTTAGGATTGTGGTATCCTAGAGGCACTTCAATTGATTTAATTGGATATTCTGATGCTGATTTTGCGGGGAGTCAAGTAGATAGAAAAAGCACTAGTGGTACATGTCAATTTCTTGGACACTCTATTGTTTCTTGGTTTAGTAAAAAACAACACTCTGTTGCCTTATCTACTGCTGAAGCTGAATATGTCGCTGTTGGTAGTTGTTGTGCGCAAATTTTATGGATGAAACAACAGCTAGAGGACTTTGGTTTATACTTTGATCATATTCCTATTAGATGCGATAATACAAGCGCTATCAATTTAACTAAGAATCCTATTCAGCATTCTAGAACAAAGCATATCGATATTAGACATCACTTCATTAGAGATCATGTTCATAGAGGAGATATTGTTATCGATTTTGTGAGCACCGACAATCAACTAGCTGATATTTTTACAAAACCTCTTAGCGAAGATAGATTTTGCAGCATAAGAAGAGAAATTGGTATGTCGAATCCTTGTTGATAACTATTTCATTACTCATGCTTCTTTGAGTTTGTCATTATTGAGCAAGTTTAAAGCTGCAATTTTTTTTATACCTCATGAAGCCATCTCAATTTTTTTTTGCTTGGCGATATCCTTTTGGAAATAGTTGCACATATTTTTTTTCTGAGATAACACCAGCATATCTTTATGGAATCTATAGTTCCATGCTGCCAAGGTTTCATATGATGTTAAAACATGATCATCTTATGCTTGCTGCATCTAAATTTCTGGTTAATGCAAGCGTCATGTTTTCGGTTTCTTTATCTGTTGCTACTCACAACTCTTGGTCGAGATTTTTTTTTGAATAGGTTCATTCCAAGATCTTTTTGCTGATAATCTCGTTACTAATGATACTTGAGTTACTTATTCTCTTTCCTCTCGGACAAATATGCATTCATATTTTTTAAAATTTAATTTGGCTAAAGATATAAAGAACCATTCTTTTTACTCATGCTTTACATATGTCTATTGATTCTCCTATAAATCAGACATGCTTGTTATAAGGTTCAAAGTGGCAGGACTTCATACAGAAATGATTGGCACTTTTAAGATCTTTTTGTTGATGACAAAGGGGGAGAAGGATCGAGAAAGAGAAAAAGAAGTTCATGCAAAGGCTACATAAATTAAGGGGGAGCTATCTCTTAACTTTCTAAACTCTTTGTTTTAATATTATTGATATAAGTGTTTGTCATCATCAAAAAGGGGGAGATTGTTAACCCTAAAGTTCTAGATTTTGATGATAACAAACTCATTGAAGTTACATTAGTCAATTTTGCTTTATTGGTGAGAAATATTTTTCTTGGGCAAATTGTGTTATTCATTCTTTGTGAAGGGACCAAAGAGAAATTCCCTCAAGTTCAGGATTCTCCTATATGTGCTATCTGCAGGGAATTATTTTTTTCCCAACTAGGTTTCTACGTCTGAAGTATAGCGGCGATGAACGCCTTGGAAAGAAAGAGGATTTCCAAAATTGAAAAATCAAGGGTTTCGGCTTTGGGAAAATTGAAGATTCATATGGAAGGGAAGATCTTCTTCAAATTGCTATCTCCAATAATCAAGTAAGTTGAAGGTGGAGAGAGATTAAGGAAAATCTCCTCCTTGTTTCTAACGGCTGAAAAAGATTGGTAAGGAAAGAGGAAGACTTGATTGCTAAAAAGATGAAGATGGAAAGAACCAAGAAGGAATTATAGTTGGCTGATTTTGTGCAACGGCTAAGAAAAGAAATTCTAACGTTCAAGTGGGACTTCAAGGATAAAAAGAGAACAAAGAGGGAGCCATAGCCAGTGACTTCACGCCAATATACCAGTGAGCCTTTCTCTTGCAAATCTGTGATTCAACTCAGTGTTTCATCTTGTTCATTATACACTAGATTGAGTGTTCTTTTGAGAGTTATTGTAAAAGGGATTTCACACCTTGTTCTGAAATTGTAACCTGTTTTGTGAGTGATTTTTGGGTAGAAAAAATTCACTTGGGTTAGGTCTGACTAGTGCCGGATTCTGAGCTAGTTTGGAGTTGATTCGGAGTAATCACTCGGTTTGTAAAGGTTTTCTAGCACCCGCGAAGCTAGAAGGTTGTAACAATTACTGGAGATAGTGCAGCAATTCCTGAGTAGGATACTTGGGGAGTGGAGTAGGCCGTGAAGTTGCGGACCGAACCACTATAAAAATCCGCGTGTTTGATTTCTCTCTCCCTTACTCTTTTACTTTTCGTTTTGATTATCTTTATTGCATGATTGATTAGCCCATCTCATTTGAATATTCTGATTTGAGTAAAGCTTTTATTTGTCGAAACACCGCTTGCTAAAATTGTTGCATCAGTTTTTAAGGTTCAAGATTTCGCATAATAACTACGCTCTGAATTTGTTCCGTTTTGACTTTGCCTAATCTGCTGCTGTTACAGTTTTGCTCTCCGTCTCATTTTAGTTTCTTTTAATTCCGCATTTACTTGTGACACCCAATTCACCCCCCCTCTTGGGTTGCTCTTTGGACCTTCACTTCCCGTGGTTTTTACCCGTATTGGGGTTTTCCACGTATATCTTGGTGTTCTTCGATTGTTTGCTTATTGTTGTGTGATTGATTGACTTTTTGATTTGTGGGCTAATTTTTACAAAAGATTAACACATAGCAAATCTCTAAACCTAGGCAAACTAGGGTTTTTCAGTTGTTACATTGGTTGCCCCTCCCACCCTTTTTTTGATAAAATAAAATAGACTACTAATCTTACGGACAATAGTTATTAAAAAGATTCAAGGCATATATAGCACAGAAGATTCAAAACAACAAAGTAGTGTAACAGAAAATGAGTGTGGTTAAGCAAAATTACCTGTTGTGGAAAATCACCATCATCCATTTGTGCATTAATCAATATCTTTGCTGCCCTATGCAAAGGTGTTGGATCTCTCTCAACCTAGTTAATGAGATTAACAAACAAACGAGAAAACTATTAATCAGTATCTAGCATTATTTCGATGATTAAATCGGTGATAGTTTTGAAATTTGATGCTAACCTGTCCACCATAAATGAGACCAAGCATAGCCCATGATGTCTGTACTAAGTTTGTTCGGTTTCCTTCCAGCGGTTGGTATTTCTGTTTTATTCATAAAAATATAACAAAACATAATCATGGTGAAATATGAGTACCAGAACAACACATAATCATGGTGAAATATGCTAAAACTTCTTGGTCTTTTGGTTAGCAAATAGACACAAGCTTGTTTCAATGTAAAATATTTTCTGATGTAAAATATGAAGAAGAAAAAAAATGAAAAAAAAACTGACACAGCGAGCCAACAAGGATGAATGAGATTGGTAGAGCCGTAGAGGTGCTTGCAAAGGTTTCAGGCGTGAGTCATTTTTCCTCCACGGATGGAAACGATTTTACAGAGGAAAATATGTTACTCATAAACAGAAAACGAACGGAGCCTAAGCTTGGACATAGGAATTACCATAGATGGGCAAGATTCAAGGCTTTCTCCCCAGCCTCCCTCTTCATTCTGTGCTTTAAGCAAAAATTCAACCCCTCTTCGAACCGCTTGGCAGTTGTTGTACGTCTTTCCAGCCGAAGCTAACCCTTCAAGCGCAAAGAACGTCCCGTAGATGAAACAAATTCCCCAGTATCCATACCAAGAACCATCAGGCCATTGTCTCCCCTCAAGAAAACGAATCGCTTTTTCCACAGAAATCTCTATTTCTCTCTCCCGATGGCCCGGATGCAAGTGCTTGAATATTAGCAGAGCCTGAATTATACTACCAGTAATCTCGACGTGCCTAGATTTGCCAATTAAATGGGAGAAAAAAAAAATTAAAGCTGTATAGCTAGACACTCAAAAAATTAAACTAAAACAATTTCCCAATTGCAAAGTTGCTTCCATCCAGATGGTGTGTAGACCCCCTTGTCCAGAATCAAAATAAACAATCGTTTTGCCATCGCTCTACAAAAACCTTTTCGGGTTCTTACTCAAATTTTCCCACACGATTATGGTCTGAAAAATACTTACAAGGTCTTTGAGAATTTTCGAATAACACTGAGTAACATAGAAGGACAAGTTCTTACTCCATTTCGACAACAATGTCAGCAAACAGTTCTGAAGGATTCAACGCCTGAACATATATAAGGAAATAACATAAAAAACCTCATCACAAAATTGCGTCAAGAGATCTTAAAAGGTAGGATTCTCTTTGAATAAAAAAGTGGATTTGATTGTTAGGCTAAGCGTGAATGTGAAAATCAAAGTATAGAAGCTAGTAGTATAATAGTATTGAATATTACCTGTAAAGCTAGTGATGGAACAGCCACCTCCCAAACAGCAAATCCACCACTTGCAGGGTGCTACAAGAAAAATAAAATTCAACAGCTGCTATTATGTTCGTTTTCCTTGACATAAAAGAAGTATACAAATATACCACTTATTCATTTTGTACGTAAATTTCGTACAAAAATTAATTCGTACAAGTATGCAAATATTTCCAAATCGATAATACTCTTTACAGTGAACAAATTAATAGGCATGTTACCTGTAAGTATAGAAGGTAATTCACTGCCTCATATAACCTTTGAGTGTCAACTTTCTCCCCGGCAATTTCAGGAGATATTTGAGAAAGAAGTAGTAGACACTGCATATATCCAAAAACAACGAAGGAGCTTTATTTGAGTCTATCAACTTCTAATTTGCTAGTTAAAAAAATTGAACAGAGTTTTGTAAAACAAGTCGAAATTAGCCCACGGCATAAACATACTCCGTAGTGAGATTACTACCTTTACTGCCTCAGCTGTAGCGTCTGAGATCCCCCAACCTTGATCTTGATCACCGAAAGTCCATGCTCCTTTAGTTAATTGGCGATACATGCTTGAGAAATCCCCAGCTGGATTTTCTTTGAGCTGAAAATTATATGAAGATCGATGCAATCTTAGTAAATGACATTTGAAAATACTACTGAGGGTTGTTTTCGTACGTAGTCAGGGGAAGTTAAAAACCTGTGATTCTTTTATGTAGAAGTGTGACTTCTTAAGAGTATCCCCATACTCTTCAACCATATTGCTTGCTAAAAGTGCCTGAGTGGCAAAAGTAGTGTCCCATGCTTGGCTTCCAAAACTCTGCAATTAACAATAAGTAATCTCCTGTTAACTTGGAATGATGTTGATGGACTATTATTGTTTTCACTGATAAATTTTTTTATTTCAGTTTTTGACCAATGCAAACCTCAATATATGGGATACAAACCTGCATTTTCATTCCATCTTCAGCAATCCACAAGAAATCAGGAACTCGGGCAAGATGGTGCTTGAATTCATCGCCATTTGGGTTTTCAGCCCACCAACACATCATTTGCAAACTCTACAGTACAGAAAAAAAAATAAAAATTAAATCAATCAAAGAGTTTGACTCCTTTTGAAAACAACTCGAGCTAACATTGGATGGCAGGATGCTCGAAGAACTGGACTAAGAATTTGACTATATGGTTTCCAGAAGTTCAAAGTTCAGAATCGAATCTGATTAAAAGCAAAGATTCACGGTTATCGATCAAAGCTAGTATCACTTCTTTTTTGTTTTTGAAATAATTGATTCAACCAACCTGAACTGGTTGTTCTTATTCCTTTTCAAGCTTATAATACTCCATACAACCATAACCAAATCTTATGTAACACTAACACCAATAAAATAAGCAGAAAATGTATGTCGTCTTACTCACCTTTTCCACACATCCTATAGTGATGTATCTGCTAGTCTCTGCTCCATAACGCATATACTTAACTGTCTTCTTAATGGCTCTATCTCTGATCTTGTTGAAGGGCCAACGGTTCATGATCGGCTCACTCAAATAATGAAGACTATCCCAAATGAGATCTTGTATGAAGGTATGTTCATAATAGAGATCCTCCTGTATTCAAAATTCACCGTTGGATTCAGTATGCCATAACATGTTAAAGATTAATTTCCTTATGAAAATACTGTAATAGAGATATTCCTTTGGTGCAATTCTAGCTTATCTGTATAGTTAAGAGTCGTTAGACTTTAGTAGATTTACTGCAATCTGCTCTAGCAATGTATCAATCCACAATTATGGTAATCTTTTGTGCCGAATTTGGAAAACATAAATAGCAGAGTATTATTGGAGCTGCACAAAATATCCTACATCTGCAAATCCTAGAGATAACTCCAACAGTGGAATTTCACCAACCTTACAACAATGGTGCCGTGTTTTGTTCCAATTTATCTCCTCGTATGGCTTTGTGTGAATTTCTTGTCTAATTGACTTGACTAGATCGGTTATCGGCCCATGATACTTCCTCCCGTACAAGTATGACATCGGCATGTAAGCTGTTCGGCAATAGCACCACATTTTTGCTGCATTATATGAAAACAACTAAATAAATCATCCTTCCTTCTCTTCCAAACTGTTTCTTTTTTAGTAGTATTGTTTAAAATCATCATGTAATGTATCCATATATATTATTGTTTCACATATACTAATTTCTCCTTTTGAGTTACCTGGATGATAAGGCAAAAAAGAAGGGAAAAGCCAGAATTCTGGGGGTAATGGGTTGCAACCTGCCCATTCATAAACTCCAAGCACCTAAAGGAATTAATTATAGTAATAATAAGTAGAAGGAATTTGAGTAGGAATTGTGGGTTGAAAAAATGAAAAAAAAAAAAATTTAAAAAAATATTGAATTAGGATTGAGGGTATTGATACACATGAGTAATTAATTAATTAAATTACCGAGAAATAAATTTTGCCCCAAGAGGGTATCCCAGTGGCTCCACCATTGTCAAGTATCCATTTCCTGGCTTTGGTCATTGCCCCATCTTCTCCATCATCTGGGCCTTCTCCCAATAATCGCAGGGCAACGTAGTTAAGTGCTGACCCAATCATTGTGCTATGCCCCTCTATGTAAAAGCCCCATCCACCATCATCATTCTACATATCATACATACATAATCAAACATACAAACATCATTTTAGCTTGGATCACAAGCTAATATGCATGCAATTGATACATACGTGTGTACGTACTTGCAGTGTTCTAAAAGAAGGTCTAGAAGGCCGAGTACTCGCCGCCTAGGCGCTAGAAGGACCCTCGCCGAGTGCCGACTAGCCCAACTAGGTGCCGAGTACTCAGGGCCGGCCCTGACATTTGAGAGGCTTAAAGCGAATTTGAAAAATAGGGCCCTAGGTTTTTTATCAAGAAGATTCCATATAGGTGACTATAAAAGATAAAAACAATTAACATGGTATTTTAGCTTCGTAATTTTCGTAATTTAACGAATATAAACTTTTAAATTTTTTATACCACTAGAGAATTTTTTTTCGAAGTACCACTCATAAAATGCATTTTTCTAACTAATCATGTTATTATTGGTAATTGTAAGAATATTATTTTTAACAATAAAAAATTGTTAGTTTTCAGCATTTTCTATTGAAGTTTGTTGATTCAAAATAAATTATTTTGGTTTATTTGTTATTGTCAAAAGTTAGTTATTTGTAAATTTGATATTAAAAATTAAACATAAGATTAAAATTAATAAATGAAGATTTTAAAAAAAAACTTATCAAAATATGGGGTGCAAAATATTTAAACCTTGGACTTGAGAGACATCTAATGCATTAATTTATGCTAATACAAGTGGTTCAAAAGTTATATGTTGTATCCTTGGAAAAAAAAACTAAGGAAAAAAAAAAAATTACCGAGCAAAACTGTGGCTCTGCCAAGTTTTGAACCTGGCACGCCTTGCCTCTAGCAGAAGCTCACTTACCACTTTGACACCCTTTCAATTTGTGTTATAAAAGCCATAGTTTAAATATATTATGAAAAAACGTTCTACTGAAAATGGGCCCCCATTTTTTTGCTAAAATTACGGGCCTAAAGCCGCCGCACCTCCGGTTTCACCTCAGGCCGGTCCTGCGAGTACTCGACCCTGGAAGCTAGAAGGTGCCCGACCACCTTGGGAGTGCCTAGAGAGGTTTAGAACGTTGTGTACCTGATGAAGATAAATATAACGTTTCAGTTCCTTTCTGTGCTCGGCTGTCAAAATTGTGTTGATTGCTCCACTTATGTGTAGCACAATGAGCTGCATTAATTCAAACAAACAATTACTGATTAGCAATACGATCACTGTGTAAGCATGAATTCTGTTAATTACTAGTTCCTATTTTAATCTGAAAATTGATACTACTTAAGTAAGATTGTTGTTTAATTTCAAATTGGGAATTAATTAATTAAGAAGACTTACGAGGGGTGGAGTATAGAACATTGGGCCAGTATGTTCTGCTGCCCAATGGCCGTCGGGTGCTTGGATTGCGCGATTTAATCGGACGGCTTTCCTTAAAGCTCTCGCTGTCGCTTCATGGGTTACTTCTTCTTTGTCCCCCAGCCTCACTGGTGGTATGCTTATATCGATGTGACTGTTTTCCTTTTTAAACTGTAGATAAATATATCGATAATTCTAAGTTTTTATTATTAAGATAAGACATCTTTAACGAGTGAAGTCGTTACATAATTATACCTGCATCCGCATTAGAAGATCAGCACAAGGCAAAGCCCTGGCTCGATCTTTTTTGGAAACTTGTTTGTATTCCGCCCTTGCCTTTTCAACTGCAGCTCTCTCTTCCGGTGTACCCGCTTCTGGGTCGAACTCCCATATTTGTCTACCCACAAAGTTGTTTGTGCTGTATAAATATGGTCCATTACCTTCTGCAATTTTCAGCTTCCACATCTTTCCTTTTTTCTTTTTTCCCTATCCCTGCATTAATCTCTATATATCACCCAAATATCTATATTACTAGCACTAACTTGAATCATACGTATTTGGAACACTTCAAAAAATAGGAAATGCATGACAAAAAGTTAGGAGCAAAAGTAGTCATGCGACTCGCTGCCAATGATACTGCTGAATCATGTAACCACCACCACTACACCAGCATGGAAATGCATGAAATATATATATACTTGGCCTTCGTTTTATTTATTTTATGGGAAATGCATATAAACTGCAAGTGGTGGCTAGGTCATGCGGTAAAGCTCTTAGTTGTCCCACACTGCATCCCGGGATCTAGTCTCATTCACCCTTTCCAATGTAATAGAGAGTCCGGTTCTAGTCCGGGAGTCCCGGATCCGGGACTCCACTTCCCGATATTTTTTTGACGATCCGATCCGTCCAATGTGTTCAGAAGGTGTTTTCCAAGGTCCACGCGGAAAATCTTCAAACAAAAATACCGGGAAGGGCTTGATCCAAGCAGTTTTCGCAAAAACTTTATATTTACAGTTTTTGCGAAAAACTACTTGGATCAAGCCCTTCCCGGTATTTTTTTTTGAAGATTTCCCGCGTAGACCTTGGAAAACACCTTTTGAAGACATTGGACGGCTCGGATTTCCCAAAAACAATTTTTAAAAGCATCAAAACACCAAAAAACCCTTCAATCCGGGAAATCCGGGATCCTTGACAGGATCGCCGGTGATGTAATAGATTAGAAATGACGGATGACAAAAAAAGAAAAAAGAAAAAGATATGCATGTAAACTCTTACTTATCCGTAATTTGTAAAACTTTAGAATGAGACATGAAAGTTGATGTTTTATCCGTCAAACTCTATCGTGCGTTTCTTTTCCTGTTGTAAAAATACATCTTGTAAAATTCTCTTTGGGAGACTAGGACTTAGAGAGTTTGTCCCTCGTTAATTTCAAGTGTCCAAAATTAATCGAGGCGTGTAAGTTAATTCGGACATTCGATTATTCAAAAGAAATGAACTAGTGTACAAATTCATATCCAAAATAAGATTAATGATTTTTTGGTTTAACAAGAGAGAAAGAAAGAGAGAGAGAGAGAGAGAGAGAGAGAGAGAGAGAGAGAGAGAGAGAGAGAGAGAGAGGTGCCTGATTGAGAGAAGATGTGAAGTGCGAACTTTGGATTCCCACAGTTGAAAATCTTGAACTACTAGTAGTATTAAGCAGATGATCGAAGAGAGAGAGAGAGAGAGAGAGAGAGAGAGAGAGAGAGAGTTGAGAGATGGGAAAGAATTGGGGCAGTGGTAGGTATATATAGACCGTGGCATCCCCCCAAACCCAAATTTACGTTACTGCTCCCTCCCGTGAGTAGCAGTCAAATTCTGGATAAGAGTATCTGATAAGTGCCAAAATGTGTACATTTAGGCCGCCTAATTTACATTTGTTATGTCCCTTATTATTTAATTTAATATCTTTTGTTGTATTTTGTAATTGTAGGTTTCAAGAGCAGGGTACCACATTTGGCCTTAAATTACGAGAATTGTGTGTCACGTGAGCGTGTAGCACTTGATCATTTTTCCAGCCCACTTCCCCAAATAGGAACTTTCCCAAAATGGAATAAAGTACCGTTTTCTCTCCAAACGATGGTGATAGTGACCTCCTGATGTTTATTGTCCAGTTGGTACACTGTCCCCAATAGTCATGAATATTTCTTGTCTGCAAATGACAACTCATCACTTCATCTTCATTTCTTTCCCCTTTAGAAAGAAATAGTAACAATTTTTCGTCTGCATTGAATTACTAAGGGGTTCTTTGGCTAAAAAACCATTTTGGTTTATTTTTCGTCTTTATTCATAAAACTTTAAGTTTGACTAATAATTTTATACTTTTTAGATTTCTCTCGTAGAGAGGAGCCAAGAAACCACAACAAATCGACCTAAAACTAACAAATGCAAAAAAAATTTGAATAAGGACAAAACCAAAAAAACCAAAAAAAAACCAAAAAACCAGTTTTTTCAATTCACCCAAATGAACGACTACATTTTGGCTCTTTTTATTTTTTTTTTCCTGATTACTTTTTGACATTAAGGTATACCTAGGCCTAGTTTGGTTTCCTTTTTTATGGTGCTAAAAGTTTTTTTTTTTTTATCTTTATTTAACAAATTTCGCATTCGTAAGTTTTGAATCAAATTTTTGTGACTTATTAAAAAATGCTAAAACTTGGTCATTTTTCAGAAAAAAAAGGGGGTAAAAGTTTTATTTATTACTTTCCCAATTCTTTTAGTTGAAACGAACCGACAAGTCATAAAATTTTGACGCAAAACTAACAAACTTAAAAAAAAAATGAGCTGAGGGTAGAAAAACCCTCCGAAAACGGTACTTTATTCCATTTTAATTGTACACCCAATGGGGTGAGGGTAGAAAAACCCTCCGAAATATCCTGACCGATCTTTGCATTGTATAATTCATTGATTAATATAATCAATGTCAGTTGCATTAAAGAAGAAAGCAGGTGACGGTTGAGTTGGGAAATGGAAAAGAAATACAATTCTTGTGGAGTCCTGTTGACATCAGATTCTGCCCTACGATTCACATGCAAGTGCATAAATAAAGTGCACTATACCATTTTATTCCGGGCAGTAAAATAAGAAGATTGACTGTACCTGCGTCCCGATTGGACTCCGTTTTGAACATCAGTCGAGAGCATCTTGTGTGCGCGACACACCGAATAATTTTTCTCTCATGTCAGCTTGCCATTTACTCCACTGGGGGTCAATTACTCAAATGATGGGAGAATTGCATAACCTTTAACAGAAGAATGGCGTGACAGTTATGGGTCCCACCTTGCATGGCATCAATTCTCCCATTTGTTTTTTTTAGATAAGTGAGCCATTTTCATTAAAAGGGGGACGGACATATTTTTTGGTGTGGGCAGAGGGAAAATTGACTATGTGAAATGTAGGGATGGGCATGGGGACGGATCGGGGCCGGAGACTACTATCTCCACCCCCAATCCCCAAACCCCTTACTCATATCCATCCCCTATCCAATCTCCAACGGAGATTTATTTTTATCCTCCATCCCCGCTCCAAACGGGGAACGGGGATCCCCACGGGGATTTCGGGGATCCAATCATTTTCCCTAGAGTAACAAGTAAATAGTTATAGAAGCCCAATTACAAATCATTTTCCCTAAAATCAAGTGTGAATTCCGAACAAAATAACATGCAGCCCAACATATAACATTGTGAATTCCGAACTCCCACCAGTTGGAAAACATCATTAGAAGGCCATGTTTTTCATTATGTTTACATTCTCAAAACCCTCCAAATTTTTTAAAATGAGATGTTCGCGAAGATGGAAACTAAATGGGCCACATCTATTGATATGTACTTTGACTTGTTTCAATTGGCTTTTACTTGATGGAATTAATTAGGTTCCAGTCACAGGAAAATATATACCTAAGCGAAGAAAAATACAAAAAATCATTAGAAAAACATGTTTCTAATGATTGGGAAATACATGTTACGCTAAAACTCATTCCACTTGCTAAAGCCATATATTTGAAGAAAATTCAGTGAGACCCCAAAGTTTCATAATTCATAAATAAACCCCTATATTTCGGGGATTCGGGGACGGAGCAGATCGGGGACGGGGCGGAGCGGGGCGGGGACGGAGCGGGGAACGGATTCGGGGCGGGGACATACCTATCTCCACCCCCTATCCAATCTCCAAACATTTTCAAAAAAAATCCCCATATCCTATCCAATCTCCAAATAGATCTCCATATTGCCGATCCGTTCGGATCGGGGATCGGATCGGATTCGGACGGGGCGGATGAAATGCCCAACCCTAGTGAAATGACTATGTTACCCCTTTAATTGGAGTACTTTTTTTATATCAATTATGTTATTTATATTAATTCATTTCTTTATATAAATTCATTTAATTATTTAATTCATTTCTTTAAATTAATTCATTTAATTATTTAATTCAGTTTTTAAAATTATTTCTTTATTTATTTATTCAATTTTTATTTAATTATTGTTGATACCCCATTTTGCCCCGCCGCTCCGGATTAACAAAAAAAGCCTACTATTTTTAAGTCCGATGAAGCGAGACGCGTGAAAAGACATCGGCAACCTCGTATTGTAAAATACTCGCCACTACATGAAAAATAACATATCATGGGATCCGTTTGTTTGAGTCTATACACTACATCGGAAATATTGGTAGAATGGGGGAAAAAATACTGTCACTTGGCAACTTAGCACATTTATCCACTACACCTTTGTTTGAGTCTATACACTTAATACTAGATCCCACAAATGTGTGGTGGATAACGGCTTAACACCACTTGGCTGTGCCCCAATGCTGAATAATTTTTTTCAGAGAAAATATGTCTATTTCTATACTTCTACTTCTATATTTTTTTTTTCACACTAATTTAAAGATTTCTATTTGCATCCCAAAAAACTCTCAGGTGTTCAACCAACAAACAATTGTTTTTTCCAAACACCGATACATGTCATTCTCTCACAACTCATCACATAAAATACCGTGAAAAACCAGTTTATCCAAAAAACTGGGTTAGTGGAACACCCAATGTTTTTAATCGGTGCATAAGCACGAAAGTTCTTCAGTTTTGTTGCCAATTAACTACTCAACTTTGATAAATTGAGAAATACTATATATGAAACAAGAGGGAGTACACTGCTACTAAGGTTAAAACAACCATCTATTCCAATATGACGAAAATGAAGCAAAGGAATCAATTAATCGTAGATAAGTTTTGGACGGCCCAGATTTTTATGGGTAATTTTGCCACGAGGGTATTGCCACGAGGTGTTCGGCATCCCCCGAGCCGTCCAAACATATTTTGGACGGCCCAGATTTTTGGGGGTAGATTTGCCCCCAAAATATACCCAAAATTTTCTCATGAAGTATGACCAAAACAATACAACCTACAAAATGCAAAGCACACGCATAATATGGAGGGGATAGAGTCAACAAATTTTTCACCACACTAATTAAATAAATAAAGTTAAAAGAAAAAAGAGAAAAAAAAAAGAAGAGAAATTTTGGGCCAAAAGGGTGTTTGGGTTTTTTTTTGGGAAAGGAAGGTGGGGCCGGTTAATTTGGGGGGGATTGTCAGGGGAGGGGGGCGTAACACCTCCCGGGGAGAGGGAGAAGAGAGACACCCCTAAGAGCATCTCCTACCCATCTCTCACTCTTTCTCCATTTTGGAGACTCAAAAAATTATATTTTATTCAAAAAGCAAATATGGAGAATGAACAACTCCAACCCTAATTCTCCATTTTTCATCTCCCAAATTTCCCTCCAAAATTTTGCTCCCAAAATTCCTCTCCAATGCTTTTCCCTTCGGTAATGGTAGCATTACACCACCAGTAATATGATGCAAGTGCAACTAGATTTTTAATTTACTTTCTGTGCTCCATAATTTCCATTTTTTTATGAACAAAAAAAAATTATGAGAGTTGAAATGATTTATACCTATGTAATATTAGGCTCATTTTGAAGATACAATTAATATCTTTTCAATGATATAATTTTTATAAAAATTGAGCGTATAATTTAAAAGTTATATGTCAGTCAAGAGAATTTAGTAAAAAGAAATTATGATATGGTTGGTATTATAATTTGTTATCAACACATCCAAAGGTTAAATGGTGATTTTAAATAAAAAGGGAGGAATGGAGATGGGTCTCCATTTGGTGGGAGATTTTCCAAATATGGAGGATGAGAGTTGGGTCTCCAAAATGGAGAACCCAAATGTAGATGGATTGGAGGACATGGATTCTCTAAAATAGAAATTTGGTTCTCCAAAATGGAGATTTGGAGATGGGTAGGAGATGCTCTTAGAGATTTTCGGACAGAGACCAAGAGAGAAGTTCTGGGAAACCACCACTTAGTTCCATGCAGTTACAGAGGCTCACGGCTATGAGAAGTTCAGTTGCTATGCTCGGCTAAACCCTTCATCTAGGGGAAGATGAAACTCCGTACCAAGTAATATTATTTGTGCGTGGGCTTATGTTTATTTATTTGAATCGATTGTGTAACTAAGAACCCTTTTCGTTATGATCAAATGAATTGATTTTTATGCTTTCAATCAATTGAGTATTTGTACGCATGCTTTACAAATACGAGTTATGCAATGGCTTTCTGTGTTTGTGATTGGGTAACTGAGATGGGTTATACTCGTAAGACGGATCGTGCCACTAGACAACCGTGAAAGAGACGGGTTGTGCTAGCGAGACGGTCCGTGCTATGGGATAGTCCATGCATGTTAACAATACAATTATTTTCTTGACAATTATGATTCAAATAATAAACTTAGCCTACACATAACCTTGTTACGCGGTCGGGGTGGATTGAACCCTGGATATTCTTCTCCACCAGTTTCACTCAATTCAATTACTGCTTTTCTTTAGTTTAAATTAATTTGAGAATTAAAATCAACCAATCAATCTTTTCTGAATTAAATTAGAAGCCAATCGAAATTAACGTAATTTAGCCAATCTGCCAACGTGGATCGATACTCGGACTTAACCACTATTCTCTGGAGTAGTAGTTAATTCCTTGTTTTTATAAATGTATTTTTGACTTGGTATGACACAGTCAGCATCCTTATCAACCTCCAAAACAAAACACAAAATTTAACCAAAAAAACATCTTTTACGTACAATTTAGCAAGTCACTTTATTAAAAATTCAAAAAATCAGAATCTCTATCCAAATTTTACTATATTAAACTATTCCCCTCAAATTTATAAAAAAAATAAAAAATTTCCCCTAAAATATTAATCTCCCAGGCAGGTAGGGAGTTGTTGTTTATGTCAGTAAAGTACAACTTTTCCTCTTAAACTATTCTCCTCCCTCTCTCTCTCTCTCTTCTGTTCCCTGGAACCCGGGAAACCCCATGACAAAAAACAATTAAAAAAAGAAGTAAGTGAACCGTGCCTACTCAAATATATTCAAATTTGAATAGGTACTATAGCAAAAATAATTTGAGGAGGGATGATAAGCACACAAATATGTAAATATTAGTGGGCTTAAGTCCTAAAGTTTGACCTTATTATTATGTTTATTATTAATTTTTATAAGAAATTGCACGTAAGGTACTGGTTTAATGTGTATTAGGGGAATTGCGGTGTAAATATGGCGTATCCGTCGGTGCATGGTCACTGGTGTGGAAAGTTGATTTGTCTAATTCATTAAGCATCCACCAAATTGATATTATGGGCTTTATCACCAAAATGAAAATGGAACAATGTAGCATCAGGTTTCCAACGACAATTTATTGTCATTGGTCCACATGTGCCTACTTTGGCTATATATGTCAAATGGCTTAATTCCAAGGACACCCCCTAAACTATCACGTTTTTGCAACTTGACCCCCTAAACTTCAAAACCCCTTCCGTCCAACTCTGCTTGAAAAAAGCTGTTAAATGGATGGAAAAGCTCATAAATGGACGGAAAATTTAATTTGATGTCCAAATTGCCCTTGGTATGGGCGGGAAGTGGGAAGTTGTGTATATAACACATTCTCTCTCTCTCTCTCTCTCCTCTCTCTCTCTCTCTCTCCATTTCATTTCCCTTTGAGGCAAAGGTACGTCTCTCTCTCTCTCTCTCTCTCTCTCTCTCTCTCTCTCTCTCTCTCTCTCTCTCTCTCTCAGACGAGATCTCTCTCCAGACGAGGGAGGAACCCCAACCCCCACCACACCACAACCTCGAAATTTCAAAACCTTGAAATTTTTTGTCATTACCAGATTTCCAGATTTCAAACCCTTGATTTGCCATTACCGGATTTGAAGCTCTCTCTCTCTCTCTCTCTCTCTCTCTCTTAGACTTTGAAAACCCATATTGCCCAACCAAGATTGACAACTTCAGACAACTTCAGACTTTGAAAACCCAGAAAACCCACCAGATTGCGAAATTTTCAAAACCATATTTTCTTGATTTTTGAAACCCATATTTTCAGATTTTGTTATTTTCAGATTTTAGATTTTTCAAACCATTTACAGCAAACCATTTACAGATTTTGCACTTTCACCAAAACCCAGATTTATATTTTCTTGATTTTTGAAACCCATATTTCAGTTTTTTTTATTTTCAGATTTTAGATTTTTCAAACCATTTACAGATTTTGCACTTTAACCAAAACCCAGATTTGGTAATTGCTAACTCTCCCTCTCTGTCTCATCTCAGAAATTCGTCATGAGCAGCAGCTCCAGCCATGTCACAAATACACAGTACAATGATGGATTACCAAAATGTGTATGCAGAGAAAGGGTTGTGGTGAGGAGGTCATTGACGGTGGCAAATCCAGGAAGAAGGTTCCTTGGCTGTGTTAATTACAAGGTAAAATAGAAATAATTGTCCATGTATCCATGTATGTTATCTGATCATTTCAATATAGTAATCACTACACTTTGTAATTTCCAGAAACAAAATGGTTGCAATTTCTTTGAGTGGGTAGATGAAGAAACCTGCCGTAATGGATTGGAGTATGCCAAGATCATGCAAGCGAAGAAGGACGCACTTGATAGACAAGTGGAAGACTTGAAAAGAGGAAAAGAAATGTTGGAACAAGAAAATGAGGCCTTGCTTTGTAAAGTAGCAGAGTTGACTGAGTTGAATGTGCATCTACGAGGTAGGAATGAAGCCCTAAATGCACAGATTGGAGCTCGAGCTACCAACATTGGACAGATTAGAGCAACGTCTTTTTGGAAGATCATAGTTGTGATAGGCCTATTCCTTGTCATTGTCTCTGTGATTTGTGTGTTTGTGTCAAGTGGAAGGTCGTCCACTAAGAACAGGCCCTTGTATTTACCTTAAGTATGAATGAATGAAATGCCCAAGTATTTACCTTAAGTATGAATGAATGAAATGCCCAAGTTTTATCAGAGTTGATGATGAACAATCATACGTATGAATGAAATGCACAAAAATTCCTTCCATTGTAAATAACAGCCAAGTCACTTGTTCAATATTACCAACACACTTGTCCAATATGGCCAACTAACAAAAAACAGCCATAATTTTCAGAGTTGTTCCAAAATTGCTTACAAGTTCCAAAATCACTACTACAGTGATGTCAAGTGCAGTGTTTTGAGCACTACAACTACTACAGTGACCCCAAAATAGTAATGTCAACATGGTAACTTAAGTCACAACATACAAAAAATACTACTAATCACTGCAGTTTTGTTCACTACTACTACCAAATTAACCTAACAACACTTGTCATGGTGGTGGCAGATCAGTGGTGGATTTCTGGGTACTTGGTGTTGATGTTGCTCCTTGAGAATACTGCCTCAGAGTACTAGTGCCTGGGATTGTAGCACTGCCAGTGGCACTACCACTGCCACATGAGGCAGCAGATGACCCTGCTTGTTGGTTCATCCACATGGCAGCAGCTGACCCTATCCTTGTAGAAAAATTCCATCCATACAGTCATTAATTACTAATATTAGTCACTGTCATCAACATTTCCTACTACTACACTATGCAAAAGGGCATGAGGATTACCTGTGGCCTTGGCAGGCCTATCCTTGGGCCAGCTCTCACAGGAGGTCTTCCTTTGAATCCAATATGCACACCTCTTCCCCTGACTCCAATAGTTTCACCTCTTCCTCCAACCACAGGGGCAGTGTTTGCACCTCTTCCTCCACCTCTCCCTTCACTTGTTGCTCCACCTCTTCTTCCACCTCTTGTTCCACCTCTTGGTACAACTCTTCCTCCACCTCTTGTTATTTGTTTTGCTCCACCTCTTGGTCCACCTCTTGTTCCACCTCTTCCTTCACTTCTTCCTTCACCTCTTCCTCCAACCACAGCAGGTGCTGAACTTCCTCTTGTTGTCACATTTCCTCTTCCTCTTGCTGTTACACTTCCTCTGCTTCTACCAGCCACCCCACACTATAGGAAGATACAATGTTAAAATACACTTCTTAAAACAAGAAAGTTACAATTAAAATGCAAAAAAATTACACAACATTCATCATACTTGTTCATCATTGTTGTTCCCACGTACATCTGTTACTCTTTCTGGGTCCACCTCCATCTGTTTGTTGGACACACATGAAAAGTATAAATTAAAGTAAAGTGGTGCAATCTATAAAATAATTATATTAACACACAATAAAAGTATAAATTTGTACATACTTGTTCAACAGTGGTGTTGGTTGTTTTTCTTGAACAAGTTCTTGCATTGTGGCCTGGCTGTTTGCATACTCCACACTTCATGGTTGTGTAATGCTTCCTCACTCCTCTCTTGGGATTCTTTGGTTCATCCTGGCCTCTTCTCCTACTCTTTTTTGGTCTACCACTCTTCTTCCTAAGTGGAGGAGGACTTATAGGATCAAACTCTGTGTGAACCCACATTGTTTGGTCAGGAATTGGTTTAATGATGTGGCTGTATGACTTTGCAAACATACTAGCATGGAAGCACTTGTCAATATATTCATCAGGATCACTCTTATCTGTAATAATTGCTGCCATTCCATGAGCACAAGGTATTCCACAAACATCCCACTTCCTGCAAGTACATGTTCTCTCTCCTATGTCCACCACAAAGCTTCTAAGAACAGTGATAACTTCAAACACTGTTCCACCACTATAAATAACCTCACATTCCCCCATCAATTTTTTGGTATTTTCCATTTTCCTTCTAATCCTTGGACATATGTTACCCTGCCACCCCATGCACAATTTAAGTCTACTCTGTAACCTAGTCATTAGGTACCTCCTTATGGTTTCCAGCATGGTCAGAATTGGTTGATCTCTTGCCTCTTTGATAGCATCATTGAAAGCCTCACTAGTGTTATTCTCCATTCTATTACACTTTGACCTGGTACCATACATGCACCTAGCCCATGTCCTAGGTTCTTCCCTCATCAACCAATCATATGCACTTTGGTCAATCTCTGCAATTTCATTCATTTTCTGCTCAAACTCGGGATTGTGTACACTGATGCTGCCCCCCACATTAGGTCTTTCCACTCTTTACCCTTGTACACTTTACAAAAATTTGAGTACATATGCCTAATGCAGTACCTATGTTCTACATTAGGGTACACATCAGCAAATGTTTGTGTCAACCCCTATGAAAAGAAAACAGAAATCATGCATTTCAGTAAATGAAACCAAATAATTAAACATAGGAAAGGAAGATGTATAAGTGATTAGTTATACCTTTTGCCTGTCAGAAATAAAGCACCACCCCTTTTCCTCTGGATTTCCAATCACACTTACCAGATTTTCCATGAACCAAGTCCAGCTATCTTTTGTTTCTGCCTCAACAACAGCAAATGCCAAAGGAAACATTTGGTTGTTGGCATCTTTCCCAACAACATGCATTAATTGACCTCCAAAAGGGCCTTTTAGAAAACAGGCATCTAACCCTATTATAGGCTTGCAACCTGCTAGAAACCCCTTCAAACATGCATCAAAACATATGAACAACCTCTGAAATATTGGCCCATGTTCCTCCCAGGGTCTGTCCACCTTCAGTTTAGCCACACTTCCAGGGTTCTGCCTCCTAAGCATCTCACAGTAGTCCCACAGCCTCAAATATTGTTCTGAATGATCTCCCTGAATTAATTCAAGTGCCTTTCTCTTTGCCCTATACACTTTGTGATGTGACACATTTAAAAGCCATTCCCTCCTAACTATCTTTTTCATTGACTTAACCTTAGTCTCAGGTGCATCACTAAGCTTGGTTAAGTACTTTTGGGAAAGCCATGAAGAGGTGGCATTGTTATTTGTGTACACCCTAGTACATTCATGTTGTTGGTTAATCTTTTTAATTTGAAAAGATCTTTCTTCATACATGGGAGAGGCATGAAGTCTAAAGCCACAATTCCTTCCACATACTACAGTGACCCTCTTAGACTCATTCTTCACAAATTTGAATGTGTACCCCTCCTTAATGTGGTATTCCCTCAACAATTTTCTAAAGACCTTGACGTTGGGAAACTTCATCCCTTCTACTAATTGTGGCTTATTCATTAATGTTTCTTTAAACTCAGGAAAATTAGGTTTTCCATCATCATCAGAATCTTCAACCAAACAATTATCATCATTGTCTGAATCACTTTCCTCCTGTTCATCACCTCCCCCAAGGTTATTTTTACCTAAACCTACCAATGCAATATTTTCCTCTTGTTCTTCATCAGACGACTCTTCTATCCCACTCATAGATGCACAAGAAGTTTCAGAATCAGAGTAGGGTAGCCACTCACCATCTGAATCACTGTCTTCCTCCATTGATTGTACAGCCTGATCTTCTCCTCCAACTACTCCACCATTGTCCTCATCCTCACCACCTCGTTCATCTCCATTTCCTACTTCTAAGTCAACTCCCACTTCAGTCAAACATCCTTGGTCTACTACAGTTGTGTCTCTACCTATGTCATCCTCATCAGAGTCAACAAGATTAGGGCAATGCACATACACATCAATTACCATGTACTTGTTACCAGAAAACTTTGCAAACATGTGAAACATTTCATCATGAGAAGTCAATTGAACTAACCCAGTGTCCATGTCACACATTGGTTTTGTATAAAACAAACTTAGGCTATCTTTCTGTCCATAATACCCTGTATCCTTAATTGTTTCCATCAAATCATAATAAGAGAAGGAATCTGGATCTACCTTGCATTCAGCCCTGACCCCCTTGACGTACTCAATTTGGTTGCCTCTAACAATTTGACCACCGACATGAACATACAACATGCACCTCAAATCCACCATGTTTTCTGTCCAAAAAACAAAAAAACAAATAACAGGTTATCATATGGAACAGGTTAACAAAAAACTGTGGATTACTAGTGGTTACAGTCATGCAGGCAGTAGCATATTAAGCCAACTACCACTATCAGGAATATTATACATGGTCTTCATCTCAAAATCCCCAATTATAAGAATATTATACATGGTCTTCATCTCAAAATCCCCAATTTTTAAATGGCATGAACATAAAAAACTTCAAATCCCCATATTTTTAAAGCACTAAACATAAAAACATTCATATCTCATCATTAGGGTTTGATTCAATCGAAGAAATATAAGGTTTAAATATACACACACAAACAAATGTATATTACAGAAATCTAGGGTTTCGGTACCAAAATCCTAGGGCTTCGTTTTATTAAAGTAAGCAAACCTTAAAATAATTGCAAAAATCTAGGCATAGTCTACATATACATATACTCAAACACAGACGTAGGGTTTTCTGATTCGAACCTTTTCGGGGTCAGGCCTGGGGGTCGCGCGTTGAAAGAGACCTTCTTCTTCGAGACCTGGATCGAGTTAAAAGAGAGAGACAGATCTGGGTTTCTATACGCTGAGTTATTAGGGTTTTAGGTGTGTTTTTTGGGGTTTTAGGTGTGTTTTTTGGGGAGTGAGAGGGTTTCGACAGTGCCTGAAGAGTTTGTGGTGGTCGATCATGTTGGACAAGGGAGAGGGAGAAGATCAATCATGGTAGTTTGGTTTGGTGGTCGTCGAGAGAGAGAGAGAGAGAGAGAGAGAGAGAGAGAGAGAGAGAGAGAGAGAGAGAGGAGAACGAACGAGAGACGAAACTAAAACTGTTTCCTCTCCATCCCAAACACATCCAACCCTAATTTAACCCTAATTTAACCAACGGGGTATTTTGGGCTTTTCACACGTTTCCGTCCATATTTTTCACGGTTTTTAGGGGAAGGGGGATGTTGGCACGTTTTGAAAGTTTGAGGGGTCAGGTTGGCACGTTTTGAAGTTTAGGGGGTCAAGTTGCAAAAACGTGATAGTTTAGGGGGTGTCCTTGGAATTAAGCCTATGTCAAATTCTACAATTATCATGAGCGAGATATTCTGCAACTTTGGAAAGTCGATCAGCAAGTTGTTGGTTCCATCGGCCACATGGCAAAGTCCCAAGCGTCTGATCATGTTCTTCTCTTCATCTCAGCCATTGATCTATTCTTCACGTTTCCATGAGCGCGCCACACTGGATAATTTTCCAACTAGCAATAACTTCATGAAGGAAAAAAAGAAGGCAATAGGAAAGGAAAGTCAGTGGATGCAATTAACGTGGGTAGTTGGGAATCTCAAATGGGGAATTAATTGCGGAGTCCGGATGATATCAGATTTGCCCTACGAAACACATGCCAAGCACATAAATTACAAGAGTTATACTGTTTTATTCCCGGGATTAAAAGAAGAAATTTGACTGTTCCTGCACCCCAATCGGACACCATTTTAAACAGCAGTCGAGAGTGTCGCAAACCCAGTCAGTGCAAGTGTCACAATCATTGGCTCTTTCCCGTAGCTTTTATTAGGGTGAGTTTCCGAATGGATTTTATCTAGATTTTATCAAAATCTGATAAAATCAAGCCTTGATTTTATCCATTCGTGCAGAGAGTTGATAAAATCTTAGATTTTTTAATGCAAAAATCTAAGATTTTATCAACTCTCCTCACGAATGGATAAAATCAAAGGCTTGATTTTATTAGATTTTGATAAAATCCATTCGGAAACTCACCCTTAGTTTCTTTCTTTGACTTTTTTCTTTCTTTTGCCTATATAAGGCATGTGAGGTTCAGTAATGAGTAGGAGATTTTTTTTTTAGTTTTTTCGATTAAGGTCAGAATGTGATTTGAATTTAGGAGAAGTGTTTAGGAGAAATGTACAGAATGCTTTTTGCAACAAGAGAATGAGAAGTACAAATGGAAAAGTAGTCTCCAACCTCTTTTTAACTTCTTACCTAGATTGTTCAAAATCAAGAATGAGTTTCTTGAGAATGAGTTTTGGGTGTTCTCCCCCAAACACCCAAAAGGAGAAAATGAGAAGTTGAAAATGCAATAAAGAGGTGGCTAAACACCATCTATCTCTTTCTCGTTTATCTGTCTTACTTTTGTCTCTTTCTTCTTCTATTTTTCTTCTGTCTTTCTGATTTCAAGTCAAAGAGCCGAAAGCTCTTCTCTCTTATACTGTAATTCAATTCAAGTTTATATTGTACTGTAATAAATTTTTAGTTTTTAAATTCTTGTTTTTAATTTCATCTTTATATTTCCTTGTCGTTTTAATTCTTAGTTTAAATTCGCTTAATCAAAAGATTGAGGTTTGGTTGTGAGTATGCGCAAACTACTCGGCTGTTTCTCGCACCAAACCCGAATCTAAGATTAGTCTTACTTGTGGATTCCTTTGAGATTGAAAGGAGGACACCTTTGGTCTACCCTCCTGTACACATCTCATCGGTACACTCTTAAAGACCGATCTTTTTAATCACTTTAATAAGCCATAATGTTTAGTGTAATTTTTAGCTTTTCCTTGACAAGTTCTTCGTCAATGGAGGAGTAGTCATAGACTCGGCCTAGGGTGATCACCACCCAAATGGCCTAAGTGGATTCATGATTCTCACACCTGTGCTAACAAAGTTTGTTTGTGTTTAATCCGGGCTCGTAGCTATTGATTTAAAACTCAAGGTTGTTATGTTTTTGATTTTGCGTCGACAATAACATTGGCACGCATAATACTTAAATCGATGTCATTTTGAGGGTTTAACAAACTTCCGACCGAACCTTGATTAAACCAAGCACCGAAAAGAAAAAGAAAAAGATTTCATCGAATTATCTTCCGGTTGAGCACAAAATTACCTTGATGCTCAACTGTGCAAATTGTTAGAATCGTGAATCTATTTAGGCTATAGGTGGTGTGAACCTTGGCCCGAGCCTTCTTTATTTAATTTAAAGCAAATCCATATTTTTAGTCTAAAGGAAATCCTAGTTTTTAAAATTACCAAAAATCAAGAAACAAAAGGGTTGGCTACCTACAACCGAAAAAACACTGAATAGATCGATAGGCCACTTCACTCCATAAAACCGTTCTCTGTGTTTCGACCTCGGACTTTCCGAGTATATACTTGCAATCGACTACGTAGCCCTATGCTTGGGGTTTAGCACTCTGAGATACAACTTTTGGATGCAAGCAAGGGAGAATAGGTAGCCTGATTTTTAGGGGGTTTGGGGGGTTTGACTCCCTATTTTAGCTTAAAAGCTAGTTTAGGTAGTCTGATGAGTATGCCCTTTATACAAAACAAAAATAGCAGTCAAATTTTAATATTATACCAAATTAATATTGGGAATTGATATTAGCACTCTCTTTTTTGTATCTATTCATAAAGTGCAAGAGTAATTTCACTTAATAAAGACAAAAAAGAAGTACCTATATAAAAAATAAAAATGTCAATATCACTTCCCTTAATACTCCTACTAAAAAGTCAATCTTGTAGGTGGCGTTTGATAACGTTTTTGTTTACTAATTTTGTTTTTGTTTTTAATTTTTTTCAAAACTAAAAACAAAAATGTGTTTGGTAATTTATTTATGTTTTGTGTTTATTAAAAACGTTTTCAAAATGTCTGAGGTGATTTGCCTTATTTTTAAAACAGGGTCGTTTAAAAGCAAAAAAACAGAAAACAAATTTTTTTTTCCAAACATGTTTTTTTTGTTTTTGTTTTTATAAACAATAAACATGATTCTACTTTTAGTTTTTTAGAAACAAAAAACAGAAAACAAAAACGTTACCAAACGCCCCCATAGTTGTTGATTATTTCTGTTCCAAAAAAAAGTTGTTGATTATTTTAGTCATATCCATGGATAGGTGGTTACGTTACCGTAATTAGAATGCCAAGGGTAAGTTATTGTTGCACAGCCAAAACTTTTGAGTGCCCCCCACCGACACTGATTTTGTGCTTTGGCCAAAAAAACTTAAACAAGTTTTTTTTATTCGTTTTATCGTTATTTAATTTTTTTCGCAAATGGCAGTTGTGCGTCAAGTTTTCTTGGATTATTTGATTAATTTTGGTTTTATTTAAAAAAAAAATAGTTTTGATCATAATTTTATCTCGATTAGACAAAGCACCCTTATTAAAAAATGATGAACATTACCCTCATTTTGATTGGTGGCAAAAGTATGGATCACACAAAAAATTAGTCTCATGACTATTGAAAACTATATATATTGATCCCGTCGACCATATACAATTTCCATTAATCCAAGTGAACACCTTCTTTAAACGAGGATGAACAAAATCGAACTTGTAATTAACCCTTACAAAATCATCATGAAGTTGTTGCAGGATAAACTAGGGAGATCAGAAAGGAGCCGGCTAAGGCCACAAGCACTCTATTTTATATATTTATTTATTTTGGGGAGGGGGAGTGCATATTACTCAAGTAAAAGTTCATTTTTCTTAGCTTTCATTTTTTTTCTTTTTGTTTTTACAAACTCCAATAAACAAACACATGATTCAACGACCACCATTTTAACTTTACTTCTCATTAAAAAAAGAAGAAGAAAAAACCTTCACTCCTCATGTGATTACCCAATAGAAAAATCATAAAAATGCCAATAAAAGTATGAATCCCCATTCAGTAAATCATCATTCAAGAAATCACCATTCATGAAAATTCCTTAATAAATGTTCACATAGATTTCCTTCCACTTCCTAAACAGACATTCTAAAAATAAAAATAAAAATAAATTACAACTCGAAAAACCGGTATACACATAATAGGTGTTTTGTCAATGGAATTGCCAACACTAAAGAGCTAAGCTTTTTGGAGTTTACATTAAACAACGAAAAAAATACCAAACTTGACTATAAGTGGTGAAGCTCGAATCCTGCTAGGGGTACAATAGTACACCAAATGTACAACACTTGTGTGGGGCCATTTCTTGGTCCCACACAACTGATTTGAGTTGTTCAAAATATTTTTTGGAGAGTCTTTGCAAAAAAATCAGTTCAGCCGGATATCGATAAGTGTTTGATCTTATGTTCTTTTTTTGAGTTGTAATCGTGCAAGAATGGTGAAAAGTCGATCTAGAATAAAAAATGCCAAGTACCCATAAAAATTACCCAGAAACTTATCCAGAATTTGAAATCTATGGCTCAGATTCTCTCTCAAGTGAATCTGAGCTACTGATTTCAAGTTCTGGGCAAGTTTTTGGGTAAGTTTTCTATGTAGAATAAGACGGCTCTATCAAAAGTTGCATAAGGGTAGTTTGGGAAACCCATTTTAGAGCAAAAACAACAGGTTGTGTAAAATTTTGGTCAAAAATCCTGTTGTACGTACAGTGCATATAGCTACCCTGTCACTCTCAACACTCCAACAATCCTACCCATTTTACCTATCTTTTATTAAAATAGGTTGTTCTCTACTATTTCGAAGGATATTGTACTTGTGGGACAAAGAGATGTGAATCTGTTTAGATTATTTATGTCTAATGTCAAAATTCAGGTAGGGGATGATTGTAAAGTGAGGTTTTGGCTTGATGTATGGGTGGGGGATGCTCCTCTAAGTACGTTATTCCCAAGGATCTTTAATGTATGCTCTAAAAAATTGGCGGTAGTGGCAGATGCTTGTCATAGTAATGGGCCTAATCAAGCTCTTCATTTGGATCTTAGAAGAAATATTTTACCCTGGGAACTTGAGGAATGGGATAATCTTTTGAACATGGTGAATTCGGTGGCATTACAACCACACAAATCTGATTGTTTGTGTTGGGAGGCAGATTCTTCAAAAGTTTATTTGGTTAGCTCCCTTTATAAATGTAGAGAAGCAGAGCTGGGGCGTCCTAGAAGGGAATTAAAGTTGATGTGGAAAAAACGTCAGAGTTGCTGTTCTCTTTAGGTGTGCTAACCAATCTGAATGACTGTTTATGTAAGTTTTGTGGTGATGCTTTGGAGACTGCTAACCATTTGTCCTTTCATTGTAAATTTGTGTGGTCTGTGTGGTGTATGGCTGTGAAGTGGTGGGGTATTAAATGGGTGGTTCCATCGTCTATCAAGAGCTTATTCATTTGGTGGCAAAGTTGGAGATTCAAGAAGGCAAAAAAAATGTTATGGGAGTTTGTTAGTTTTGCAAAGTTGGAGATTCAAGAAAGAAGAACCAGAGAAAAGAGATCAGAGTTCTCCATAGTTGATTGTTTTAATGGCAAAAGCTTATGTTCGATCCAATCTATCTCTCATCTCTCGTCTCTCCTTAGTAGGTTGGGCTGCAGTAATAAATGAGGTGGGCTAAGTTAATTTGGGCTAAAATTTTACATATGAAAAATTTAAACAAAAAAAATAAACTCACGTGAGCTACAGCCCACCTTATCTCCTTCCTACATCCGCCCTTGACTGTTGCCGAACTACTTAATACATGATTAGTAGTAATGTTAGAGCCACATCAATCCACCACATCACCGATCATAGCAGCTTGCGCACTGCATAATTGTGATTGGAAAGTAGTTTCAAAATACTTATTCCCCCATTACCCATCATACACTGTTGATGCAATTGGTTGAGTGATAAAGTGGGGTACTAGAAAATGATATGAGTACACCACACTTGCATTATTACCTTTGCCTGAGCTGTGGGTTTGTCAATTTTTTTGTAAATCTTGATCGATTCCGTCGGTACAGGATCTACGACCTCTTGATTTGACCAATTTGGCTGATGTTATTTTGCCTATCTTTGCTAAAATTGAATGCAATAAAACGTGAAGGGTTCATACATTTCCATGAACAAGTGCACTGAATGGAATGGGCTGTCCTTTTAAGTAGTTGAAGTGATGAATTCCTCCCAACGTATTTCTTGATACTTCATCCGTCCCATTTTATTTGTTTATTATGCATTTTGTTTCGTTTGTGTATATTGTCAACATCTGTCAATCAATAGTGTTTTTTATTATTAAGAAAACTTCGTATTACAGAACAAAATGAAATCTATCAAATAAGATACATATTGTATATTTTTGAAGATAAAAAATGAGACGGAGGGATTATTTTTACTACTACTTTTTCTTTTAACGCATGTGTCTCGGGCTAGTTTGTGCACTTCAGACTAATCTCTATAGCCTCTCTCCAAGCTGTTACACACGTTTTTTGTATGGGGAAGGTGGCTCCAAGAATTGTTGGCAGGGGGAATCGAACTATGGATGTTACATGCACATTGTTACGAATATCTAGCTAGATGTAATTAATCCTTAATATTTTCTAAACGATGGTTTTTTTTTATTATTTAAAAATGCAGGTGTCATGGGCCAGCTTGCGCGCACCTCGGACTAATCTCTCCTGCCCCTCCCATAGCCGTTTCATACTCTTACGTGTGGGGGTAAGGTGGCTCCAAAAGTTTCTGTCAAGGAGAATCGAACCTAAGATTTTAGGTGAGAGCTAACCCCGAAGTCCAAGGCCGAAAAAAAAAAAAACTATGTATTTCTCGTTTGATGCCATTACAAAATAATTAAAAAGAGAAAAATCTGGAGAACCCATGACTCTCTCTCTCTCTCTCTCTCTCTCTATATATATATATATGGGTTTGCTTCACATCCGGACTTTTAATTTCCGGACCTCATGATCCAAAAATTTTTTTGACGATCCGATCCGTCCAATGTGTTCAGAAGATGTTTTCAAGGGTCCGCGGAAAATCTTCAAAAACAAATACTGGGAAGGGCTTGATCCAAGCAGTTTTCGCAAAAAATGTAAATATATATTGTTTGCGAAAACTGCTTGGATCAAGCCCTTCCCAGTATTGTTTTTTGAAGATTTCACGCGTGGACCCTTGAAAACACCTTCTGAACACATTGGACGGATCGGATTTTCCAAAAATAATTTGCAACACAAAAAAAACCATTTTTTTCTTATTTCCGGGAGGTGTCGATAAGAAGATTTCCGTATATATATATATATATATATATATAGGAAGCCCTTCCAATAAGGGTCCCTTATCTAAGTTACCATGCGGACCTCACGTTTCCGAGCCAAATTTTGACGATCCGAACCGTTCAATGTTTTTAAAATGCATTTTTAAGGGCCCCCGCGAAGATTCGTCCAAAAAAAATACCCGGAAGGGCTTGATCCACACAGTTTTTGTTAAAAACGCTATATATAGCGTTTTTAACAAAAAAGTGTGAATCAAGCCCTTCCGGTATTGTTTTGGAAGATTTTCGCGTGGACCTTGGAAAATGCATTTTAAAAACATTGAGCGGTTTCGATCATCAAAATTTGGTCCGAAACAAAAAAAAGGCAGGTCCAAACGGTTTTCTTCAATAAGGGACCCTTATTGGAAGTTTATCATATATATATATATATCAGTCCCGATCTATTGAGGACTCCCTCAAACACAAATTTGGTGCGGACCTCCCCTTTTTCAACTTTCCGGATCAAATTTTGACGATCCGAACCGCTCAATGTTTTTAAAATGCATTTTTAAGGGTCCACGCGGAAAATCTTCAAAAAAATACCGGAAGGGCTTGATCGGAAGTTTTGTTAAAACGCTATATAGCGTTTTTAACAAAAACTGATCGCCCTTCCGGTATTTTTTTGAAGATTTTCCGCGTGGACCCTTAAAAATGCATTTTAAAAACATTTTTTGTCAAATTTGATCCGAAATGGTGAGGTCCAATTTCTTATCCTAAGGAGTCCTTAGTAGATCATTATTCTATATATATGTATATATATATATTTCTCTCTCTCTTTTTCAGCGATTAAGTTTGTTCGGAATGAAAAAAATTGTTTGATTTGTGCAACTGGTTTTCCCTCAAACACAGTATGTTTTTGTGCTCTTTGCACGTGTTCAAATGATTTAATTTTTGTAAGTGTAAACTCGTGTCTGTGAAAATTTATTCATATGTATTCTTTCTTTTTGGGGATATAGATTTATTAGTTTTTGGGTAAATTGAAAAAACTTTGGTTTGTTGGTTTTTGGGTTTTGTCCTTATCAATTTTTTTTTGCATTTGTTATTTTTGGTCGAATTTTTTGTTTTCGCTTTGAAACGAAAGGAATTTAAAAGGTATAAAATTATTAAGCCAAACCAAAACAAATGTGAATAAAGACGAAGGTGACATCCAAAAAATCGTTTTTTTAATATTATTTTTAGTTTTTATTCACAAAACTTTAAGTTTAATTTAATAATTTTATCTTTTTAGAAATAATTTATGTATTCAAACCAAAAAAAACAAAAAAATTTTCAAGACTAACAAATGCAAAAAAAAAATTGACTAAGGACCAAAACTAAAAAAACCAAAAAATCAGTTTTTTCAATTTACTCAAACCAGGCCTTAATTTCGAAGGAGAAATAATTTATGTATTCATTTCCTTTTTTTTATATTCGAAATTGTAGGGCAATTGCAGTTAATGTTCGTTAATGCCATTATTTGCTGGTAGTTGGAGGTTAGTGAATGGGGCCTAGCCACGTCCGAGAGAAGATTAGTATTGACCGTGCGTTCTTCGTCTGTCTTCCATTTCCGGGTAACTCAGGTTTCTTTGTTAAGTTTTCGTTTTCTTCATCTTCCATCGCCGTCAGGGCCCGCCCAAGGGATTTGAGTGCCCTAGGCCAAATCTTAAAAATCTGTTTTTTTTTTTTTGAGATTTTGCTTCAATACCCACTTATAATTTTTTTTAGAGAGAGAGAGAGTTGGACAAAAAAAAAAAAAAAGTGTATAAACCGTGTGCGGCCCTTATTAAATTAGATTATAGAAATTATAGAAAGTAAATGCAACCACACTCTCACAGACTCACAATAATGGACCTTCACTTTCTAGACCAAATTTCGACGATCGGAACCGTTAGATGTGTTTAAAACGTGTTTTGAAGGTCCAATGACGTGGTTGTATTTGAGAGAGAGAGAGAGAGAGAGAGAGAGAGAGAGAGAGTTTGGAAAAAAAAAGTTTTTAAAATATTTTATATGTAATATGTTTAATACATTTTGAATGAAAATTCAAACATGAAAAGTTAAATATCGATCGGATTTAGAAAACCCCTTGATTGGGGTATATAAATTATCAAATTAAATTATAGATATTATAGAAATTATCAAATTAAATTATAGAAATTAAATTATAGAAATTCATAAATAATGGAAATTAATCAAGTTATAGAAATTATATTATAGAAATTAATTTACAAAAATACTAAGCTTAATGATCAACCTCTATATATGGAAGTTATGAATGAAATTATGATTGGGAATTTCATTTTCTTATAATTGCAGTAGGTTCTCAATTGTGGATGGAATGATTGTTGATAGTGTATTGCATGCGAATGAAAATGTGGAAAATTTGTAGTAGTTTTTGGAATTTTATGATTCGTGTCCAAATAAAGGTAACCTTTGGCGAGTAAACAATATTGATTGCAATTATCATCATCCATTTTCATCATCCTATACCGACTAAATTTTACTTGGTAAAGATTGCCACCGACTAAATTTTACTCGGTAAAGTGCACAATTTACCGAGTAAACTTTGGTTGGCGATTAGTGCAACCATTTACCGAGTAACCTTTAGTCGGGGAATGCAACCATTTACTGAGTAAACTTTAGTCAGGGAGTGCAACCATTTACCGAGTAAACTTTAGTCGGCGATTAGTGTACCCTTTACCGGCTAAAATAATATTTGCCGAGTAAAACATTTTTTACTCGGCAAATACATTCACCGAAGGTCATTCGCCGACTAACGTGCCGACTAAATAATTTACTCGGTAACGGTTTTCAACGACTAAAAAACAACTTCTGCCGAGTAAATATTTAGTCGACATTGGTGAAATCTGTTGTAGTGTCTATTTTCTCCGTGGTACTGGTGCACTTGCTTACCTTTTCCTGCCTTCAATCAATACTTCAGCCTCCACCTCTGTATCACTGAATCCAGTTGTTCCTATTGATTTTACGTTCCTGGATATTTGCGATGAAGTTTCGAAAAATAAGTACTTATGACTTCTTATCGTAACAATGAAGAAGCTGTTTGAAATTTGGATGAATAAAATCGAGACAATCGGAGGGTCTCAAGGGGTGACCGAAGGGTCTCACCATGTGGGTGACCGAAGGGTCTCAAAATGATGTGAGTATCATGGCAGAATTCATTCCTCAATTCATTGGGGCAGTTTCTTGTGGTGGCATCTCAAAGGTTTTCACTTTGTATACATATTGGTGCAACACGAATTTGTTCCACCATCAGAAATTTGTGTTATAACATACCACTCGTTGTAGTTTGCCATTTTATCGTAGGAGATAGACGCTGGCGAATCCTACAACACCATCAGGATCGACTCATTGTGTATACAAATATCAAATACAGTATCTTGTGATCGAATTAAAATTTAGAGTGACACTCGTTTGATGCCATTACAAAATAATTAAAAAGAGGAAAATCTGGAGAACCCATGATTGTGTTTTAGATCGACAAACAGTGTATTTCTCTCTCTCTCTCTCTCTCTCTCTCTCTCTCTCTTCAGAGAAGTTTGCAACTTTTTTTTCCTCTCTCTCTTTCTCTCTCCCTCCTTTAGAGATTTTTGCAAATTTTTACCATTCTTCGATGATTAGGTTTCCAGCGATTATGCGATCCTCCGGTGCTCTCTCTCTCTCTCTCTCTCTCTCTATATATATATATATATATATATATATATAAAAGTGAGCTTCTTATCCACTCCTCCTGGATTTAAGAAAAAAGTGATCTTTTTTGTGTTGCAAATTTTTTTTGAAAATCCGAGCCGTCTAATGTGTTCAGAAGGTGTTTTCTAGGGTAGACGCGGAAAATCTTCAAAAAAAAATACCGGGAAGTGCTTGATCCAAACATTTTTTCGCAAAAACTGTATTTTTACTCGGCCTTAATTTCGAAGGAGGAATAATTTATGTATTCATTTCCTTTTTTTTATATTCGAAATTGCAGGGCAATTGCAGTTAATGTTCGTTAATGCCATTAATTGCTGGTAGTAGGGGGTTAGTGAATGGGGGCTAGCCACGTCCGAGAGAAGATTAGTATTGACCGTGCGTTAAATGCTACTATCAATATTTGCATTTCTTCTCTGCGCATCGCATCTGCATGTTCTTCGTCTGTCTTCCATTTCCGGGTAACTCAGGTTTCTTTGTTAAGTTTTCGCCGTCAGGGCCCGCCCAAGGGATTTGAATGCCCTAGGCCTAATCTTAAAAATTATGCCCTAAATTTTTTTTCAGGAACAATCACAATACGAGAAAGTCAAAACAATATAAAGTTCTTCATTTAGAATAAACATTATTACGAAGATGCACCTAAGTAAGAACTAAAAAAAGACACATTATAACATTATTATTAATGATGCACTAAGAGCTCGTTCAAACTCGGTTCGTTGAGTAAACGAACGAACTCTACCCCGCAATTCAACTTGTTTGTTTAACGAGCCGAGCCTGAGCTTGAAGTTTTTTTTTTTAACTGACTCAAGTGAGCATGCGATCTAACAGATATGAATACATAAACGTGTATGTATATATTTTTCATACATACTAGTGCATACTTTAGTCGGGAACAATGTGGCGCCAAGGCTATTTTTTGGTGGGAATTCAATGCCGACTAAAATTTGCTCGGCATTATCAAAGTTTTTGGCGGGGCATTTTGCTATTCCCTGAGTCGTTAACACGTCAACACGTTTTAAAATTTTGTTTTTTTTTTTTTTTTTTTTTTTTTGAGATTTTGCTTCAATACCCGCTTATAATTTTTTTTAGAGAGAGAGAGAGAGTTCGACAAAAAAATAGAAACAAATTGTATAAACCGTGTGCGGCCCTTAGTAAATTAGATTATAGAAATTATAGAAACAAAATGCAGCCACACTCTCACAGACTCACAATAATGGACCTTCACTTTCTGCACCAAATTTCGACGATCGGAACCGTTAGATGTGTTTAAAACGTGTTTTGAAGGTCCAATCACGTGGTTGTATTTGTGTGAGAGAGAGAGAGAGTTTGGAAAAAAAATAAAATAAGTTTTTAAAATATTTTATATGTAATATGATTAATACATTTTGAATGAAAATTCAAACATGAAAAGTTACATATCGATTGGATTTAGAAAACCCCTTGATTGGGGTATATAAATTATCAAATTAAATAATAGATATTATAGAAATTATCAAATTAAATTATTGAAATTAAATTATAGAAATTAAATTATAGAAATTCATAAATAATGGAAATTAATCAAGTTATAGAAATTATATTATAGAAATTAATTTACAAAAATACTAAGCTTAATGATCAACCTCTCTATATATGGAAGTTATGAATGAAATTATGATTGGGAATTTCATTTTCTTATAATTGCAGTAGGTTCTCAATTGTGGATGGAATGATTGTTGATAGTGTATTGCATGGGAATGAAAATGTGGAAAATTTGTAGTAGTTTTTGGAATTTTAGGATTCGTGTCCAAATAAAGGTAACCTTTGGCGAGTAAACAATATTGATTGCAATAATTATCATCCATTTTCATCATCCTATACCGACTAAATTTTACTTGGTAAAGATTGCCACCGACTAAATTTTACTCGGTAAAGTGCACAATTTAGGAAGTAAACTTTGGTCGGCGATTAGTGCAACCATTTACCGAGTAACCTTTAGTCGGGGAATGCAACCATTTACTGAGTAAACTTTAGTCGGGGAGTGCAACCATTTACCGAGTAAACTTTAGTCGGCGATTAGTGTACCCTTTACCGGCTAAAATAATATTTGCCGAGTAAAACATTTTTTACTCGGCAAATACATTCGCCGACTAACGTGCCGACTAAATAATTTACTCGGTAATGGTTTTCAACGACTAAATAAAGGTAACCTTTGGCGAGTAAACAATATTGAGTGCAATAATTATCATCCATTTTCATCATCCTATACCAACTAAATTTTACTTGGTAAAGATTGCCACCGACGAAATTTTACTCGGTAGAGTGCACAATTTACCGAGTAAACTTTGGTCGGCGATTAGTGCAACTATTTACCGAGTAACCTTTACTCGGGGAATGCAACCATTTACTGAGTAAACTTTAGTCGGGGAGTGCAACCATTTACCGAGTAAACTTTAGTCGGCGATTAGTGTACCCTTTATCGGCTAAAATAATATTTGCCGAGTAAAACATTTTTTACTCCGCAAATACATTCACCGAAGGTCATTCGCCGACTAACGTGCCTACTAAATAATTTACTCGGTAATGGTTTTCAACGACTAAAAAGCAACTTCTGCCGAGTAAATGTTTAGTCGGCATTGGTGAAATCTGTTGTAGTGTCTATTTTCTCCGTGGTACTGGTGCACTTGCTTACCTTTTCTGCCTTCAATCAATACTTCAGCCTCCACCTCTGTATCACTGAATCCAGTTGTTCCTATCGATTTTACATTCCTGGATATTTGCGATGAAGTTTCAAAAAATAAGTACTTATGACTTCTTATCGTAACAATGAAGAAGCTGTTTGAAATTTGGATGAATAAAATCGAGACAACCGGAGGGTCCTCCGGTTGTCTCAAGGAGCGACCGAAGGGTCTCACCATGTGGGTTATGGTGCGGCTATAACATCGATGATTAGGTTTCCAGCGGTTATGCGATCCTCCGGTGCTCTCTCTCTCTCTCTCTCTCTCTCGCTCGCTCTATATATATATTTCTCTCTCTTTTTCAGCAATTAAGTTTGTTGCGCAATGAAAAACCATGATCGTGTTCTGATTTGTGTAATTGGTTTTCCCTCAAACACGAGTATGTTTTTGTGCTCTTTGCACATGTTCAAATGATTTAATTTTTGTCATTGACAGTGTAAACTCGTGTTTGTGAATTTTTTTTTAATATGTATTCTTTCTTTTTGGGGATATACATTTATTATCGGGAAAGACTTGGGCCTGGTTTGGGTAAATTAAATTAGTCAAAAATGCAACATTTTTTACCTCTTTAGATGGGTTAGAAGGATATGTTCTTTTCAACATTTTAGCCATAAGGACATAAAGAAGTTCTTTGGACAACATTGTTCTCCTCACCACGAGACAAACCCTCACTTCCCTGAGTCTCCTCCCTACTCTCTCTCCCCTTTTCTCACCATCCCTTGCCCTTACTCTTGTTCTTCACCACCACCGCCGCCGCTGTATTTTGAAAAGTTAATGAGTAATAACTATTACGTATTATTTTTTACTATTTAGGACCTCTCAAAAAGTATGTCTCTTTTCACTATTTAGGACCTCTCAAAAAATTAGTTATTATTTTTTTCTCCCTCCGTCCCAAAATGTTAGGGTTGCTTTGGGATTCAAATATTTTTAAAAGACATAGTCATTACATATTTTTTATTTTTTCACTTCCAATTTTGCTCATAATCATTGGACCTTTTCATTGAAATAGTTCTTGCCGCATCAAAATAGTAGGGGTAGAATTGGAAAGTTATCAAATAAAGTTCAAGAGGCTGAAGCCTATCAGTTTTGCATCGGGGGATGAGAAATTTGGTCCAATGGGCGGATAGTAGAACAACGACAATAAATAGACATGATTAATCGAAAGATTAATTACATATAACATAGACATGATCATGTGGTCGTCTAATACTCCTTGGAGAGGGAGAAAGTGAGTGTATATTATATCCTATCATGTGGGGACAATGCTCCTGTGTCCCCCCATTATTTTTGGTACACCATATCCCCCCAGCTTAGAACCATTGGATGTTGCCAAAGCCATCTTAGCCCTTGATTAAAATCTATTAGTTTACTTGACACCTCTTGAACTGGTTACCCCATCAGTCAAAAAAAAAAAAAAAAACCTAACCGGATCACTTAACCCTGGTCAAGTCATTTTTTTCCCCTGCACCCGTAATAGAAGTCGAATAATCTCACTCTCCCTCAAAGGCTCAAATCGAAACTAGGGTTCTTCTTCTCTCTCTCTATGTCTCCCCAAAATGGATCACAAAATCTCCCTCTCCCTCTCCCTCACCCTCTCCCTCTTGCTTTATCTTTACCACCTGAACTGGGGTTCTGTCTCTCTGTCTATTTGTCTCTCTCCGCGGAAAGAAAAGAGGTGGGCGACGAAGCCAGGCGACGATTTGATCTGACCAAAACCCAGTCGACATCGCCGTGAAGATCTGCTTGCTGCTTCAACTGGTATGTGCAATTTCATCCCCTTTTTGGTCAATTATATTTGTTTCAATTCAACATGGTGGAATTCAAAAAACTTTGAAGGCCGGAATGGGGCACAGGCTTCTTGGTTTTCAAGACTTCATACTCCTTTTACGTGTTTATAATTGTATAAAGAATCTAACTGCAGATACATAGAAATATATGTATATGTTAGTCATCGGAACTACTTTTATGGGGAACTTTTAGTCATACTGCATTCTACTAGAATTATGGGGAATTCTGTCCATTTGTTGTTTGATGTTTATTAGTAGTTGGTTAGAGGTTTATCTATGTAGAGCTTTTCTGTGTCACCCGTTGTTCTTTGGATGGTTGGTACCAAAAAAATAAAACAAAAGGAGTGCATAAGTATCTATGCCAACTAAGTTCCTCTATTGATTTCAAAGTTCCTCTATGCCAACTATTGCCCTTTATCTAAGTTGACTATATTTCTCTTGTAAAACTATGATTTGTTCAACTAGATACCAATGTCTGATGAACTTGATTTTTTTGCATGGATGTTAAATACATCCATACTTACATAATTAACTGTTCGGATTGCCAAATGAACTCATGTTCGATTCCATTTTACGTCTCATGAAGAATCATCCTATGAGATAATCTTGATTCGTCGTGGAGCACTTTTTGCCACTATACGTAAAAGTACAATTTGCTCTTGTTAATGATGAGAGATTATTGACTAAGGTTTTTTTGAGATGGATATATAAAGGTTGCTCCACAAATTTAGTTAAAAGTAGGTGGTTCTCCGTAAGGAATCTCACCACACATAAGTTGGGGCCAAGGTCTTGGCCCCACTGTGTGAGATGGTCTCGGGAAAAATTGTTTAACCCCACTAAACTATGGAGAATTGGAGAGTTGCAACATTCATAAGTTGGGGCCAGGGTCTTGGTCCCTCTATGTACAAGTTTAGGCACATTATACAGCAGGGAGAATGATTTTGATCCCCCTAGATAAAAACATAGGAGTTGTTTCACAAAAATTTACTTAAACTCAAAATTTTATTATTGTATTTAACGAGATAAGTTACTCTATCACAATACATTCTAACTCAAAGTCAATTTCTAAAACAACCCCTAATCTTTTGTTGTTGCTTGTTGATGTAAGCTACAGAGTGTTGAATAACATTGATTGTTTGTTTTTTGACCAACTAAGTTCCATCAAAGCCTTGATCATTTAGAGGTATTTTTTAGAACTCAGGTATCCGGACCAAAATACATTAACATCGACTAATCGACTAATCGTGGGACCCAATTCCATTACCCACTTACGGGAAGTCCAAATAATGGATTGAATTATATGGCATCTAAGTGAAATAGCTGGAGCTTAAGTTCAAGTTATTAAGCTTGTATTTGTTTTGTCTTCCTCGAGATGTAGTTGTTATTTTCCGTTTGCATTGGTCTTTCTCTTGATCAAAGTATGTCCGTAGAATGTTACTAATATTGCATTTGTTTTCCTATATCATGTCCAGGTAGTCGAAGACTGTGAAGTAATCATCTTTTCTGTCAAGCCTCAGATTGGTATGAACTATGCATGTACTTAGCCACTTTAACATTTCCTTCTATTACATTTCTGACCTAATGCTAGGCCTGGTAAGGGTCTAAGTTTGTAGTGTGCAAATCACGTTGGTTAAAACTTCAATGTTCAGTGATCTCGGTTCATTCATAGCTTTTGTTACTTCATATGTGTTCCACACTTTTTGGATTGTGAAAATGTTATGGGGAAAGCTGAAAAGGTATGTGAATCTTGTGTTCTATGGTGAGAGAAATGCAATAGAGTGCCTAATAAAGAAATTTTGCAAAATTTGAAACTTCAATGGAACCATGTTCATGTGTATACTTGCATCTTTGAGATTTTTTGAAAAAGCTAAATGGTGGAAAGTTCTGAACCTTATGTGGGAGTTGTTTATGGGATTGCTTCTTCTTAACTTATCAATGAATACAGATTGTCATTGACATTTCCATTACGATAGCCTGGTTCTGTGTCTATTAAATTCTGCTGTTGATGTTCCCATCTATTAAGTTGTTTCATGGCTTTGCAGTTTAGGAAGTGGTCTTGCAGTTGAAGCCGCTATTTGCAGAGAAGTTTCTAGTTGTTGTTGCTGCAGGAGTTAAATTAAAAGACCTCCAGGTTTGTGAACATATCAGTCTATTGTTTAGTGTACCTAATATTTGGTGAACATATGATTTTATTATGGCTTGTGGCCGTAGTCTTTGCTTGCTACATATAATGTATGTGACCTAATGTCCCTTATAAGAGTAACATTATGTTAGTTTGGATTACTCTAGACCAACATCTTTTTCATGAATGCTGAATGTTGTACCATCACAAGGAATTGGGATTATAAATGTTCAAATCAATGCCTACAAGTGCTGAAATGGTCTACATAAGTGTTCAAATTTTCATTGAGTTTGAGCTCGGCTCAAGTTCAAATTTTATTATTGCATTTAACGAGATAAGTTACTCTATCAAAATACATTCTAACTCAAATTCAATTTCTAAAACAACCCCTAATCTTTTGCTCTTGCTTGTTGATGTAAGCTGCAGAGTGTTGACTAGCATTGGTTGTTTGTTTTTTGACCAACTAAGTTCCAACAAAGCCTTGATCATTGTAGACACCCCAATTTTGAACCCGAGATACACTCGAACATTCCCGATGATGAAGCAGACCAATTGTGGACGGCCCACTGAGATTCGGTGCGATTCGCGTTCGAAAAGATTGTGATTGTTTGAGTCGCCACCCGGATTTTAGGTCCGAACCCGAGAAACCGATAAAAATATGACTCATTGCCCATGGAAAATTTTTTACTAGCCATTGTGAAACCAAAGATTTCTCGGATTCGGGGGTTTGGTTACGAGAGGGGAAGGGTTTTACGGCACCCCTCTCGCCCGGTCCGTGAACCGGTCTCTACTCGACATTTTGTGGGATTTTGAAAATATTTGAAATTCAATTTGTTCACGAAAATAAGGAAACGGGGATGGGAATCACATAAACAACGAGAAAAAAAACATGAAAATATATATATAAAGTGGATGCTTGTGCGCATGACCTACATGAATGATGATGATGATGATAAGTGGAATTATTACAAATATTTACAAGAAATGTGAAATTACAGAAAATACACAACTAACCCAGAAAGTACAAACATTGAGGCCCAACAAACTGTTTTGCAAACTGGATTCCAGAATAGGGATTGAGCGCTCAAAGACCAAGGCTTGAGCGCTCAACCTCTTCAAACCAGTTTGAGCGCTCAAGGCACATGAGTTGAGCGCTCAAACCAGTTCCTAGCCTCTATGAAATTACACCTTTTTATAACTGTAGGCACCCCAATTTTAATCCAAGTGCATCCCCTATGATGAAAGGATCATGCGTAATTACCTCGGAACGATCGATCAAAGCTCACAAAAAAAACCAACAAAATAACCAGATTTGGCCGAGCGGTTCAGTTTGACAGCCGAGCGGTCTACTTGCCCTCATATTGGCCGGGCGGCCAACTAGTTTGGCCGGGCGGCTAACATGATCGGCCGGGCGGCCAATCTTTGTTGTCAAATCGGACAGCTTGTTTCTGCAGAGATTCTTCGCAGGCGAATATATTCCCCGGCGCAGGGAATATCATCATCGCGGGAAATCTTTCGGAAATCTTCTCCATCATTACTCCTCTCCCTCCACGGCTATAAAACCCTCCTCCGGTCTTCGTTAAAAGCCCCGGCTCCTCGCTCCCAAAACCCGACCGAAACACAACCAGACACCCCAGAAAAATACCCAAAAAGCCCGAAAAACCGAAAACCGTTATTCTACGCTCTGAAACGCTGCCAAATTACCTCTGTTCAAAAAACCTTCGAAACCTCTCTCTTCATTCCTGTTCTCTCATTCGCTCAGTATCTAACAGAAAACCAAAAACTTTCGCAAAGCTCGATCAATTCGTTCCGAAAGGTACAACGTTGTTCGTTTAATCGATCATTCAGCATTCTGAGGGGAGTTATTCCGGACTCGGGATGATTCCCGTAATCATCCCCGAGTTCGGGTAACCTTATTTCAAGCAAAACTCATCCCTACGGCTCCGTATCGGGCGTTATCCTCCGTTATCGCACGATACGACCTCACCGGGGATACAACTTTCTCAAAAACTACTTCTCAAGTTAATTTTGAACTCAAAAGGATCAGTTTCTCTCCAAAAGAAAGGTTTTCAAGGCATTTTCCAGTCTGTCAAGTTTTCAAAAAACAGAGGAATGTTGGCCGGGCGGCCAACATAATTGGCCGAGCGGCCAACCCATATTGGCCGGGCGGCCAACTTCATCCTTCCCCAATTTCAAACAGAATCGTGCTCTGTTTTTGGGATTTTCTGGTTTTGAGTTGCTGATATTGCACCGTTCCCCCCTCAGGTTCTGCTTATTTACTGTTAAGTTCATGCATTTCATTTTATTCCCGTTATGATTCTATAAACTACTTGTTTATTATTATTGCTTATGTTTGTTGAAGTTTTGCAATAAAACATTTCCTGAAAAACCCCACAAAAGTTTAGTAGAGACCGGAAATTGTCCGGGCGAGCGGGGTGCTTTTTAATAAAACCTTCCCCAATCGTAACATGGCTTCCGAACCCAAAAGAATCTTTTCGCAGACCAAACCCTTTCCAAAACATAAGAGTCATTCTTTTCAACGGTTTCTCGGGTACCAAAAAGTTTTCCATATAAACCCCGGGTGGCGACTCATCATTTTTCGTATTCACTCTTCAAAGTCAAAAAGCCAAAAGAGAGCCGGCAGGGGCCCTCTCGCGCGTGGACCATCCCGCGATGACCCGTCCACAAAATGGCGACTCCGCTGGGGAACAATTTTTATTAATTCTTATTATGGTATTTTACACTTGTAAAACGACCCTCGAAAGCTTGACAAAACGAACACGCCCCGCGTGATTGAGAAAGGAATGGTGCAGTAACAGGGCTACGCCCGACCAATCCGGACTGGAGCTTTCCCGGTTGTTTACCTGAGTAAAATTTCAAAATAAAAATTAGTTTAAGAGTGAGCCAGGCTTGAAAGATATTTGTGGGATTTTTCAGAAAAACATTTTATTGTAAAATTTTTGCATTGCACGTGCATCGATGTTGGATAAGCCCCGCCGCTGCGTCTTGGTTACCCTACTCGGCTTGCCGATGTTAGGACATCCCTAGATTCTCGGCAAACCCCGGACGATGATGAGTCAGCCTGCCGTTTGACCTTTGCCATGCAGTACACTTGGCACTGGGAGGCAAATATTGGCTCTAGTCTAGGGAACCCCCTTTAACCAAAACCCAGCCTTTGCATATAATAAACCGTAGTACCTTCCAACCTAGGACAGGCACCCGCATGGTAGGATTGTCTGTTATATCCTGTTTACCTACTAATTACTTTCCGTATCTCCTGTTAACTGTATATTCTGTTCGCCATTTCCTGTATATGTTGCTTCATGAACATACATCTTCCATTCAGCATGCATCGTTAAAATAGTTTAGCCTTAGGTCATCACATCATAAGGATTGCCCTGACAATCACAAATTGTGTTGGATATAAAATGAAAAAAAAAAATTTTATTTCTACAATTGGCTCTCTTTCCCAAATTTTTTTTTTTTATTAGGTGTGTTTTTCCTTTGTAGTCAGAATGTCTGGAGGTCCCTACAAGAAATTCAAGTCTACGCTCTCCACTCACCATGGGGCGCCCGCATGGGTAATTGAAGAAGTCCAACCGGAACAACCGCCAGTAGAAGAGCACAAACCAGGAAAGCTCAAAATAGAGGATCATATGGTAGGAGAGCTCGATGAGAAACTCAATATGTTGGCTGATGCAAATCTACCGGGCATGTCTCTCCAATGGGATGAAAATGAAGGATGGAAGTTTTGCTTTCCAGAAGAACCAGAGCCAATGCCGGAAAAGATCACTCTCATGTTGGAACAAGATGATGGACAGTTTGCAGTCATGCCCCCTGTGAAGTACTTTGACTCAAACGGGCAGCCTGTCTACTATTTTGAAGACCCAGTCACAGGTCACAAATACTGGGATGACTGTGAGTGCGATGCATGCTTTGCGGATTGTGTCCTCAACAACGATGGTATGACTCCACAGCAGCTTAAGGGTCAATACGCCGGAGAGAATCAACAGAAGAAAGAAATCCCTAAGACCAGCAAAGGAAAAGAGAAGGTGTATGAAACAGGACCCTCAACCAGGCCAGCATCTCCAGATGGGCCCCTTTCTTAAGAGACAGCTTCTAAAAGCAAAATATGATTATGCACTGACCCAATCCAGCCAGCAGGGTTTCTTTTGAAGAATCAAGCCAGCTTGTGATTCTTAGTACTTTGATTATCGAGTCTGTTGTTACTTTGATTATCGAGTCTGTCGCTACTTTGATTATCGAGTCTGTTGTTACTTTGATTATCGAGTCTGTTGTTACTTTGATTATCGAGTCTGTCGCTACTTTGATTATCGAGTTTGTTGTTACTTTGATTATCGAGTCTGTTGAGTCGGTTTGCAAAAATGCTGCGCTTATTATTAAAGAAAAATCTTTTGAGAAAAAGAGCCAAAATTGTAGTCCTGAACTACGTCATGACCTGATTCCTGTAAAAGGGATACGTAGGCATCCTCACCTTGAGGACCGATCGCCATCTTTCAATAAAATATCTCTTTGAGTTGGTTCATAACCGTCGCAATGCAAACTTTCATAATTCATCTTTATTCAAATAAACTTCTTGGATTACATGGCTGAGCATGAAACTTTCAAAACACAAAATCAAGCAACATGGCATAGTCCCACGAGGAACATGTCGTGGGTCTAAGCAATTTATTTCAGGCACATTAAGATATAGCTCTAAAGTCAACTTTGGCTTCCATTCTCCCTTGTTTCAATGTCTCTTATCAGCCATCTCACATAGCGATCTGAAAGATTGACACTCGGATACTGCTCTTTTGGAGTGGTCACACGCTCCCTCCAAGTGTTTTGGTAAGCTCTGAAAGTGGCAAAGTTGGGATTCGGCGCAACAAAGTTCTCTGGTGGTAGTACTGTCTGACGAACACCGAGCTGACGAAGAATGCGGTTGGGAATGTAAAAAGTCCAGCAAGTCAAGCCAGCCAAAACCATCCGCTGACGCCCCATGTTGCTCACAGACATAACTGGAGTGTTAACCCACGCCAAGCGCCAAGTGATTACCTCTTCTGTAAGCCGGGAAAGTACTCCAGACCAGCCCTGCACATCATCAAAAGCCTCCAGGAAATCCCGCTGAACGAACCCTTGTGTTTCATGAATCCGCCTCCTTGGCACAGGTTCCAGCAGATTAGCCTTGTCACATAACCATATCTGTGAGAGAGCGAGAAAACAAGTAAGAAACCATAGACAGCCTAAACCTGAGTGTTGAGGTAAAAAGAAAAAGTGAGAAAAACCGGAAAAAGGAGAGCTGAGTGAGAAGCCTACCTGTAAGAGCAAGGCACTACCCTCGAAGACATTGGTGTCACCAGCATGAACCCTGTCCAGTCCCATCAAGGTTTCAGCCAAAACCATCGGAGCAACATCCTTGCGCTCCTCGATCTGCGCAGCAACACCAACCAGTGACGAGCTCGCTCGCCCGTCAGATTTAACAAACAAGAAAGCGGCAAGCAAACAGAGGCAGAGTGCAAAGCCCCCAGGATGGAACTGTTCGATGAAGCGCGGAATGTTGATAACACCCCCTTGAAGCATGGACTTCGCTGCCTTATTACTCATCCCAAGCTTGGCAGACAACACATTCGCAAAGTTCACCCCGTGTGGAGGCACGACCGGCATCTCCAAGCCAAATCCGCCAAGATATGCATGGAACTCCTCCACAGTGGGACATAGCTCGTGAAGGCCAAAGCGGAATACATGCACTGTCGGGTCCCATAATTGAACCGCAGCGTGCAAAAGCTCAGAACGGATAGTTACGTCCCGAATGTAGCGCAACGAAGCCATCCGATGATCTTGAAAGTTGAGCCACTCAAGGCCGTCAAGTTGGTCGAGCCAAGGTCGAACCAAAGCCGGAAGACCCATGGTTGTTTGAGGAAGATAGAGGAGTGAAACTTCGTCAAGAAAAACTCCATTTGTGCTATACGTGCATGAAATATTGCACAAGAAGTCAAAATTTTTGAGAAATGGATCGCCTCGGGAAGCGTGCCGTATTGGATAGTGGAAAAGTCGCTCAGGATTTGCAAGATGTCCTTGGAAGTGAGTCTACTGAAAAGCCTCAGAACTGGAAGGTGCTCAGGAGCCAGCAAAAGGCCACGTAGAAACTCAGAACCTGCCAAAAGGTCAGAAGCTTGGCAGATTCACAGGAGAACCGGGTGGCCGAATTAATTAGCCGCACGGCTAACTTGTGTTAGCCGACCGGCCAACCTTGGCAAAATCATAACTGAAACTCTGTTTTCAACTTCAGAACTTAACCCGAGCAAGTTTTCAGCACTTTTCTTGCACAAACAAGTTGAAATGGACATTTGAGAGTTGTCGGGACAGTCGCTTGGCAATTTTGATCACGTTTGGGTAGACGGATACTCCGAAATGTCAGATACGCCGAAAATCGATAAAGCGGAAATTTTCAGGATTAAACGCTTTAAAGTCAACAGCTTCAACGAACCGTGTCAAACATTCATCGAGCTACATGATTGGGAGGAAATCGATGGAAAAACCCGAGGCCCGGAGCGCCCAAGCCCAAAGTCAACCAAGCAAATGGTATCGGCGAGTCAAAACGTGTCCAAGTGTCAATTCCCCTATTCCATCTATTCAAGCAAGTCGCCACATGCATTTGTAATCTGTTATAAAGGCTCGTTTGTCGCACATCATACAAGTTCAGAGTTCCAAGCGCGGTGGGCCACATTATGCCCATAACGCTTAATTTTCTTCCTTAAAAGAGTCAGTTTGTATTTCCACGTGTCATTTTCCGAATCTCAATCTAAAGTCGCATATTTTCATATCCCAGGGGCATGTGTCACACGTGTCAGTTTCCAATCGCTTTCAAAACATATATATGCAAGACCAGACATTGAAACTCAAGATTTTGCCAGTGTGAATCATTTTAAGCATGACAAACGTGTGCAATGTATATAAAAACTAACTGGCATCCATGTCATAAAAATAGAAGTACATCCATCAAAAGGCAGAACAGACCTAACATCATCAGCTACCGTGGCACGCAGGCCATATCCAAGAAAAAGCAAAACATGGGCAAACAGGCGCCCGAATAAAAAACCAAGCATGCAAGCTCGTCCTAAGAACCAGTGCGACGCCTCTTGAAATCCCGGCGATGGCCCACTGCCAAGTGTCGATACTCCTCAGGTGTGCTCGGATGATCCGCATGGTCGTCCACACTGCTATCACTACTGTCATCACCACCACCACTGTCACTGCTACTACTGCTGCTCTCTCTCGCCCGCGGAACCCACCGCGACTCAGGAGCTGAACTCCCAGGAACGCCCTCTCTCGGTCTCTCAGCTGAAGACCTCAACACTCTGCCAGACGACTCGACTACAGGTGGGGCACGCCTCTGAGCTCCACTGACATTCTTCATCAAAGGCCTCCTCCGAGGCAATGAAGGAGAGGGAACATCCTGCAAAAAAAAAAATGTGTGCATCAGCAAACAGTCAAAACAAGCAAATCTCAAGGCAGGGTACACAGGATACCTGCTCAGTCTCACTACTACCGGAAGCCCTACGGGCACGCCGAGGCCTACGGCGACTACTAGGCTCGCCACCACCTCCAGTCCCACGGTCACCACCACTACTACCAGCCCCACGGCTGCCACCTGCACCACGGTCTCTACGACTCCCTCCTGCTCCACCGCCCCTGCGGCTACCTCTGGTACCGTGGCCATCTCCAGCACCACGGCCGCCTCCTCGGCCAGCTCTACCACCACGTCTCCCACCAACGCCATCATCACCACCATCTCCGTCATCACCATCACCACCTCCACCACCAGGATCCTGCACCACTCCAGGCTCAGGTCTGGGCCGCACCTCAGGTCTATCCCCCAACATGAGGCGACGAACTAAAGCCTCCAAGTCACGTATCAACTAGACCTGGGACGCGGCCCACTCAACAGGAATCTGCAAAGAAACAATACAAGGCATCAGCAGGTAACATGCATGAACATTCGAATTGAAAATGAAATTTGACTATTTCTTTTCTATCTTTTCAGGATACCTCTGTAGCTGCAAGAGTCACAGGACCAGTCACCGCGGGAACGTCTATGATCCCCATGCCTCCGTCTGCCGTCATAACATCTATCTCTGTCCTCAGCACAGGCAGGGAAGCAGCCGCTACAGGCACTGGCTCGGCTGAACGACGCTCCATATCTAAGGAATGGGCCAGTGTACTCCTCACATAGCCGGCATAGTCCAAAGAAGGGTCAAAAACCAGCTGCACGTCCAAAACAGTATACGCCTCCACCTCAGCCACTGTGTACTCGTGGGTCCTCTGAACTCGCGAAGGGAGCGGGCCTGGCACTCTGAAAAAGTCTATCCCCAGGGACTGACGTAGCACTCTCTCACCCAAGTACCACTGCCAGCCATACGGGGACTCCAACAGCACACGTCCCCGTGTCATCTCCCTGCTCTGAGTCAAGTAAGGCTGACGCCACCTACCCCATGCATTCCAACGAACCTGCAGCAAGTTCCAAGTCATGTTCATAAGGGTCATTATAAAAATCGAGAGAACTTTCAAGAAATCGCAAAAGGGTAAAAGAGTCATACCGAGGCACCCACACTCTGGTCAAGGAACAAGCGAAAACCTCTCAGGTCACCCTTGGACGCACCCCTCCCCACGTACTGCTGTGCCCACCTCTCGGCACGAGGGAACACATCCTTGTTTGGATGGGAATTTTCAGGAGCCGGTACTCCAAAGACTTCGTAAGCCCACACCTACATTTTTGGGAACAAGTCATTAAGATCAGGACAAAAGCAACAAGTGCATGATACAGTCATATGGCATACAAGGCAAAAGGAAAGTCAGGAAAATACCTCAAGAACCCTCCAGTAACCACCAAGCTTGGTCCCTCCTCCGCGGACGACCGAACCCAAGAAAACGTACAAGGTGCACAAGGCCGCACCACCCCAGTCAAACCTCCCCGCTGTCCCCAAGTCTGCCAAGGCCGGCAACCACCCCAGGTGAACGTGACTCTTCCTACCAGGAAACAGAGCCGAGCCAAAAAGGTACAACAAGTAAGCCCTGGCCATCTGACGAGCCTCCTCAGCTGACTCTGGCTCGTGGTCCCAAATAGCTGGCAAGTGGTCACACCGCACAGACGGCTCATCTCCCATATCTCTTCCCAGAAAGTGTCGTACCGCCGCACGGTCCAAGAACAAGCCTGAGTCAAACGGGATCGGATCACCACCAACCCTCAAACCAGTAATCGCTGCAAAGTCCAGCGGGGTGATCGTCATCTCTCCGAACCTGAAGTGAAAGGTGTTGGTGGTGTCCCACCAGCGCTCCACCAGAGCTCTCACCAACTTGCGGTCCATCCGCGTCGGCAGTAATATCCTGATAAAAACAGTAAAACCTGCAGCATCCACCAAGCCCCTCACTACCTGCGGTAACCTCCGATATTGCGCCAAGCAATCGGATGGCCCACCATAGCCCAGAAGAGCCCCGTCCACCTGTTTCAAGACCATCACATGGTTTCAGTCAGTAAAACCACAAGACAAGTGCAATGATAAAGCAATTCAAAAGGAGAAAGAACAAGTACAAGTACATACCAAAGGTCTGTTGGAGATGTGAGTCTCCGGGTCCCGCAAGATCAGTCCGTCCAGGTAAAAGGGCAACCTCGGCTGGTATACTGAACAACCAGAAGGTGCGAAGAAGTGAACTCGAGGCACGTAAGCCTCAGGAGCGAAAGGCGGCCTGTCCCTCAGTGCTCTCTGTACCGCCTCAACTATAGACACCCTCGCCTCCTCAACACGCATCTCCTCGTGCTCCATCTCCTGCACAGGGTCCCCACCCACCAAAGTCCCAAGGTCTGGGAACTGCTGTACTGCCCTAGCCAAAGTCTCGTCAGTCGCACCCTCCAAGGTATCTCCTAAAGTCACACCCGGGTCTGCTGAAGAACCCGAAGGCCTGGGAAACAAGACAGGGTCAACCGGCCTCTCATCACCGCTACTACCTCTCTCTCCGAGGTCCTCTATCAGAACCTCCTTACCCTTGGACTCCCTGCCTGTCCCTGAACTACTCGGAGCATGTGGCTCCGCAGGTGTCTCTAACACCGCGCTCCTAACCTCAGGAGGGACCACAACCTCACCACCCACCTCTCCTCGAGCAACTCTCGGGTCAGCAAAAACATCTATGCCAGCAATATGCATCTCAACATCAGAGGAAGGAGTACCCGTACCTGAAACACCCGTGCCCACTGGTATAGAACTGCTCTGGGCACCAACATCACCAACTGGAGGGTCAATCTCCATAGCCATGCCGCCCTTACCAACCGTAGTGCTCTCCGGCTCCAGCTGGTCACATCCCGTGGGCCCATCCATGACCTGACCCTCATGGGTCTCCGCCTGATCAACTCCAGAACCATGCAACGAGGCCCCGTCCCCATGCACGACCGAGAGTACATCCCCTACCACCGACTCAGCCGCGCGGTGGGTTTGCTCCCCAATCGGAGCCGCACGGCCCTCCTCGCGTGATGGGTCGGCTCCAGACGTACCAATGCCGCTCGAAACTAGCAGAGCCGAACCACCACCGAACGGTACAACTACGGCCGCCTCCTCTACATGTTCCGGCGATGGTGTCCTCTCATGGGACGGCGTCGAACTACTCTCGCCAACAGGAGCATCCGCCATGAGCGTCGGATTTTGGTAAGAACCGAGATGTTGATGGAAGATCTTTGGGAATTTTTGAAGAGTTTGGAGAAGGAAGAGAGAATCGGACAATGGAGGGAAGTTTCTCCACATAAATCGTTTCTAACTTTTGAAAATGAAAGAGTGAAACCCGAAGAGGCGCGACGGTTTCTATTTCAGCCGAAACCAAAACGTTGGCCGGGCGGCTGACGTTATTAACCGGGCGGCTAACCCAATGAGCCGTGCGGCTCTCCTCTCTCTCACATGGCAAATAGCGGTGCACCCCCTCCTTTTTGCAAGGTACACTTCCTACACCACAGTCTACAAAACTTGTTTAATGCCCTCGGCAGCATTTCTAATTTTAAACAAACCCCTGAGGTACTTGTTTAATTTTCAGAAACCAAAAATCATTTCCAAAAATGCCCTCGGCAGCATTTCTAATTTTTAAACAAACCCCTGTGGTACTTGTTTAATTTTCAGAAACCAAAAATCATTTCCAAAAATGCCCTCGGCAGCATTTCTAATTTTAAACAAACCCCTGAGGTACTTGTTTAATTTTCAGAAACCAAAAATCATCTCCAAAAATGCCCTCGGCAGCATTTCTAATTTTAAACAAACCCCTGTGGTACTTGTTTAATTTTCAGAAACCAAAATCAGATTTCAAAAAAAAAAATGCCCTCGGCAGCCTTTCTAATTTTAAACAAACCCCAGAGGTACTTGTTTAATTTTCAGAAACCAAAATCAGATTTCCAAAAATGCCCTCGGCAGCCTTTCTAATTTTTAAACAAACCCCTGAGGTACTTGTTTAATTTTTAGAAAAACAAAATCAGATTTCCAAAAATGCCCTCAGCGGCAATTTCAAAATTTTAAACAAACCCCTGAGGTACTTGTTTTAATTTTCATTTCGGTAGCCCCGAAGAACTACGATTGGTCTGATCCCTGCAAACGGGGTACGTAGGAAGCTCTGTGCACGACCATGCTTTTCTTCACTCTATTTTACTTGTTTTTCGCACCAGGATAATTGGGACGTCTATGTCTTTGACGTAACTTGCATCTCAGAATGATGACTAAGCCATGTCAAAGAGGGGCAACTGTAGACACCCCAATTTTAATCCAAGTGCATCCCCTATGATGAAAGGATCATGCGTAATTACCTCGGAACGATCGATCAGAGCTCACAAAAAAAACCAACAAAATAACCAGATTTGGCCGAGCGGTTCAGTTTGACAGCCGAGCGGTCTACTTGCCCTCATATTGGCCGGGCGGCCAACTAGTTTGGCCGGGCGGCTAACATGATCGGCCGGGCGGCCAATCTTTGTTGTCAAATCGGACAGCTTGTTTCTGCAGAGATTCTTCGCAGGCGAATATATTCCCCGGCGCAGGGAATATCATCATCGCGGGAAATCTTTCGGAAATCTTCTCCATCATTACTCCTCTCCCTCCACGGCTATAAAACCCTCCTCCGGCCTTCGTTAAAAGCCCCGGCTCCTCGCTCCCAAAACCCGACCGAAACACAACCAGACACCCCAGAAAAATACCCAAAAAGCCCGAAAAACCGAAAACCGTTATTCTACGCTCTGAAACGCTGCCAAATTACCTCTGTTCAAAAAACCTTCGAAACCTCTCTCTTCATTCCTGTTCTCTCATTCGCTCAGTATCTAACAGAAAACCAAAAAACTTTCGCAAAGCTCGATCAATTCGTTCCGAAAGGTACAACGTTGTTCGTTTAATCGATCATTCAGCATTCTGAGGGGAGTTATTCCGGACTCGGGATGATTCCCGTAATCATCCCCGAGTTCGGGTAACCTTATTTCAAGCAAAACTCATCCCTACGGCTCCGTATCGGGCGTTATCCTCCGTTATCGCACGATACGACCTCACCGGGGATACAACTTTCTCAAAAACTACTTCTCAAGTTAATTTTGAACTCAAAAGGATCAGTTTCTCTCCAAAAGAAAGGTTTTCAAGGCATTTTCCAGTCTGTCAAGTTTTCAAAAAACAGAGGAATGTTGGCCGGGCGGCCAACATAATTGGCCGAGCGGCCAACCCATATTGGCCGGGCGGCCAACCCATATTGGCCGGGCGGCCAACTTCATCCTTCCCCTGTTTCAAACAGAATCGTGCTCTGTTTTTGGGATTTTCTGGTTTTGAGTTGCTGATATTGCACCGTTCCCCCCTCAGGTTCTGCTTATTTACTGTTAAGTTCATGCATTTCATTTTATTCCCGTTATGATTCTATAAACTACTTGTTTATTATTATTGCTTATGTTTGTTGAAGTTTTGCAATAAAACATTTCCTGAAAAACCCCACAAAAGTTTAGTAGAGACCGGAAATTGTCCGGGCGAGCGGGGTGCTTTTTAATAAAACCTTCCCCAATCGTAACATGGCTTCCGAACCCAAAAGAATCTTTTCGCAGACCAAACCCTTTCCAAAACATAAGAGTCATTCTTTTCAACGGTTTCTCGGGTACCAAAAAGTTTTCCATATAAACCCCGGGTGGCGACTCATCATTTTTCGTATTCACTCTTCAAAGTAAAAAAGCCAAAAGAGAGCCGGCAGGGGCCCTCTTGCGAGTGGACCATCCCGCGATGACCCGTCCACAATAACTTCTTTTCGAGATCGATCACTTATTAAGGACTTTTTCTGGAGAAACAAGTAAGAGTAAATTGATCAATCTCATAAAGAAGGATGAAAAGAATGTAATTTCGATGAATCCACAAGAAAATGTTTGAAAATAGAGGAAAAGAGGGGAATCCAGGTCCTGAGCATAACAACAATAACTCACACACACAATTAACAAGTTACACCAAGATCCATCATCGAATCAACAAATGACCAACAAAACTGTCCAAGACCAGCTTGAGCGCTCAAATGAGTGACCTTGAGCGCTGAAGCCATAATCTGGCTCTCTGATTTCTGGCTTAAAATAGATGCTCGATGATTCTCAGGACTTTGAAGATTTAAAACAAGAATAATGGAAGACGATCCAGTCACTGTTTTGCATTCAAAGTGAAATTTTACAAAGATGTTGATCTTTGATCATCATAACATAGTTAACTAAAGTTCATGCATGTGTTTTTGAAGTAGAGATAGGCTGTTTTTAGAGTCACATGAACACAGGTAACCATTAAACAATGATCAAAGCCAAGAAATGACACAAAAGCTTGCAAAACAGAAACTGTTCAGGACTGGACTTGAGCGCTCCAGGCCTGAGGCTTGAGCGCTCAACCCCCGTTACAACTGCAGGTTTGAAAAAGGTTTTAGAACAATATTTAGACCTCTGTGAGTTCAAGTCAAGTACAAAGAACTTGCTTGAACTCACTGGTCCTCCTCAGATGAACCAAAACAGTGAGTTCATCACATGTTTTACTACCTTTTGGAAATGCTTGAAGTTTGGACTTGATTCTGGGCTTGAGGATGGATGATTGTGAATGTTTTGGCTTATATTGTAGACGAATTGGACAATGTATATGGTTGGTTGATGATCAAGAACAGAATTTCTAGATTTGATGAGTGGTTTTATCAGCGGTTTTGATGGATAAAGGGCGGTTTTGTAGAGAGAGAGAGAGATGATTGATTTTCTGGGGAGTTTGAGAGCTGGAGTGTAAGAGTTGCCAACCCCAAAACCAGGGGTGAAGAATGGTTTTTATAGAGTGAGTGGGAGGGAAGAGGAGAGAGAGAAAGAGTGGGTTTTGTATTTCAAGGGTATTTTTGGTGTATTTCTGGAGTTAGTGGAGTATAATGTACGTATATAGATCGTAGAGGATCATCCCCAGACGCTCCCATGCAGAAAATCTCATGATTAGATACTCTGCAAGTTGCTGACTGGATCAGAGTTGAGCGCTCAAGCCCACGGCTTGAGCGCTCAAGGGGCTTTCCCAGGGTTGAGCGCTCAAGGACAGGGGCTTGAGCGCTCAAGGTGCTTGATGGCAAATTGTTGGTTTGGCTTGGTTCAACACTGCTTGTTTGGGTTGGTTTGAATTTATTTTAGTTCTTTGCTTGGTTAATTTTGATCAAGTTCAAGTCAAACTCACAAGTTCCAGGTAATCATGATTGGTCCGTTTCATCATCGGAAATGCTCGAGCGCATCTTGGGTTCAAAATTGGGGTGTCTACACCAATCATGACTACCTGGAACTTGTGAGAGTGACTTGAATTTGATCAAAATTAACCAAACAGCAACCAAAACAGCTCAAACCAACCCAAACAGTGTTGAACCAAGCCAAGCCAACAATTTGCCATCAAGCACCTTGAGCGCTCAAGCCCATGGCCTTGAGCGCTCAAACCTGGGAAAGCACCTTGAGCGCTCAAGCCCACGGCTTTGAGCGCTCAAGCCCACGGCTTTGAGCGCTCAACTCTGATCCAGTCAGCAACTTGCAGAATATCTAATCATGAGATTTTCTGCATGGGGAGCGTCTGAGATGATCTTATACGATCTTCATGTGTATAATACACCCCACTAACTCCAAAAATACACCTAAAACTACCCCTAAAATACAAACCCATTTCCTCTCTCTCCTCTCTTCCCTCCCACTCACTCTATAAAATCCACCCTCCACCCCTGGTTTTGGGGTTAACCATTCTCATACTCCAGCTCATAAGCCTCTCAGAAATTCGATCATCTCTCTCTCTCTCTACAAATACCACTCTTTCATCATCAAAACCACTTACAAATACCACTCTTCAAGCCCAAAATTGAGTCCTTGATCATCAATCAACCACCTACATTGTCCAATTCGTCCAGAATATAAACCAAAAACATCCACAATCATCATCCCCAAGCCCAGAATCAAGCTCAAACTACAAGTTTTTCCAAAAAGGTAGTGAAACATGTGATGTATTCACTGTTTTGGGTCTTCTGAGGAAGACCAGTGAGTTCAAGCAAGTTCTTTGTACTTGACTTGAACTCGCAGAGGTCTAAACATTGTTCTAAAACATTTTTTTAAATCTGCAGTTGTGATGGGGGTTGAGCGCTCAAGCCGCAGGCCTTGAGCGCTCAAGCCCAGTTCTGAACAATTTCTGTTTTGTAAACTTTTGAGTTTCCTTTTGGTTTTGGTCATTATTTAATAGTTACTTGTGTTCATGTAACTCTCAAAACAGTTTATTCCCATCTTAAAACTACATGCATGAACATTAATTAACTATTTTATGATGATCAAAAAACCAAAACCATTGCAAATCTCACCTTTAGGCATAATGTGGTGACTGAAATCGTACTCATTTGCTTGCTGTTTAAAGTCTTGAAGGTCCTGAGAATCGTTAAAATCCATTTTCAAGTCGAAAATCAGGAAGCCAGATTATGGCTTGAGCGCTCAAGGTCATTAACTTGAGCGCTCAAGCTGTTCTTGAGCAATTTTCTGATTGTTTATTGTTTCGATGATGGATCTTGATTTATTATATTTCTGATGAGTGTGAGTTGTCATTTCTGTGCTGCAATCTGGATCCCTCTCTCACTTTTTCATTTTCAAACGTTTGTGGTGATTTAACTCTCTTCTCATTCTTTTAGGGATCAATTCATTTAATTTCATTTGATTTCCTTCGAAAACGTTTGACTAATGTTTAATCTTGTGAAGAATGAGAAGAGAATCTGTAAAAAGGAGAGAAAAATCATAGAGGCCAAGAACTGGTTTGAGCGCTCAACCCATGAGCATTGAGCGCTCAAACTGGTTTAGAGAGGTTGAGCGCTCAAGCCTTTGTCTTTGAGCGCTCAATCCCAATTCTGGGATCCAGTTTGTAAAACAGTTTGTTAGGGCCTCAATGTTTGTATTTTCTGGGATTGTTGTGTATTTTCTGTAATTTCCCATTTCTTGTAAATATTTGTAATAATTCCCCTTGTTATCATCATCATCATTCATGTAGATCATGCGCACAAGCATCCACTTTAAATTTATATTTCCATGTTTTCTCGTTGTTTACGTGATTCCCATCCCCGTTTCCTTATTTTCGTGAACAAATCAAATTTCAAATATCTTCAGAATCCCACAAAATGTTGAGTAGAGACCGGTTCACAGACCGGGCGAGAGGGGTGCCGTAAAACCCTTCCCCTCTCGTAACCAAACCCCCGAATCCGAGAAATCTTTGGTTTCATGATGACTAGTAAAATCTTTTTCAACGGGCAATGAGTCATATTTTTATCGGTTTCTCGGGTTCGGACCTAAAATCCGGGTGGCGACTCAAACAATCACAATCTTTTCGAACGCGAATCGCACCGAATTCCAGTGGGCCGTCCACAATCATTTAGAGGTATTTTTTATAACTCAGGTATCCGGACCAAAATACATTAACATCGACTAATCGTGGGACCCAATTCCATTACCCACTTACGGGAAGTCCAAATAATGGATTGTTCCTGGACTGCCAAATTAAATATAATTTTATAGCATATAAGGTTTTGAACATGAAATCTTAGGAGAGAGCAAATCTATAAGTCCCGGGTCGTAATCATCACGGGAATCGTGTAATCCTCTATATATTGCCATTTTTAAATTCATTAGGTTTTTTTATGGTATGAAGTCAGATTCTTTTAATCTTCTAAATTCCAATCACCCTCTCTCTTGTTATGCTTTTTACTACTTACTACAGCAAAGGCAAACCTAAAGTCTATGCGGCTTTACCCAAATCAATTGAGATTGTCTCTGCTCCCCATCTCTAATAAGATGTAATAAATCCCTTACTACAGACCCACCAATAAATAAATAATGGTGTAGACAAGAGAAAGTAAGCCATCTTTTAGTGGATAAAGACTAGAGGATATGCCAATAGGGCACCAATAGGAGCAGTCTGGACAATTTCTAGGAATGATGTTTTTTACTTGAATTGGTAATTGAAATTGGCTAGATGGTACATGTTTGGACATATTTCGGGATTATATACAAATAATCAGACCCAATCAACTTATTGAAAATTGGTTTTTAAGAAAATTGAAAAACCAAATGGTGTACCCATAGTTTTATTTTTAAGGGATTGACATGTACCCAATTAAGTAAGATAAAGGTCCGAAAAGACACAATATGGATAGTGGTACATTATGTGAATTATTTTCCAATTTAAAAATGTTGATGTTTTTTATAATGTAGGAAAGATGGATAGTGGTTCCAATGGCAAGGGTTTGAAGAGAAACTGTAATGATCATGAATCCGAATTCGATTCTTCCCCTACGATGCAAGATACTACGCACACAACTTCGGATAGCGATGTTGATGGGAAAAACGAAGGGGAAGGTTCGGTTGGATGTGGTATTCATAATTATAGTTTGGTGAAGGACCCCGAGATTAAAGAAATGAAATTTGTGTCTGAAGAGGAGGCACATAATTTTTACAATGCCTATGCCAAGGCAAAGGGTTTAGTATTCGGAAATCTAGAAGTAAACCACTGAAAGGAAATGATCTTATAGTAAGGTATAGGTCCTAGGTTTGTTCAAAGGAAGGGAAAAGAGATAAGAAACACTTACAATTGGATAATCGGACAAGACGTCATAGACCTGAGAGTAGAAGTGGTTGTGGTGCTAAATTTCGTGTTCGTTATGTGAATGCAATTGAAAAGTACATTGTTACGTGCTTTGAGAGTGAACACAAACTTTATCTTCCTTTAATTTCAAAAAGAGTTTAAATTCTTTCCACCAATGGTGGACCATGGTTTCCACCACTGCCCGTTGTTGGTTCCACCATGCATTTTTTATTATAATCTGCACCGTTCTTTTTGTAAACCAGCACAAAGTAGTATATCATCAACGCAAAAAATCAGCTTCATGGAATATCGACAGAGGGCTCAAGATAGGCTCAAAAGGCCTCTTTTCCATTGTGAAGTATTTTTTTTCCTTACGTATTTTAGATATTGAATTTTGGTTTATAAAACATCGATAAGTATACTAAAAACTAAATTTTGATTTATAAAATGGACGGTCATGTACAGTTTAACTTCAAAATCCATGATCATCTATTTTTTAAACCAAAATTCATATTTTGATATATCTATCACTATTCAATCAAGCTGATTTTTGCACATATAACCGTACATGAGATTTTCACCTCATATGGCTCCTCGTTCAATTCTTTCGAAATTAAATCATTGGATCTTTTTCCTTGTTTGAAAATCTTTTCCTTTCTTACACTCGGTCCCAAAGAGCAACTAGGACCAATTTAGTCACGTTTTCATCTTCCAATTCCATTTTTCTTTTTGATTATTCTCAAAGTAAAATATTATTCTCTTTACCAAACATATGCGGATCCAATCACAATCTTATAATAATATTTATAATAAAGAACAAGAGATCTTTCTCGATCAATCCCTTTACCCCTCATTATTCGAGAATCAAAAAGATCCTTTTCAAGTTTGAATCAATAGAGAATCTTTTTTCTCTCTCTATATATATATATACACTATTCTACAGGCCTTACAAGATGAGCGATTTAAATTGTAACAGAAAGAAGTTTGATGGAGCACACAGTAGATAGAATTAAATCACTTTCAAAAAATGCAAGGGTAGGATATGAAATTTGAAATGTTAATTATCACTACAAGAAAAAACACATTTGGCGACCAAATTCCACGACCAAAGTAATTTTTGTCGCCTTGTAGTGGCAATTCGGCGACTAAACTGTGTGTTTTCGCAGTGTGGTTACCTTTGGCCAACAACTTAATTTTTAGTTGCCGTTGACGTACAATTTGCCGACAAAAATGTTATGTTGTTGCGGAATGTGTGGCGCGAAATTTTCACCTTGGCGCCCGAAGGTGGGAAAATGTTTGGCGACCAAAAAGTTGTCGTTGAATGATGTCTTGCACCGACTACCTATTTTTAGTCGGCGTAGTTTTTAATTTATTCCGCCAAAAAATTCCGCAAAAAAAAGGGCGGGCTTTGAATTATTGGGCGACAAAACTTTTTGGTTGGGGACTTATATTTACCTAAAACTACGTAGTTTTGGTGAGACACTTCATTGATAGCCAAGGCCACACACATATATCCCCATATTCATTTGGCCTTATCCAGTTTACACGCTCCTGCTCTACTTGGCGATCTCACACAGCGTACATCTCTCTCTCTTCCCTCGCTCTGTGTGTGTGTGTGTGTGTGTGTGTCTCTTTGTGCGCCTCTTCTCCATCTTTCTCACGACTGCCTGCAATTCCTTGTGCAGGTTTACTATTGCGTGAAATCAGGGCTCAATGTTCGATTTCAGAAAAGTTACACTCACACAGCGTACGTCTCTCTCTCTCTCTCTCTCTCTCTATCTCTCTCTCTCTCTCTCCTGATTGCTTGTAATTCTTGTGCATGTGGACTATTTTTTGAAATTGGGGCTCAATATGTTTGGAAACATTACAAGCCATGATCATGTCCTTTTGATATATGTTGGGCGTTGCCCTAAAATGGGTTTGTATCAGTTTGTGGTTTTTTTCCCTAATTCTAAACATAACCTATTTCTTTGAGTTCTAGCTTTACCTAATTTTTAACGTAATGTAGAGTTTTACTTAGAATGGCTACCTGTTTCCAAAGTCAGATTCTTTGTAAGCTTGAGTGATGTTTTTTCTTCATGAACGAGAGAAGCAAACTTAATAATAAACAGCACTGGGTCATATACGGCGAAGGTTGTAAACGAGTTGGCTGAGATTATGGACTTTAGTGGCCACTCTTTTTCACATTGTTGCAGGGTCGAACTTGCCAACCAGTTTTGGTCTATGTTGGTAGCACCCTAGGTTTTTTGACTGTTATGGCTCATCTGCTATAATTTAAGGCACATGGAAGACTAAAGCAATAGGCAAAAAAACATTGTGCAGCAATTAGAGCCATGAGTGGCGTATCTGACTTGAGAAACTGTTGAACAAGCCTATTGCTTAAGGTATTTTTGGTTTACAATAATGAAAAGAACCCTTGCTTGGTGCCATAGGTAAACTCGATTAGTGGTAATGCAGGTTTAAATTCAAAGGCAGCCACTAACTCTTGAATAATTGTTGTAACAACCGCGGATGTAGCCTTAGTAATAAGGTGTCTTTATATGTGATGGTCTTGATTTGTTCTTTATCTCTGCTGATCTATGCTTGACCAAATCCTAGACCTAAATTAATGGGTTGCCCCAAGCGTAGGGCTGAGACCGGTGTAGCACAATACCCGGTAAGACCGGAATCGAATCCACAGGGACGGTGGAGAATGCTTAATTAAAAACTCGGGTTGTGAAATTTAACACGACTCTTAGGTAGCCACCCCTTGTAATTTGATGAGAGAATTAGCTAAACTAAAGACAAATTGGTTTTTTTCTTAAATTACTTAAAAGAAGGTACGGTCGTAGGGTTCATAACACCAGTGACCAGGCCCAGACATTCCCACTCCCTTCAGTGTTCCAAAGAAAACATTTGATTTTAGAGAGAAAAAGATACTCCGAAAGATGCGAATCCTCGCGGTCGCCATTACCCATGTACAACGAAGAACGAGTTTTGGTCCCCCGTTCCCCGCGTTACATGGGCTCCGACAAAGCCCGGATTCGTCCAACGAAAGTTCTTTAATAACCTAAAATTGCTTTTTCCGGTTGTAATGTGAAAAATGGGAGCGAGAACATACCCAGCCCTGTCCACGGTGTATTAATCACCCCGCGACCATACCTATGCGACTACTTACTCATATCAGCTTGAACAAATAACAAGATTCTGAAACAAAACATGCTTCTATACTTGAATATGGATTAAAAAAAGAGATTCGAGAACAAATCACGGACAAACTCCCGTAAACTGAGATTAACGTAAACTAAAAAGAAAGTTACCGGAACAATACTTGAATCTTCGAAACAAAACTTCAAAACTCCAATGAAAAGATCTCCGGAAAGTAGAATCTCCCAGAGAAATAAAAGGCTGCTAATTGGAAAAAGAAAACAAAGTTCGGAACCCTAATTCGTCCCAAAAACGAAGTATTTATGTCTTTCCCCGAAGTCAAACACGTGGCAAGACAACCGGCTAATTTTAAGCCACTCGGTATCGATACAGGTAAATGCCTGTATCGATACCCACACCTTCTGTTCGCCCACTGACGCCTCGGTATCGATACGGCTATTCATCCATGTGCGCCTCGGTCATCAAATTGACTTTTCAGCTTGCTCGCTCGACCTTACTTGGGTCCCACCGGTTCCCAACATGCCCGATGTCCTGTGTCCACTTTACGTGCTCCTCCGGCCCGTTTCCTACAAATCAAACATAACAATACCAAACAGAAGATAACACCGCATCAAGTGGAAAATGGAATAAATCGCGCCTCTAATGCGCTAATTCGCCCTACTTAGGCGCTTATATCTGTGACATTGCACGCCTATCAATCTACATCACCTAGAATTTTCTATATCACGGTACAAGAAAAATTAGAGAACAGTATTGCATTTAGGTCATGAAGTTCCTACAATTTAGGGGGGAAAAATGTCAAGACAACAAATAAGCCACTAGTTATGTCATATTCAGAGAATGATGGATTTTATTGGTGAAAAAAAAAGAGTTCCGAGTGGTCTAGGTCAAGGTTTTTAGTATAGTATGTATTAATTAAACAGAAGAACAAAAAGTCAAGTAATTGGCAGGGAGCATGGCATTTTCAACACGATGTAAATTTATGTTAAAACAGGTTTTGAAAAGGATTTTTGCCACAATGTTAATCCTCTTCATGACTAATTCCCTTCATATTCTTATAACAAGGTGCTTAATTAATATTTTTTTGCTCGAGCTCGTTCGTTTACCTCCCGAGTTGAGAGTTCCTTCGTTTACCTACCAAGTTGAGTTCGAACAAGCTCTTTCCGACTCGAGCTTCAAGCTGCTTGTCAGCAACTGTGCTCATTTGCAACTCTATTTGCAAATTCTCTTATACATAAAACATCACGACAATACAACATTGTAACACCCCGTATTTTTATCCATAGTGTTTTGTTTTAGTGAATTTACTGGTCATTGGTTTACGATATATTCTGTGTGTGTGTTCTTATTTACTTAGTTCCTATTCACCGTAGTGGTGGTGGTGCGAATGTATTCAAGTGGGACTGTCTTCTATTTGTTTTGTTTTGTTTTGTTTTTTTTTGGTGGAGCTTCTTTATGTGAATAATTGTGATTATCTTAGGAATAACAAATATCTTGAAGTATCGTATGGTTTGTGTCTTATTGTCTAAGCAAAGAGGTTGGAAACAACTCACGATAACTAGTTTCAAATATATAGGACACAGAAAGTTGGTCTGCACAGTTTTTTTATGCTGATCAGTTGGTAAACTTGGTTTGTGCTGATGCAAGTGAAGCACTTTGGAAGTCAGTTTCTGAAAATATAGAAGTGGAGTAGCAATTGTGATACTAGAGATAAGGAACAATTTTCGTTGTTTTTTGGGTAATACTTATGCAAGATTTCATTGTACTTTAATCATCACTCTGGGGAGCGTCCGCAAGTGTTGTGCCTGCGGTCTCATCTCTGGCATATACTCTCTATGCTTCTTTTTCTACATTCGACGCCCCATCATTGAATTATCCAATTGCATGTCGATTTTGTTAACCTCTCAATAGATTTTATGAGAGATTATTTCATATACTTGGATTGACTTTGGCACAGTATGAGTTTGTGCTAACGTAATGTTTTTTAAACTGATATCATTTAAAGAAGAACAAGTTAGAATGTTCCTCATCGGCTTGGTGGCCACTCTGGGACATTGGTCTGTTTTGGGAATGTGCCTTGAGATTCCATATCTTTGGATTATATGTGCATAAGCATATAGAGGAACAAAATTAAGGCAAGAAGCAAAATTTCTTAGTCGGGTTCTGATAATGGCGTTAATTTCCTATTTGTTGTGGATTATGTTAGTGTGTAGGGTATCCTGATTTGTCTATGTCATGCTGCTAGAGCCAGGTTTTTCTTTCGATTATATGTACATGTAAACTGACAAGTGCATAAACTATTGTGTTTCTCCTTTTACTTGCAGAAAGGAGTCCACAAATCTCTGAAATGAAAAGAAATTGCACTAGTCACAACTCAATATCAAAAAATCAAGTACTGATTCAATATTGTAGTATAACGAGATCATCGAAACCAAGCCTCTTTGAGGCATATTGTCGGCTAATAACGAAATAAAACAATTATAAGAAACCATTTAATAAGGAAACAAGATCCTAACCAAATTCAAAATTAAAGCTCCTGAATAAATAAATCACGAAACAAATAAAAGTACATCGTTGATATCATCTGATTGCTTTTCTTTCTTCATCGTTTCAGTTTTCCTGCCTTTTCTTATCTTTATATACTGTTTTAGGTGCTATTCTATGTATGGACATGTTAAGTGTGTTAATTCTTTTTGTCTAGCCATAGTATTCAGACCCGGTCACATGTAGTTTTGTCTAATTTGATATTATTATTTCTTTATAACCGAAAAGGAGCATAACATTAATTACTTTGTTTTCTTATCAGGTCTCTTCATTTAAAGACAACAACAAGACTCTCGCTCTGTTCGGTAATTACTTGCTTTGTCTCTATTCCCTCCCATTGACCAAACGTGGCCCCTAGATATACTTTCTGATCAATTTCAAAAAACAAATGGTCCTAACTAGTCCAACTTTTTGGGCGAGGAAAAAAGACGAAGGGATTACTTATTGTCTTGTCTATAGTCTAGTTCTATATTTGCATCTTGGTTTACCATTTCTTATTTTCTTTCCACATACTGCATGTATAAGCATGTTGCCTTTAACAACTGCTATTGAGTAAATAAAGTGATAATTCAAAAGCATAGTCGTTCGGTTTTGTAGGAGTTGATATGTTAACAATTCTTCTAATGGCCTTTTGAAAGGAAATACAAAATTAGGTTACTTGATGTGACTGGAAACATATATCTTGATACTAACTTAAGATTTGACAACTTGTGTATGGAACTTAAAGTTTTAAATTTTTCACGGAAAATCCACTGTTTAAGTTTTTGTTTGTAGGTGACAAGAAAATGGACAAGAGTTGGATGACGAGTAGAAATAGAATGAGTAGTCAATATAGAGAAGGGGTGGATTCGTTCCTTGAATTTGCAACAAAAAATGTAGGACCCGAGCTTGCCATTTGTTGTCCCTGTGTCAACTGCTTGAATGGCAAAAAACATTCATGTGCGCTTGTCAAGATTCATTTGATTCGATTTGGAATCTCAAAAAATTACAAGACTTGGAATTACCATGGGGAACAATTTCTATCGTGTAAAGCCACTGATAACCACGACACTGGTGAAATTGTTGGCAGTGGACTTGCGGGGCTATTCCCGGAGAATGAGGACCAATTGCCTCAAATGTTGGAAGAAATATTTATGGGTGGTGTTTTGGATGATGATATTGACGAACTTCTTGCTGCTTTTGAGAGGGAGGATGTGCGGAACTTTGATAAGTTGTTTGAGGATGCGCAACGTAAAGTGTTCCCTGGATCCAACAGTACAATATTGTCATTTATTGTCAAGATGCTTCATACTAAGGTGCATGGAAAACTCAGTAACCATGCGTTTGACATGATGATGCAAGTAATCAAAAGTTTGCTCCCAGTGTATGATGAGTTCGTTCCATGGAACATACGTGAAGCCAAGAAATTGTTACGTGATTTGGGTTTGGGATATGTGCGTATTGATGCGTGCAAGTATGATTGCATACTTTTTTGGAAGGAAAATGTTAATTTGGAGAATTGTCCTAGATGTAAAGAGTCTAGATACAAGGTGAATGATGGAAAGGGTAAGAAAATTCCTCATAAGATATTGCGATACTTCCCACTAATACCGAGGTTGAAGAGATTGTATGGGTTGAAGAAAACATGTAATGATATGAAATGGCATAAGGAGAAATGTGTGGATGATGGGGTACTAAGGCATCCCGCTGATGGTTAGGAATGGAAGAATTTTGATGTCCGATATCCTACATTTGCTGCGGATCCGCGAAATGTGAGGCTAGGATTGGCCACCGATAGTTTTAACCCTTTTGGAAATATGAGCACTTCATATAGTGTGTGGCCCATTATCGTGATGCCTTACAACCTCCCCCCTTGGAAGTGTATGAAAGAACCCTTTTGCATGATGTCATTGCTAATTCCCGGTAGACATGCACCTGGAAGAGATATCGATGTTTACTTATGGCCTTTAATTGATGAGTTGAAAGAGTTGTGGGAAGATGGCGTCCAAACTTATGATGCCTCCAATGGAGAATTTTTTTGGATGCATGCAGTTGTTATGTGGACTATTAATGATTTTCCAGCGTATGGCAACATGTCTGGATGGACCACAAAAGGTTATTTAGCTTGCCCCATTTGCAATGAGGATGCATCGTCGCAAAGTTTGCGGAGTAAGATAGGCTACATGGGAGCTCGTCGCTTCCTGCCAAAGAACCACCGTTGGAGAAAGAGCAAACTGTTCAATGGTGAAGTTGAGAGTAGGTCTAGGCCTCTGGAATTAACAGGGGAAGAAATATTGAGGCAAATAGAATCTGGAGCATACAAGCTGCCTGGAAAGCATCCAAACAATAGAAAAAGACAAAGGGGTGAAAATCCAATTTTGAATTGGACAAAGAGAAGCATCCTTTTTGAACTGCCGTATTGGAAGACACTCAAGCTTCGACATTGTCTTGATGTTATGCATATAGAGAAGAACATATTTGACAATTTGATTGGAACGCTATTGGGTGTAGATGGGAAGAGTAAGGACACAGAAAAAGCCCGTCGAGATTTAGAGGATATGAGAATAAGGTAGGAGTTACACCTAAAGAAATGCGCAGGTGGGTCATTTGAGAAACCCCCGGCATTGTACACATTGTCCCCAATAGAGAGGCTACGCTTTCTTGAATTCTTAAAATCGATTAAGTATCCTGATGGGTATGCAGCAAATATATCAAGTTGTGTTAGCACTCAAGGTGGTAAATTAACTAGTCTTAAAACTCATGACTGCCACATTCTTCTTCAAAGGCTTCTTCCAATTGGAATGCGTGGGTTTCTTAATGAGGAAATCAGTACCGCATTGTTCGAGTTAGGAAATTTCTTCCAACAGCTGTGCTCGAAGACATTAAAGGTGGAGGATCTTGACAAACTTGAGGATCACATCATACTTGTACTTTGCAAGCTTGAGAAGATTTTTCCTCCAGCATTTTTTGATGTAATGGTGCACTTGGTTGTGCACTTACCTCGTGAGGCTAAGCTTGGAGGTCCTATCCATTATAGGTGGATGTACCCAATTGAAAGGTAATTTTTTATACTCTTACAGTTATTAGGAAGTGATTGAATTCTTGTGCTAGACAGAGTTGTAGTGTAATATTATAATCTGGTTCTTTATTTATAGGCTTCTTGGAGTACTAAAACATTTTGTTGGCAATAAAGCTAGTCCAGAAGGTTAAATTGCTGAGGCTTATGTTTCAAAAGAGTGTACAACCTTTTGCTCAATGTATCTGGATGGAATAGAAACAGTGTTCAACCGAGAAGAAGATTTTGGTGGTTGCTCTTTTTAATTATGACCTTTTTGTCTAAAATATCTACTTTGCTAATTAAAAAAAAAAGAATTTGTGATTCTTTTTCTTTCTTTGCCACTGATAGGCGGAGATGGAAAAACTGCGTGACGAGGTAAAGCAGTCTGGAATTGAAATGACAGCTGAGGAGCTTTCAACGAAGGTGCTAAAACAAGGAAAGAATCGTAGTTACATTAGAGGACTTGGGGTTGGTCCAACACGCACTTCCTTATCTTTCAAATCACAACTTGAGTCACGAGCACATTCAGAGCTACTGAGTATCAGATCTGAAATGGATTTACTTTGCGAGCAACAACAACGGGAGCGAGAGGAATATCAGCTAGAGCGAGAGAAGCTGCTGAAAGAGCGCAACGAGCAGCAAAAGCAGCATGAGAGAGAGAGGGAAGAAGAGCGAGTAGGACGTGAAGCTCAACAGAAGCAACTTAATAGGCTTGAGAGCCTTTTGTCAAAATTCATGAACATTCATGGAACTCCTTGGTAAGTATTCTGGCTATTCTTTTTTCCCACTAAGGCTAACTATTGAGTAGAAATGAAATAAGGCCTCAAAGCCAAATGAAGACATAAAAAAGAACGAGTTTTCTCATAAGTGTTTTTAGTTGTTTGCTATACTTTTGATATTAGTGCTTGTAGTGTAAGAAAAAAGGAGCTTTAACACTGATACAAGGGCGCACAACCCAAATATGATTATACTGATATGATGGATGCAGCCATTTCACTTTTCTGAAAACAGGTTGTTAAGTGAACTAGTCTGCCTTTTTTTTTTAGTAGAATTCTGAGTTTCTGGATGAGCAAAAGCCAACCCTTAAGCTGAAATCATGTTCCGAAAACAGGTTGCTAAAATGCTTCTGGTGTATGCAATAGGATTAATAGATAGGCCACAAAACAAGTAGGATATTCATTTGTACACTTTTGGAAAAATGGTGCAGCCACTGCTCTGTGTGTGTGTGGCAGGTTATATAATGGCCCATAATGGGGATTTATGAGTAGTTTGTCTTCCTAATCTGGGCAGTGCATGTGTGTGTGTGCTGCACTTGGACAGCCACATGTAGTTTAGTAGTTGGATTACATGAATTATGGATGAATTATGTGTGTGTTGCTACACTTTTCTTGAGCCCAATTTCACATGTCTGGAAAGTTGAAAAATCTGAGGGCAATGATGATATGATGACCCTTTTTTTGTTGGTACTTTCCTGTTTCATTATTTGTACCACTGAAATCTGGGCTTGATTTATGCATGCTTAGTTTGTGGTACTGATTGTTGGGCAATGATGGCATAGATGAGTCCATCCAAAGTCCATTTTAACTACTTAGCAGTACCCACAATTTTTTTGGTTGTTTGCCACTCAAACTAGGGCTTTAAGGCACGACTTTGTGGGATTTTTTTGGTCTGTTTGCTGCTCCTTTTAACAGCACCTGTTACTGCATTTCTGTTTAGTTTTCTGGGCAGTGCATAGGCTGAAATGGGCCCGCTAGTGGACAGTGAGTTTGTTCCCTTAGAGATTATTTGAGGACTCGAGGTATGAGTAAGTTGATCCGAATACCATGAGTTACAAGATAAGGAAAAAGTAAACAAAGGACGTTTTTCTACATTAGTTACTGGGAAAAAGAACTTATATTAGTATTTTCCCTCGTTACTATCCCTTCCAAGAACGCACCCCGAGAATATAGACCAAGTTTACTTTGAAAAACGACGAAAAATGCTAAGATAAGTTCTGAAACACCAAACAAAGAAAAATAATCCCATGAACCTACAAGCCCACAGCCTTACCAGAGAAACAGGATACCATGGCTGATGAAAGTCCACAATCCTTGTAGCACTGAAGAGCATAGCAAAAAAAAATCATTTGTAGGGAAAAACGAGCATCATTCTGTTATCTTAGGAATGAGATAACAGAAAGCACGCATCGATTACTCTTGGCCTACAAATGAGTTTTTAAAGACTTTCATTTAAAAACTGCTATCAAAGACCCTAGGTAACAGAATGTCTATTGAAGTAATCGCCATGGTAAACAAATGATGACCTCCCTGATAGCAGAATGTCTCAGTGCGTGCCCTAGTCTTTAAAAAAGGAGAGTGAAAATGAGTCCAAGAAGAAGCCCAAAGATAACCTCATTTGGACGGCTGCATGATGTGAAAATGAAGGGCGCCCTTTCCTAATCCTACTCATTTTAGGTGGGGACTGCCCCTTGAAAGAGTGAAAATGAGGGGCGCCCTTTCCTAATCCTACTCATTTGCTCTAGCACGTTCAGTGGTGCCCCTCATTTGTCTCAGGCTGTCAGAATAGTCTCTTCTGACAGACTCCTTTGTTCTATAAGCAAAGGAGTGACTCTATTCTATCTTAGTTACTATGTTTTGTGGCAGAATGTTTTGCTATGACTTTTCTAGAGAGGGCCAAGCTGAAGTTGTTTTAAGTCTGTCACTCTTTATTTCATCTTGGTGAGCCCTTGTCTGTCTCACCAATTGTATAAGAGATTGACAAGACATTCAGCTTTGTCAATTATTTGACTGTTCCACAAGTTGCTACTTGTAGAAGTGAGAGGCTCTTGCTTCTTACACAATTGGTGAGGTACGAGAGAGGTATACATCCATTAATTGTCCCCATGAGTTCCAAGCATACGTGTTCTTTTTTTCGTCTTCCTATTATCCTGTGCAATGGATGTATTCTTTAAACTGTGTCTTTAATTTTTTGGTGATGGTGTAGCATACACTATGTTAAATTGGCTTGGATATTTCCTGTGTGATTGTCATGTTTCATCCTATTGGCCAAATTTAAAGTAGGAGTTATGATGGGAAGTTGCAAAATATCATGTTGGATATTTTGTGTGTCCGAACCATGGTTAACCATGGTTCGGGCTGTGTAACAGTATTACTAATGTTTTAACAGCCTAGTTGCAAGTATTTATAGGATTTTATGATTCTGGAAGTCGTATTCGGTGGGTATTGACTTCATCTGTAGTCTGCCTTAACCATGGTTCACTCCAGTCACACAGGAAATAATTACAGCTAGAAAAGTATAAAAATTTCGAAAATGTATGGATTATAGGTGGCTGTGATGCTCATAAAAGATGTTTATGAGAGATTGTTTACTGGATCTCATACCTTAATTTCTGAAATCTTATCAAAAGCCAGCCCAATTAAGGATTGAAACTATAGATCGTTGAAGTATCAGTTTATTGGATTGTATTAATTATGTTTCTCTTCTTATAGTCACTCTATGGAATTTTACTTGTCAAACAGTTAGGGATGGCCTATGCTTTGGAAACCTTGTGTGGGCAAGCATATGGAACTCAACAATACCAAAAAGTCGGGACTCAAACTTACACTGCTATTTTCTCTCTCATTATTGTTTGTCTCCCCCTCTCGATATTATGGATGAATATGGGCAAAGTACTTATTTTCTTAGGCCAGGACCCTCTAATCTCACATGAAGCCGGTAAATTTACGAAGTGGCTTGTTCTGTCCCTTTTTGCCTATGCTTCTTCAACCACTTTGTAGAAAGCTTCTTTTATGTCTTACATTATAGGGGGTAATGGGAGCAAAATGGATTTGGTTAACCTTTCTTAATGCGTTTTATTTTCTCAAGTCCATTAGCCTGTCTTTATTGTTTACCACTTTTTTGTCTGCAGATATGTGATCGACTCTAAGGGATGGTTTTTGTATATGAAGCAAGTAGAAAGAGAGACTTTGATGGACAACTTTTGTATATGGGATGCTTTTTTTATATGGAGTAAGTTGAAAGAGAGACTTTGATGGACAACTTTGTTTTATGGGGCAAAATGGCAGATTACTTTTGTTTGTAATGGATGGTTTTTGTTTACCATTGATGACTGTTGACTGATGGTTTTTGTTTTTGATGGACATGACTATGTAATATAATAGTTGAAGGACTAGCATCTTTTTGTTGGATTATGTATATCTATCAAATATTGTGCTTTTGGAGATGAACTAAGTCAGAACATTATGTTTTATTTGTTATGGGTTTTGGTGTATTTATTTATTAGAGATAATATTGTTGAAAGGTTTTTTTTATCATAAACTATAAAATATTTCAAAATCAGTAAGAATATGGTCCTACACTACGAAGTCCGCGACAAAACATTTGGTCGCTGAAATTTTCATGCTGAGCCGACCACTTTATTTAGTCGGTGTATAATTGTTTCTGCAACCGAATAATTTAGTTGCTGGAACCTGTGGCGACCACTTTTTGGTTGGTTGCCTATGTCTTCAGCGACTAAATATTTGGTTGCCCGAGTTCACTTTCAACGACAACCAGTTTTGTCGGTGAAAAGTGATGCAACCGAATAATTTAGTCGCTGGAACCTGTGGCGACCACTTTTTGGTTGGTTGCCTATGTCTTCAGCGACTAAATATTTGGTTGCCCGAGTTTACTTTCAACAACCAGTTTTGTCGGTGAAAAGTGATCGCCCGCGACAAAAAAAAAGTTTAGTCGCCTAATACTTTCCCAGATGAGGTGTCCCCGACTAAACGGGGCGACCAAAAGTTTAGTCGCCAAGAAGTTTCGGCAACAAAAAAGGACCATTGGGCGACTACATTTTTTGTCGCCAAATGCGTTTTTTCTTGTAGTGTATGTATTAGTTGAATATATTTTGGTTATTACGTATTTTATTAATAAATTGACACAATAACGAGAATTGTTATGATAAAGATTCTTAGTCAGGTGTATGACATGCACACCTTGAATCACCTTAAATTTGTAAAATTTTGCTTGAAAATTCATTACATCAATCTTGAATTCCTAGTTTGTGTATTGCAATACATAAGAAGATAAATAAGAGAGAGTTACCCTCTTATGTATTGCAATTCATAATTGGGTGGCTTGTTGGCATCTTGTCAATTTTTTAAAAGAAGATCGAGGGGTTGAGGAGTAGGTTGTATTTGTTTTTCCTACGGTAATGATTTCATTCTTTTATCGTTATGATCAGGGCCGGCCCAGGGGTAAGCCCCGCAAGCCCCCGGGCTAGGGCAACCAAAATAAAAAAAAAATCCTGAAACTTAGATATAAATTTAAAATAGTTTCCACGTAAAGCACAAACCTTGCTCTTGGTAAGGTGGCAACTGGATGATGCCCCCTCATGCGAGAACTAAGGTTCGAGACTCCTAATGCACTCTTTCTTAATGTTTTGACTTTGCTTTTTTCCCTTTATTTCTCAATTTTTATTAGTTTTGGCTCTTTTGGTTTTTCTTTCGGTCCATGATATTTCAAAAATCACATTAATAAATTACTTTTGTTAGAAATTTGCATTTAACAAGTGTACCATTAAATTTTGATTAAAAAAATTATCCCCATGGTGGGATTTCATAGGAAAAAAAAATTGACCTGGTTTATTATTTTTCTCACACATGTTCAACTATGAAGCAAACATTTTTTATTGGTTTTTTTTTAAAAAAACTCTTACAATCATATCTTTTTAAGTTTCTAAGTTGAAATTGATAAAAAATCTACCTTCGTTCTAGGCCTGTCAATGGACCGGAATGGATCCAAATCTGATCCAGATTCAAAAAATGCACGGAGAAGTTGGTTTCTTTTAATCGGAATCATAAAACACTATAATTGTGGTTACATTTTGATATAATTCAAATGCCACAATGTAACCGTGTTTTTTTTTATTATTACTTTTATATCTTTTTATTTTGTATGACATAGTGAGTGGGCAACCAAGTCTGCGGTCGGGCTTGGGCAACCTAAACATCGGGGCCGGCCTTGGTTATGATATGAAATCTTCTTTGTTGTTAAAATAAAGAGAGAGAGCTACCCTAACTCCTCTATCATTTACATTGCAATCCGCATCACACCATCTCCATCACCACATAGCCGAGAACTACCCTCCTCCACCATGCCACCTTTCACCGCCTCCCACCACCTAGCCGCCTCCCATTGCCTAGCCTCCGCTACTTTCTTCCGTGGCTACCCCATATCCGCCGTCTACCGAGACACCACCTCTTCCACGACTACCACCATTCACCGCCTATTCCGCAGCCCTAGGAGGTGTGTTTTCAGGTCTTAGAGATTCAAGTTTTAAAGATCCAAAGCTCGAAGATTATTTCTTTCTTTTTAAAATATTACAAAATAATAAGAGAGAGAGAGAGAGAGAGAGAGAGAGAGAGAGAGAGAAGACAGACGGAAGAGAGAGACAAGCATTAAAAATTACATTGCTCTGGAACAGTGCTTAAGTACTTTTGACTTGGTACTGTAGCTCAAAAACGTTTTTGAGCTTTAATAGCTAAGAATAGCTAATCTGCTGCAGAGGGGTTTTTGTGGGTTTTGTGGGTTTCGAGCTTCAATAGCTAAGAATAGCTAATCTGTTGGTGTTGCTCTTATAGGCTGGCAGCATTTGACCAAAAGAGGACAAATAAGTCTTTGTTCCCATCAGAGCATTAAATGCTCGTGGCACTAGAAAAAGTGCTCGTGGCATTAGCCGGCTCCGATCAGAAAATACAAGCAAACTTTTTGTGCTAGTTAACGTTGCCCAACCAAAACTTTGCAGTGGCCTTGAGTGCTTCTTGAACTTCAGGGAAGTTCTACAATAAATGTATAACTCCGGTGGAGTTGTTTGGCTGCGGGACGAGAAGGGGGATAACTCATCCCTCACAAAAAATTTGTCAAACCAAGTATTAAGAGATGGGACCAGGATAATGAGTAAATTTGTCAAACCAAATATTAAGAAGCAGCACCAGAATAAGGGGGAGGGGATGAGTTCCCCCTCCCAATTTAATACTCCTCCATCCCTCTCTTCCCTCACTAATTATTAACACCCCCCTATTATAACTTTATGCCCCCTTCCAGATTACCTACCTACCTACCCCCCTTCATCCCCTTACCCTTTCCCTCTCGCCTATTTTCAGAAACCGTAACCCATTTAGTGTGTTTTACGAGCCCTTGCAATTTCTTTCGAATCAAAAAATAAAGTACTTCCATGCATAATTTTTTATTTTTTTGCACCAAATTAAACTATTAATAGAGATCTTTAATTTGAAATTTTTTGTACTTTAGAATTTTATGTTGTTGGCTTATTGAGTTGCATTGCAATATCCTTCAGACCAAAAAATAAAGTACTCTGCATATAATTTTTTTTTTGCACCAAATTAAACTACTAATCAAGATCTTTAATTCGATACAAAAAAATTAAAAAAATTTATACTTTAAAATTTTACATTGTTAGCTTGTTGAGTTTCTTTGCAATATCCTTTGGACCAAAAAATACAGTACTTCCATGTATAACTTTTTATTTTTTTGCACCAAATTAGACTACTAATCGCGATCTTTAACTCAATACAAAAAAATTGAAAAAATTTATACTTTGGAATTTGACATTATGGGGGTATAATATAAAAATTAAAAAATTAATATGTAAATTACAAATAATTGTAACATATTAGGTGGTACATATGTTCCAGAAAATATTTAAAAAAATCTTTTAACATGTATTAATTTTTATTTTATATAAAATTATTGAAATTGGTTATTATAAGTGAAAAAATTAATAAGTTTTGTATTTAATATAAGTAAAAAATGCATAATTAAAAAAATAAAAATAGTTGGTATGCATAATTATTAAAGTGAAGAATTAAGAAAAGATAATTAAATCTTTTGATTTTAGATATAATTAATGAAAGAAATTATTATATTACTAGCGCATGCCCGTGCCTGAAGGCACAGCTCGAACATTGGTATTCAATTTTGTTTGAAGGATTGTGAGCACAAAATGAAATCAAATTAAATATGTTTTGGGCCAAAAAGTTTGCACAAATAGAGATATATATGCACGAACTGAAAAGTTCGATAATTAACACCACTTTGAGCCAATGTCCTTGGCAAGGTATGAGCAAATTGCCCGTGCTTAAAAGTAACACACCAATGAATTTTGATTGCAATCAAAACAAACCCGTGGTTTTTGTTGACCACCCCCATTAATAGTGAGTCACACACAAAGAAAACAAAATAAAATAAACAAAGTCGTCTTTATTCAAAAGTAAGGTGATTGCATGACCTTAAAGCATAAACATTATCCATCACAAACCCAAACTTGGTACCGGTCACATTAAACCTATCTTGGACCCATTAATCATGAAACAATCTTACATCTAAATTCCTCCGCAAATTCACACCCGTTAAAATTCACAGCCAACGTTTCAAATTCCTACGTACAAAACTGACCACAATCAAATCCTCTATCATTATCTCCCCCTAGCAATAGTAGCGTTGCAACCTTTTTGCTCAAAAACTGGAAACCACTGCTTTTGATCCTCATGCAAATCAATACGGGTACAGACGCTATATCTCAACTCCTGTCCGACGATTGCAATTATTCACAAAGCAATTGCCCGAGCATATTGAATTCTTCGAAAATCCAAGAAACATCATTTATGACCTATCCATCTTTTTTCGCTCCAAAAAGCATATGACTAAGAGATGAAGTTTCAACACAATAAAAGATCACCAATTAAGTAGCAAGAAATTGTGCATATACTCGATTTAAATGCAACTTAGCTTCATTTGACATCAACATCAGAGTAATCAGTTTTGACATGGGGAAGAAAAAAGTTTTGACTTGGGGTGGTTATTTTTTTCTCCTCGGGATAAGTAGTTTTTTCTCCTTTTTACTCCATTACCCCTCCAATCGTGAACTTAAGATTATAAAGATCGCAAAACCTTATTTTGCGAGGGGTAATAATGGAAAACACTTTTGTGACAGGGCTTCAAGAAGGGGAGACGCCAAACTGGTGCTCTCCCTTTCTATCTTAGAATAGATTATACACCCCAAAGGTATAGTTTACCAAAGAACACTTTTCTTTCAACCATTATTAATGAGCTAACAAAACTTTTCACAAATCTAGGGTTGCCTCTGGGGGCGGCCGCCGCCGCCTCCCCCCGTCCTTCTCTCTCCTTCTCTCCTTCTCTCTCTCTCTCTCTGGTTTTTTCAGGTGGCTTTCGTTGGGTTCTCAACGAGTTTTGTGGGGTAGCACCAACTTCCGTTAGCGGCGGTAGCAAGGTGGTGGCTTTGGCGGCGGCTTACAGTAGATTTTCAGGGGGCTTTTCGAAATAGACCTGGGTGATTCTTACAGGTGTAGGTGTTTACGGATTTGGTTTTGGTCTGCCGTGAGGTGGCTTTTGGTGTTCAGGGGCAGCGGCATATAAGCGGTGATTTTCAGGGGAGGGGGCAGCAAGGCTTTGTTGAGGCAGTGGAGTTCTTCATTTCTCGGTGCATTGGGGTCGGTAGTTACTTCAACTTCTTGGGCAGGAGATTTACATCGTGGTGGTCAGGTGGGTGTGCTGGAAGTGGAGGCGGCTGTAGTGATGATGGAGACAGATGGGTGTTGAGGCGGGGAGCGGAAGAGTTACAGAGGTGGAGCGGTGTTTTGGAGCAGCGGGGCAGCGGTGCTGAAGAAGAGAAACATAGGAGTTCGGGGGCTGATTTTAGAGTTGTTTGGGGATAGGTTTTGTGGTGATGTTTGGTAGCAGGTGGGGGGCAGCGGTTACGGGGTCGTTTTGGTGATTTTCCGGCAGGGGTTTACATTTGGGTGTGTGTTGCTGCAGATTTGGGCGTTCTCCAGTCGTCATGCTTTGGTTGGTGAGTGGCTACGGCCTTCTCTCCCGGCGGGCCTGCGTTACGGCGTTCAGTCGCTTCACGGCTTCGTGGGTTGCTCGGATCTGCGGGTGGGTGGTGGTGGCTGCTGGTGGATGCTGCTAGGATTGTATGGGGCTTTTTGTGCCTATTGTATTGGGTGTTGGGCTTCGGTCCTTGTGATGTGCTCGTTTATTGTATTATCCGGGTTTTTTGACCTTTGGGTGTTGCGTTGTTTGGCTCCTTGCCAAACCGTTGTATTGGGTCTCGGATTGTGCGACTTGTGTTTCGTTGCCTTTCCTTACCCCTATTAGTCTTGTCTCTTTTTCAAGATTAATGAAGTTATTTACTGTTCAAAAAAAATTATTAATGAGCTAACAGCTGTATGATGCTTTCTAATTGACAACTATTGGAATGAAAACTCTACAGATAGAAAATAGAGAAGCATAATGCAAACACTATTCATTGAAGTGTATGATAAATCGTTAGGATTTGTCTTCTTCCCCTTGCGAACTTAGAAGTCAGTTTAAACCATGCTTACCGAAATTCGTGGAGTTCCAACTTCAATTATGCTGTGTGAGGGAGTTCGATCCAGTCGGCAGTAACGATACCGCTGATGGCCGATCGCGATATTGTCTCTACAAATTCACTGCAAATCGTGAAATTAATGGTTGAGACATTTCATCGAACATTTGAAATGCCTAAAAAACACATGAGCAAAACAACAGATAGAGGTAGAGAGCAGAGGACGAAGAGAGTGAGGGAGAGAGAAGATAAAGAACTGTTAGGCTTACCCTGCTTTCACATCCCATTACAAAATGCAATATCGTTTCCACACAAACCCAGTGTTGATGGGTATGTAGTATAACTATGTGGAAGAGAGAGAGAGAGAGAGAGAGAGAGAGAGAGAGAGAGAGAGAGATGTTTGTAATGAGATTCATGGGTTTTATGTGGGAGAGAGGGGGGAGGGAGAACGTGTGTGGGAGAAGGGGAGAACGTAGGTTTGATATTGAGAGGGTGAGAGGGAACTGGTGGAGTACGTGGGTGAGAATACTGAAGTACCTGGGTGGGAGAGAGAGAGAGAGAGAGAGAGAGAGAGAGAGAGAGAGAGAGAGAGAGAGAGAGTGTGTGTGTGTGTGTGTGTGTGTGAAGTGTGGTTTTGTTACGTGCAGTTAAAAGGGAAGCATCCAACAGTGGGTATTACACCTCAAAGCCAAATCTCAGCCCTTAAAATATTTTCCCTTCAATCTTAGCCCTTGAATCAAGATCCGACGGTTCAAAATATATGGAATTCAAATATTGAGCTTCTTTATTATATAGATAATTTTAGGCATAATTAATGAAAGAAAATATTATATCATATTTATTGACAAGTATAATTAATTTAACTAGTCTTTTATTTATGTAATTATTTTATCGTAAAATCTAATGTAAATAAGTCATTTGCTAGGTTTTTACATCATCCACCCAACTTTATCCCCCTTTATCACAAATTCATTCAAACCAAGTACTATTTAATTCTCTCTCCATAAATGTCACATCAATGTGGGTCTACTCTTACTAAATAATACCCCATAGAGCCCGTTTGGATGGTGTATTGGTTTTGGAGGGAGTAAATACTAATGGGGATAAAATAATCGGGGGATTAAATAAGAAGGGTGGACCCACATTAAGAGGGATAAAAAAGGGGGGGATAAAGAGGGTGGATGATGTAAAATTATGTCAAAAGACTTTCTTGCCTTTAGTAATGCATATATTAAATTATTTATTTATATAATTATATAAATACCAAAATTATTTTTTTTTGTTAGATCAGTCAAAATAAGTTATGCTGGAGTAATTCATTTTGATTTTCTTTTATACTATAAATTAAGAATATTAAAATTAACTCAACAATTCAACAAGCAAACAATGTAAAATTCTAAAGTATAAATTTTTTCAATTTTTTTGTATCGAATTAAAGATCTCTATTAGTAGTTTAATTTTGTGCAGAAAAAATAAAGAATTATATGTGAAAGCACTTTATTTTTTTATCCGAAAGATATTACAAACCAACTCAACAAACCTATATATATACAATACATATATAGAATACACTACTAATATACACAGACACACACACAATACACTTCCAATTCAGTAGTCTGGAAATTAAAAAAATTCGGACCTCAAACGGTGGCCGTTGGATCTAATTTAACGGCTGTGGGAAAAAAAAGAGTTCGCGGGTCGAAAGTCGGGTAAGAAGAGTTCGCGGGTCAAAGGTACGGGTCATAAACATATCCGGGTCACCCTTGCCCTCATTTTACGATCGTTCCCTAGAGAGAAGAGAGAAAAAGGTGAGAATCGCGACAGACGATGAAGACGAAGTAGAGCTCGACCTAGCCTTCGATTGACTGGACTTTCTAGGTTTCTCTCTCTCTCATTCTCATTTTCTCATATATATGCGGAAGTACTTTATTTTTTTATCCGAAGGATATTACAAAACAACTCAACAAGCTAACAATGTAAAATTTATGTGAGGAAGTACTTTATTTTTTTATCCAAAAGGAAATTGCTTGGGGGTTGGGGACGTAAAATGGGGAGATAATCTCCCATGACTAAAGGAAGTTGGGGCCTTGTAGTGAACCGAACTCACTAAAGGGTGTAGTGAGCTCGGCTTGACCGTCCGCTCGTGGATTGACGGTTCAGATAAGTAGGCCTTAAATTATATGTAAAATGTTTATTTAAAGTGTAAGATGATTCGGATTGTCGATGGTCAATCAAATGCCCGAGTGAGCTCACTACACCCTATAGTGAGCTCTTCACTACACCGCCCCCCTCCCCCCGACTAAAGGCCTTGTTTAGATGCAGTATTGGCAAGGGGAATTGTAAGGACCCGTAATTTTTCATAATTTCTCCGGAATAATATTGGGTAAATGTGAGGAATTGAATTTTAACTAAGAGGGGTCAATGTGATAGTGATAGAATGCATTTGGGTGTGTTTAAGATACATTTGGAAGTTTAGGGGTGAAAGTGTAAAAGGGTGGGGGTATATATACATTTTGTGCTTGCATTTTTTAAAAAAAAACAGCCCTCTCTCTCTCTCTCACTGCCGATACCCCTCTCTCTCCTCTCCTCCATTTCTCTTGCCATAAAACCTCCAAAATTCACTAAAACTTCAAGTCCCCTTCAAGAACTACACCAAAAATCACCTTCTCTTCGCTTATTGAAGCTCGTATTGCATTTATTTCGCACCAAAAGCTCACAATTCGGGTTGGAGCTCATTGGAGGCTAGGGTTTTCCATTTCCCACTCATTTCAAGCAAAATTCTTGAGGTAGGAAGACAAATTCCACTCCCTCTATTTGTATTTATGTGATGTATAGCATATATCTTGTTCTAATTCTTTTTTTTGCTAAGCTTGTTCTAATTCTTAAGTTCCATCAAATTCATGAATTTCTTCCATAGTGGGTTTGTTTGAGCTTGATTTTGTGATCTATGGATTGAGTACTTGATTGATGCAATTGTTGGTTGAATTACCCTCCCATGATGTCCATTTGTTGCTCTACATATCCAATTTTTAGCCTAAAACATTACATTTGCATTTTGGGTTGAAATTCCACACCTTTAATGGTGAAAATCTGTCATTCTGGACAGTGGAGCTGCTGCCCCTGTTTTCCAGTGGCTGTCCTCTGTTTTAGGGTGGTCTTCGGCCACCCTTTGATGCCCATTTGGTCCCCGATCGTCCATTTCTTCGTGCTTTTGACCCGTACCACCATTTTTTAACACCGAATTCACCTCAAATTTATAAAATTAACCCTTGGGCACGTGAATTAACAAATTCTATGGTTTACGTATCGGACACGTGTCGGTTGACACATTTTGGCGAAATTGGTGAACTTTTGGAACAAATGGGATTTATGAAAGTTTTTGAAAGACACAATGTTTTGAAATGTTATAAAAGCATGACTGTGAATTCTAGGTATCACCCATTTGGTGTCCCTAGCCATGGGTGCACGGAGCCCACGAAATCCGGCAGGGGTGTACGGAGCCCACGAAATCCGGCAAGGGTGCACGGAGCCCACGAAATCCGGCAGGGGTGCACGGAGCCCATGAAATCCGGAAAAGGGATACTTCCCTAATAAAATTGATGAATATTTTCTTATGAAATGTCGGTTTTGATGAAATTTGGTTAACTTGGCGTATTTGGCAAAAATTGGCTTTCGGTATGCGAAAGTGAGGATTTTGGTAAATACTTGGACTTTGGTTGGATACTTAAAATTGTTTTGGAACACTTAGACGTATTTTGGACACTTGGATACATTTTGGTTACTTCGTGGTCGAGTAATAGCCTTCCTTTCATTCTAACCTTAGACATTGGTGGTGTCCACCATTATACTCATTTATTATGCATGTATCATGTTTATACACCTAGCGTTGGTAGAATAGTTTTCCTACTGGGCTAGTGAGCTCAACCTATCAATTTTCAGGTACACGGCATGGAGCATGAAGTTGGATGCTTGTCGAGTGATACTTACATGGAGCTTAAAAAATGCATGGAGTTATTTTCCCATCTTTGTGTTATACTTTTGGAAAGATGGTTTTGTAACTTCTATAGCTTATTTTTTGTTTTGACTATTTGGCAATGTAATAACTTTTAAATGTTGTACGTATGCATTCGGGTTATGGACGCTAGTGGATAGAACTTGTTTATTCGGAATGGTGGGATCATATTATGTTGACTTTGACTATTTAAAGGGAAATTGTGAGACCTTGACTTGTTCTACGTGGATTTTATTTACTTTTGGGTTATTAAATTTGAGGGCGTGACAGGATTAAGGGGGTTGGGGTAATTAGTCCCCCTAGCTCCCCCTCCATATACCTCCTTTGGCAACCCAATTTTTCCCTGACTAATTAGTCCTTCGGATTCAATAGTTAGGGTCCTCCCTAACTAATTATAAGTAGGAGGGAGAGATGTCTATGTTTAGTCATGAGAGATTATCTGCCCATTTTACCTTCCTACCCCCATGCAATTTCCTTCGGATAAAAAAATAAAGTATTTTTTTATTTTTTTTATTTTGCACCTAATTAAATTATTACTCCCTCTGATTCAAATTGTTGGTCACTTTCGGGAATTTTAACTTTTTAAGCAGACATGCAATAACTTCATTCATTTAATGCATTCACATTAAACAAATTCATTAATTACCAACAATACACTTATATTTCAACTTTTGAGTGAAATGATTGTTGTTGGTAAAAAGGTTATTTTGGAAGATTGAATCAATTTTGTTTTGACTTTTCAAACAGGACAAATGATTTGAAACATCCCAAAATAGTATAAGTTACAAGCAATTTGAAACGGAGGGAGTAACAGAGATCTTTAATTCAATACAAAAAAATTTTAAATTTTTTATACTTTAGAATTTTACATTGTTGACTTGTTGAGTTAATTTTATCTATTTAATATTTTTAATTTATACTATTAAAGAATATTGAAATGAATTACTCCATTATTACATAATTTTTGACAAATCTAACAAAACAATTAACTTTGGCATTTATATAATTACGGAAATCTTCTTATCCACACCTCCCGGAAATAAGAAAAAAATGGTTTTTTTTTGTGTTGCAAATTATTTTTGGAAAATTCGATCAGTCCAATGTGTTCAGAAGGTGTTTTCAAGGGTCCACGCGGGAAATCTTCAAAAAAAAATACCGGGAAGGGCTTGATCCAAGCAGTTTTCGCAAAAAATATATATTTACATTTTTTGTGAAAACTGCTTGGATCAAGCCCTTCCCGGTATTTTTTTTTGAAGATTTTCCGTGAGGACCCTTGAAAATACCTTCTGAACATATTGGACGGATCGGATCGTCAAAATTTTTTTTGGATCATGAGGTCCGGAAATTAAAAGTCCGGATGTGAAGCAAATCCTATATAATTATATAAATACATAATCCAATATATGCATTGCCAAGGGCAAGAAAGTCTTTTGACATAATTGTACATCATCCACCTTCCTTATCCCCCTTTTTTATCCCTCATCCAAACCATGTACTATTTAATCCCTCATTCTTAACTGTCACATCAATGTGAGTCCATCATTCTTATTTAATCCTCTGACTATTTTATCCCCCATTGCTATTTAATCCCTCCAAAACCAATACGTCATCCAAAAGGGCTCAAACATAGACACACCCCCTACTTATAGTTAGTTAGGGGGAAATTGGGTTGCCAAAGGAGGTATATGGAAGAGAAAGAGGAGTAACTAACCCAACCCCCTATCTTATCCGTCTTGCCAATACTGCATTCAAACAAGGCCTTACTATATATCCCCTTACTATTTTATCCCTCAAAAATTTATTCTGCATCCAATCGGGGCTGTGAATGACATGCACTCTCTTGAATTACTTTAAATCCATATACTAATAATATTTATAGAGATATACAGAACACATACATAGAAATTCGTAACATTTTGTTAAAGAAAATAATAACATTACACAAATTAAAATTCATAATATATAAATGGTATATCCTATGATCTAAAGAAGCACCTTTAGATGAAATTGAGCGCTTGCTTTTTTTCTTACCAATTGAGCCCTTCGATTGGCAGCCTCATGTAGGGTTGGCAATGGGGACGGAGCGGGGCAGGAGACTACTATCCCCGCCTCTGATATCTGAATCCCTCCCCCGTCCCCGTCCCCGCCCCAAACGGAGAACAGAGATCCAAAACGGGGATTCGAGGAAATTCCAAAACAGGGATTCGGGGAATTAAAAGCACAACTTCAACCTATCTTGTAACATGAGAGTCTAAGAGTACCGTGAGTGTTAGGTCAGGCCGGTGAGGCTCCGATGAGAGCAGAGGATGTCGGAAAGCTGTCGGAATCGTCATGGGTCTCAGATCTGATTTGTCGAAACAAAATAGAGGTCGTAGGAGGACCGTCAACTTTCGCCGGACACTGGGTTGGGTAGCCGGAGGCCTGATACTACTCACCTGAAGTCCGACGGTGGTCAACAATGTAGTACGGTGGTTGCCGGTGAACGTAGGAGCTATGGGTGTATATCGGAAGAGAAAAGAGAGAGAAGACAGATCGACAGTACACACAGGCACACACACACACACACACACACACACACACAGAGAGAGAGAGAGAGAGAGAGAGAGAGAGAGAGAGAGAGAGAGGAGCGGAGAACCTGGTGGCTGGTGCGGCTGGTTTGAGAATCCAGAGAGAAGAAATGAGGAGTGAGGTGAGGAGAAAGTGTTTCCTTCAAACACTACTTTATTATATTATATTATAGTATATATTAAAAATGAATATTAATAAAAAACGGGGATTCGGGGACGGATCGGATCAGATTCGGAGCGGGGACACACCAATCCCTGCCTCCTATCCGATCTCCGAAATTTTTCAAAAAAAATCCCCACATCTGACCCAATCTCCAAAACTCCGATCCATTCGGATCGGGGAGCGGATCGAATTTGGACGGGTCGGTGGAAATTGCCATCCCAAACCTCATGGATTAGAAGCAAGGTTAATTTAGTTTTCTCATAGAAACATTTTTTTTACACGCAATTCTGTGTGTGGGGGCAGGAAACGTGTTCACAAAGATAATTCACTCTCACACTTATACCCTTCACTGGCTCACTCCCGCACGTAATTCACCTCTTGTGACCTCTCTCTCTCACTTGCGAATACACCTCTCTCTCACTCTCTCTCTCTCTCTCTCTATCTCTTTCACCTGTGATTCTTCTGTAGGATTTCATAAGAAACCCTAAACCCAAGAACTCATGTCAAACCATTGAAGAAAATTAATAATAGCGGATGCGTACCTGTCGTCATGGAGGATGAAAACCTTGTGTGTGTGGTTGTTCGTCTTCCACCTCCAAAGCCCTACTCTTGATCTTGACCTTAGCCTCACACGCGATGGGATGGTATGAGAAAGAGATTAGGGTTTGGAGTGGGGACTTAACCACATATTTATAGGCCTTGGTTCCATCATAGCCCATCATAATAGATGGAACCCTAATGGGCCTTTAATGGTCTCTACACTTAATAATAAGCCCGTACCACTTAGCGCACGTCATATAACCCAAATACGCGCTACTAGAGATTTGTCAATTACCCGGTCACATTAATTAAATGATCACAACTTAATGGGTAATACCAACACCACTCAAAACTTATTCGACAATATACAATATCTAATTTTATGATCTATGTAGGCCCACCTACAGAAAATTGCTAACATCTTTTTCACGAAATCAAGATCCACTACCTCTCTAAAGAATAAATTCCTTGAGATGAAATTGAGCAGCTGCTTTTCTTCTTCCTAGTTGAGCCCTTCAATTGGGTAGCTTGATGGATAAGAAGCAGGGTTAATTTAGTGCCGAAGACTAAGTTGGGCGGCCGAAAGGTTGCCACAAGTTCCAGTCGATGTTGGAAAACGATTTTTTTGCACGTGACGTGTGTGGGAGTAGGAAGCGTGTTCACGAAGATAATTCACTCCCACAAGTATACCCATCGCTAGCTCACTCCCGCACATAATTCACCTCTTGTGACCTCTCTCCCTTTCCTCTATCTCTCTCACCTGCGAATACAACTGTCCCTCTCTCTCTCACCTGCGATTCTTCTTCACGAAATCAAATCAAGATTCACTCCCTCTCTAAAGAATAAGCACCTTGAGATGAAATTTACTGGCTGCTTTTCTTTTTTCCAATTGAGCCCTTCAATTGGGCAGCCTCAATTGCCTCATGCATAAGAAGCAAGGTTGATGTCTTTTCAGAGTCTACTTATAGACACGATTTTTTTTACATAATTGCGTGTATGTGGGTGCAGGAAGCGTGTTCACAAAGATAATTCACTCCCACAAGTATGCCCGACTCACTCCCGCACGTAATTCACCTCCTATGACCTCTCTCCCTCTCTTCTCTCTCTCTCGCACGATTGGGTGTATTTCGGCCAGGGCCAGCGAACAGAGATACTGCTATCACTTCCTGAAATCTCTGTTCTGATTATTGGAAGAAATTTCATCTCTTTTTTCACGATCGTCAGCTCAATTTTTTTATTATAGTTTTGGTTAGGGTTTTTTTATATTTCATTTCTTGACTGATGGAGACTGATTTTGGTTAGGATATTATTCCAGACTCATTTCACCGCCGCTGATTGAAGATGTTGGGGACAACATCGGTGGCTTCGTTGATGTTGCCCAAAACCACGCACTCGGCATTGTTTGCGCCCTTGTTGGAAGGTTTGAAACCCCCCTCTGAAGAAGACAAGGGCCCTGTTCGTTTCTCAGTTTAGTTTTAGTTTTGATGACATCATCATTTCCCTCATTTCTCTCTCTATCTCTCTCCACTCATTACACCTGCTGACATCATCAAAAGTAATCTAAACTAAACTATCTAACCAAACACAGCCTTGAACTTTACATGTATATATTTTTCTGTTTGGGTAGTATTTTGTCAATATCTTGCCAAGATATGCTCAAAGAGCCGCTACAAATCAAATAAAAACCCAACACAAATACCTAATTAATTTTCAGAAACCAACGCTCAATAATAAAAAAGTACTAACCATTAATCAGATAATCAATACAAAGTAATTAATTGGGGGAGCCTTGGATCACAAGCTCTAGCTCTCTCTTACATTATTATTTGGATCTGTGTGGACTATGGAGTTTTCCTGTGTAATTCGTCAACGATACATTTCTTCTTTGTCGAAGTTTTGATACTTCCATGGGTTGTAACAAGATTTGCAAGTTAAGGCAAGTTACCTTAGTTTCCTTCTTGCTGACCTTCAATTTTTGAGTTATTTGTAGCTTATTGTCTTCTCTACATGTAGTAATGCGATTTATGCTATGTTGGATTTTAACAGTGGCAAAGCAATTTCACAATTGTTTGGTTGTTTATTGTCTTCTAAATTTTGCATTGATATAAAATTTGAAATTTATATATCCAAACACCTTAATTAATAAGAGCCTTGAGTTGAAATCGATGTCTAGGCAATCTTTTATTTGACTTTTCCAATTGAATCCCTGTATTGTCTAGCCGCAAAGGTAAATCAGAGGGTTGCACTTGTCACGCCCTCAAATTTTGGACATAAATAAATAAGATCACTCCAAAGAAAAGTCAACATATCCATAGTCAAGTCCAAGACTCTCTCGCGAGGTCAAAGTTATTCATAACTTCTAGTCTCTAAACAAACAAGTCAACCGGATACCTGTACCCCAAATCTACAGTGAATAGATCATAAAGAATTTTTACATCATTTCCAAACATTACAGTAAACTTAGGGTTACAGAATCATCTTTTAAAAAAATAATGAATTCTACAAGATGATGAAATAGCTCCTTCATATATGTCTTCCAAAACATGCACACTTGACAAGCACCCACCTCATGCACCTTGTTGATTACCTGAAAATATTAGGGTGAGCTCACTTGCCCAGTAGAGAAAAATCTACCAAAACTAAATGCAAGTGAAATGGAAGTGCAAGACGGAAATGAGCAAGGATATCACATAACATTATACAAAAGACATATGAGAACCCACTAAAATGTATTATACCATATTAAGCCACTAGATTCCTTTATTACCATCTCATCGTACCCAATACATACCCGACACGCCATATGTCTCATAAACATTTATCATACACATCTCATTCCTTAAAACATTAAGTTATACTCCGGGCATGCCATATAGGCCCCATTGTCACTCCGGGCAAACCACAAAGGCCCCGTGTCACTCCGGGCATACCCTATTGGGCCCCGTGTCATCATTACCACATAGTAAACTTCATTTCATGCTCATTCGTATCCCTACGGTGTCCATATGTATCATCGTCTTAGTTAATCGTTATGTCAATTCACATACGTGTCATCGTATAACTCATGCCCGTTACTCTCTTTCAAACGATTTCCATGTGTTTGTACGCATCCCACAAGTAATTTCAGCGGATGCACCGACTTTAAATAAAAAACTGCTATTTCCTATAATAAATTAAGATACAAACCTTACATACTTTCGAAGGTATACGAATCTAGTTTCGGAATAAAAAAGCGGATTGAAATTTCAAGCTTCCTAGACAAAATTATAGCCGTTTCCGTAAGATGTGACAGTGCTGTCAGCACTTCGAATTTCATTACCACAGTCCGGTCTACCATTTTTCATATTTTCTGTACTTCAAATTAAATTCTGAAAATTTACCAAAGTATAGAAGACATGTATGGGTAGCTACAGTAAAAGTTTCGTAAATTTATAGGCTCTATAAAAATATCTAAAAATTCGTCCAAAACAGAGACAGATTCAAGTTCCCACTCAAACATATACTTGAACTATCTTAATCACGAATTTGAGGTCCCAACCCAAAAATGTGTTCAAATAATCAGCCATATACACCAGAGAGTAAGGGATTGCTAATGAGATTTCAAGAGAGTTTCACAAAACAAAGAAGATTGATCAAGTATAAGAGCAATACACATATCAAATCTTCACATACATTTAGTAGGGGTAGAGATTTCCCTACCTCAAGAGGGTTTTGAGCAAAACCCCAAATCTAGCAAAACCCTAGCTTTCCCAACCCAGATTTCTCTAAGCTTTCGGCTCTCCAAGCTTTCCCACGCAATTTCCACGTCTAGGTGTCGAGATTATCAAGGATCTACGGTTTATTTTGGTGGGTCTTCATGTATTTGTGGAGGATTTTAAGAGAGAGAGAGAGACTGAGATGAGAGATAGGGAGGAAGAAAGAAAAAAAATTGGAGAAAAAAGAAAAGAGACTTCGTGATTCTCTGGTCCCAATTTGGGACTAAATGTGTAGTTACTACACTACACCCCCCTCTAGTATTAAGGCATCTCCGCAAGTCCCATCATTAACTAATTAATTCATTGTGATCCCTAACTCTCGTCCCATGACCTACATATGTAGTCCCGAGAAATAAAAATGTATACATACACAACTAGCATATCTCAAGACAATAAATAAAAGGGGCACTATCACATATTGTGAATAAAATAAAAATGCAAGAAATCACGGGTCTTTACAGCACTTGTCTTTCCGCGCGGGCAAATGGTTCTAATGCACAAATGGGTTTGTGGGGTGTATTGTGAAATAAAAAAGTATATATGGGAACGTAAACATATTGCTGACCACATATATTCGACGAGACTATTGTCAAAACTTTTCTTTCTTCCCTTTCGTGGTATTTAATTACCTTTTTTTTGGTTTGTTCGCTGTTTGGCATTTGCCAATATTAGTTGCTCGAGTTACTACCTTCTCTCAAGTTATGTTTATTGCAACTTGCTTCGATACCATCAACAGATGTTGGAAAGGTGTTAAGGTATATATGGGTGTCTTGCTATAGTTACATAAATTCTCTCAATTCCTCACATATTAAGCGCATTTAACATTTAACCATCACATATTGGAGATTTCGTGTAAAAATGGCGTAGTACATTTCATTAATTTGAGGGGGTTCTCTAGATATTCATGTTCAGATCCCAATTCTCCTCCTTCATTGATCGTCATTCTGACCTTCTTGCTAGTAGTATGGCTCCCTACCTTCTTCCTCGGTACCTGGCGTAATATGCCAGGGCCAAAATAGCACTATGCCACCATGAGTGATAAATCACCCAGTAGCTAACTCTTATGCCCATTAACCCTTACATTACAGTTAAGTTGAGCACAGGACATATATGATTGAAAAGCAGTACAGAAATGGAAAGCAATTAAGAGATTTGATTATCTAGAGCAATTAAGGGATTTGATTATCTGGCCTTTAACTTACATTTCATCTACGTTCTCAAACTACAGAACATCCTCCCTTTTTAACCACCAAGATTACGACTGTCCGTGATTCAATTCCCTCCTTGCTGCCGTAACTTAGAGCATCGATAAACGGTCTAAGTTATTTACTTATGAAGGTTCATCAACCTCAGCAAGGACGAATCCCCCAGAGACTAACCGAACCCTGGGCCCACGAGGGACTAACCGAACCAATTGGAGTATATAGACCATAACCCGGTACTATAGTATACCTTTATAATGCCTATTCACGAGGAGGAATCACGCAAAGGCATAACTTAGGGTTTCTATCCATAACAAACTCTTGGTTGGCCACCATTCACAAACTCGGAATTACCTCCCTTCATCTTTGGGTTAACCACCGATATTTCAATATAATCTCGGGATAACCTCCCATATTCCATCAAAGCCTAGAGATAACCTCTCATATCTCAATCTCAATTCGTTTTCAATATCTTTTACTTAACAACGTCTAAGTGATACGTAAACCAACCCCGGGAACCTAGTTTGTCCACCTCTAACAGTCACAATATCATATTTGAAATAACAGAGCAAAGTGATAACGATTTTGCAAGGGTGTACCGTAACACGCAATTCAAAGATAAGAGCACAATTTTCACGAAGTAAATATTCACATTAAGGTGCACATGTAACTTTGTGTACAATAACAACTAACATTGTAATTGAGGTAAAATTCGAAGGGTAAAAGTGTAATTTGAAACAGACGATTTGTTTGTGTTAAAACTAAAAGGCAATCAGAATTGCACGAGCCCCTGAAGTTTCAATCTTTTTCATTCGGACCCCTTGAAGTTCTAAATATTTTAAAAATTAGCCCAAATATACCCAGAGATGTACCCATCGGAGTAGCCAGGCGTACCAAAGCCGTACCCGAACAGTGCAAAAGTACCCGGTACGTTTTTGCCGTACCCGGTACATACCCATACCAGTACCTGGTACTCGTACGTCGACATTTTTTGAGTACCCGTACTTCATAGGTATGCACATTTTGATAGGAGGTACCAGTACCTGTCAAGTTGGTACTGGTACCCGTCTGGTCCGAAAACAGAGATTGTTATTCGGTGAGCTTGTTTTGATGCATGAGGTGTTTCCTTTCAACTTTAAACATTCAAAACAAATACTAAGGACTAGAATATACTTAGGGATTGTGGGATAAAAGTCTACGCAACCTCTCCTCCGATGTTTTAGCGGGATTTTGGATTTTTGCGAAAAAACAAAATGTCGGCGGGTACGGCAATGGTGGGAGCTTTTTGGTTGGGTTTGTTTGGATTGGTTGGTGTATTAGTGATATGTGAGTGTGTTGGAGTGTTGGTAGCTCGAATTTGAGTAGTGGGGTTGTTTGAGTGGGAACCCACTTTGGTTCTCACCTGTCTCTCTCTAGAATTTCTCCTTCCTTCCTTTCTTTCTTTCCTGGGATTTGTGAGTGAAACTGTGAAAGTAGAGTGTGTGAGGTAGTGAATGAGGTGTGAGGAGTGAAGGCCGGAGAGGGAGTATATATAGGTGAGATGGGTGATCTTTGGAGGGAGTTTTGGATAGGAACATGCCCATGTGGGCATGGTGATAATGGTTGTTGATAGGGGGCAGAGCTAGGGTGGTAGGGAATTAGATTTTTGCAGGTGAGGGAAGTTATCCCCGGATTTGAGGAATGATGAGGGCGTAAGGTGGTATATCGGGTGATTTGAAAGGTGGTGGTTATGGAGAATGCATGGTGTGATGATGGTATGTAGGGTGGTGTAGGAGGTAAAATTAGGATAGAGTAATCTGATTTTTTTTCCAGTGGATAAGGTGAGGGAGATGATGATGAGGGGAAATAATGGTTGGAACGATGGGTTGAGTTGACATTTGTAGGAGGAATTCTATAGGCTTATCCTAGGGTTGTATAGAGGAAGATCAAAGATTAATGTTTGTATTAGCAATTTTCCGAAAAGGAAAGAGTTGATTAGTTATTTCCTGCATTGAACACTTGTAGACAATCCAATTAGTAAATGAATTCTATTGATCCTGAATTTAATCTCTATCAGACTAATTCCAATGGAACTGTTATTCATTAGTTGCACGGTCACATTATGATGGGTTGTTATTTTCATCCTAAAGTAAGGTCGACAATTTTTTGTATGTCTTACACTGTGATAGTAATGTGGTGAAGTCTAATAGAAAGTAGAATTTACTACCCTACGATACACTTTAGTGGATATATATGCGTGAGAAATATGATTGGCATCTGCATTGCAAATCGCGACTACTTGGACTATATTCAATAAAGTAAAAGAGATTTGTTCCGCAACACAATGGTAAAAAAATTTTGCTAGAAATTTGTTGTATCGCATCCATTGTATAATTCCTGTGTCCGTAACCCTTATCCCTGATTCATAGGAGCAAGGAGCAGCAGGCTTTCTTATGTGAAACCCATCGCCTTTGAGTATTTTGTTTATAGGTTTGTATCACCAACACAAGAACAATTGTGAACACTAACTACCTATTTTCATCATATCTATGTATCCGGATCCATAAGATATCATTATACCCCGAAGATGCAGGTTCCTATCACTTTGGTCGCATAAGAAAAATTTGAGGGGAGGTACATTGAGAGCCCCAGTACAATAGAACTATATAATATCCTTGACGGGTTCCACAATTTGTTATGCCAGTGTTCTGGTTGTATGTTGGCCAAACATCACGATCATATCTTACTTGCAAACAAAACTCTTAAATCATGCCATTCCACTTGCCACTTTTTGGTTCTTAAGAAACATTATTCAATATTTCAATGTTCTTGAGAAACAACTTTTTTACTTGTGATAGGACCTTTTATCGTTCTCTACGCCAGTTAATATGTATTATTGGTCATTTTTATTCCTTATATCTTTGATTTTTTTTGTTTGTTCCATCATATCCACACTACATTCAAATTCTTAGTTATACACATCTGCATTCTGATAGATTTTCAAAAACATTTTTCTTAGATTGAATCCGTGATGACAAATATGAACCGGTATGTAAAACTTACTTGATTCCCTTGAGTTCATATGGGATTGTCTCTATTGGGATGGTGTAAATCTAAATTTGGAAGGGCATATGCCTTGTGCATATCTCTTATTTTGTCTTTTTAATGTTGTGCTCTATAGGTTTATCATGTGCCCATTTTAGGTGGTGTTTGGTACTTGTCAGCTCTTAAAGGCGCTTTTCTCGTATTTCAATGATTGCTTCTCAGGGCATAACAATAGGTTGGTTATGATATTTGTCCTGTGTCTATTGTTTTCTTTTAACTGGTTTACCGTTCTGTATAAGTGCGAAGAAGAAATTTCTGCGACTTTCTAGAGATTTATACTTTTTTAGCGCCTGTGATGGGTCATGAATCCGTTTCACTTGTGAGTAGCTTCAAAGGTTTCAACAATCGATTAAAAGTAACTGCGTGCCCACCAAAACGTTAGTTTGTCTGGAAAAATTCTTTGCACTGGTGGTAGGTGCTTGACAAATACAAAGAACCCTGCCACTTATCAGCAGGTTATATCCTGGAAGAGGTAATGTAATCATCTTGAGTTCTGCATTTGTCAGCCTGCATCCTAAAAAGTCTCAGTGGACAAAAAGAAATCTTTGGTAGTGTCTGAAAAGATCATAATTTTTTCTCCCATCAAGCATGCGCGGTATTGGTCATTAAGCCTATGGTGGATTTGTATGTATCTGGACCAAGGTACTTTCAAAAGAAAAGGGAAGTATCTGTTACACCCTAGTTAGTGTTGTTGCTAATGGTGTTCATGCTTTGGCCTTGTAATAGTTTACATTTAAACAGGCTTAAGAACTAGAATATATATGTATATATATATACACAGTACACTTCCAGTCAGGGAGCCCGGATTTAAAAAAAATCCGGACCTCCACTTTCCCGATCGAATTTCGATGATCCGAACCGTCCAATGTGTTTAAAAGGTGTTTTCAAGGGTCCCCGTGAGAAATCATCAAAAAAAAAATACCGGGAAGGGCTTGATCCGAGCCGTTTTTCATAAAAACTGTATATGTGAGATCTATGAGGTGTGGATTTTTTTAAAATCCGGGATCCTTGATAGGAAGTGTGGTGATATATATATATATATATATATATATATATATATATATATATATGTATACAAAACGGATCCCATGAGGGTTCCCTTAAAAAATTTGTGCGGGAAAGATGTCGTAAGCCGTTGGATCGGCCTCATGATCTGAACGGATGAGATTTAAAACTACTATACGCGGGTCAAAACCCACAGTCAATTACACACGCGGGTCAGGATCCGGGTTTAAACCCCCATCCGGATCCTGCCCCCTCATTTCAAACGTTTCTCCAGAGATTGAAGAGAGAGAGAGAGAAGAGGGCGATTTTCGGGGATTTCAAAAACCAGGGACCTCCATCGATCGATCGAGCAGAGACGAAGGTTAATCTCTCTCTCTCTCTCTCTCGAGTTGGGTTTGTTCGTATGAGTTGATTTCTTATGAAATCGATTTGTGTTGGCCTCTTAGGGTTTCAACCGAAGAACAACATATCGAAGAAGAACAATATCTCAGGTATATCTCTCTCTCTCTCTCTCTCTCTCTCTCTCTCGCAAAAGTTCGTCACCTTGATTTTTGAAGTCGTTTTTCAAATTTTAGGGTTTTCTGAGATTGAAATTTGAATCCCTAATTTTGTAATTCAAAGAACAAGATCTCACGTATATCTCTCTTCTCTCTCTCTCCCCGTCGTTATTCAAACCCTAAACTCGAGTTAGGGTTACAGACGAAATTGATTTTTGACCCTTTTTTTTTCGATGTTTAGGGTTTCCAGAAGAAGAACAAGAGGCACATCAAAGGTACATGTAAACCCTAGGCTTCAATCTACATTGTCTCTGTTCTCTACCACTTAGTGAACTACATTCATGATGTTCTCTGAATTTTTTCTATTTATGCTTATCCTGCTTTGATCTCTGATCTCTGTTTACTTGAAACCCTAATTTTGTAATTCAAATATCGGACCCTAATTTTCAAATATCTGCCTATCATATGTTACGTGCATAATCAGGATTTGGGAGTCATCCGTTTGTTTATCAAATTACATATGATTTTCCAGATTCTGTACTTCAGTTTTTTTGGGGTTTATGATAATAGCTCTGGTTCCAGTCTATGTGATATTGCTAATAAGGAAACGATTTATCCGTTGTATTACTTTGTTTGTAGATTTTGTTTTGCATTGTGGAACCTTGTTGTCTTGAAATCCGAAAATGTATAGATTTTTGTTTGAAGAAAAAGCTCGTCATTTGGAGGGAGGGTTCTTCTCCTTCATATTTGAAAAGGTCCGTCCATAGTGATGTGAATTGGTTTGAATCGATATCACTATGACTTTAGGACTTTGTCGTTGAAGAACACAAATGAAGAAATGAAGTATTGGCTTCGTAATGACGTTAGGCACGAAATAACAGTAGCAAACAGATTTTAAGGGCTACAAAAATAACAGCAGCCGCAGCCACTGAATCCACCAGCAACAGGAGTACCATAACAGCAGCAATCATCGTGGATTGGTTCTCAAACCAACTTCAGAACTTCAGCAAAACAGAAACCAAACAGAAACAGATTAACCTTTACAGGATTCAAGCACAGAAACCAAACAACAACAGATCCAATTTCAGGATTCAAGCACAGAAACCAAACAGCAACAGATCCAATTACAGGATCCAGAAACAGAAAACCAAACAGAAACAGATCCAATTTGTAGATTCAGAAACAAATCCAATTATGCCAATTCAGAACCATATTCAGGAACAGCTTGTTTCAAATACCTGATAACTAAGTCAACAACTCTAGATTCAGAAATAGAAAATGTCATCATATGAACCATCTCCGCACCTCGCCACCTTCCACTCCTAAAACATGGATAGATCATCATATGAACCAAATAAAGAAAAATAGTCTTCAAGTATTTAACAATATTAACATGCAGAAACTTACAATCAGAGTTAGAGTCAAGTTCGTCATATCCGTCATCATCGTCAAGATCATCGGAATCAGTCAACACAACATCTTGTGACGACCTAAGAAAAAAATGCACCCAAGTCATCCACATTGTAAGTCAAATTAAACAAAATAAAAGTGAACAACAAATATTGCATCCACGTACAAATCTCGAAGTTTAGGACAATTCCTTTTGTCATGGGACTGTCCCGTTAATCCGCATCCAGTACAACGCCTAGCTTTCTTTATCGCCTTCTCTTTCCCTCCCTTCAATATTTTACCAAAACCCTTTGACCTAACCCGAGGCGGTTCTTTAAAATGATGTTCGGTTGGAAGAGAAATACGTGTTTTAGTACCACTCCCTTCACCATCTCCACTCCCTAACTTCATGTTACCAAACCTTTTGAGAGTGGCTAACAAATAGTCTTCGAAGACTTGACTCTCATGTTCACTGAATACAGCTTGCTCAACAACTGAAGAAGAAAGTGTGGAGAGCCTATTGTGCCTCACTACCAAAGAAGTGTCACATTCTTCCTTCGATGTCCCATCCAAGTCACCCACAACTGAACGTACTGTTGCTGCTTTTGTCCACCTCCTTAAGACGTACTGATCAGGAACTTCTGTAACCAGTTTTTTAGTGAAGTATGCCAACATGTGCCGACATGGAATTCCATCACACTCAAACTTCATACAAGTACATTTAACATAATTTGATGACTTGTCTAAAGAAACTTCACGACCCTTGGAATCACTCTTTGTTTCCCGTTGAACTTTGTACAAACAACGGTGGTCATCTTTAAATGTGCTCTTAACCAAATACGCCCCGCTTTCCAAGAGTTCCTCTTGAAACTTATAAAATATATTCCGTGTGTACACTTCACTCAATTTCAACTCCATAACCCGCTTCGTTGATAGTAGTGGCTTCTCATTGATATCTTTATGATCAAGATCAAGTTCATTATGCCGTATCTTTGCAAGTGCCCTATCAAACCGTGTCACAAAATCCAACAACGAATTTTGTCTCGACACGTACTTCTTGAAGAATGAATGCGCACCTTCAGCTCTTTGACTACTAGTCATGTGAGCAGAAAAAATGTGTCTCGTATAAGCAGGAATCCATTGGTCACGAATTTCAAACAATGAATGTAACCATTCATTCCCTATCAAGTTAGCTTTCGCTACAATCTCCACCCATCTACTTTCAAACTCCTCCGGGGACTCGGAATTCCATATACAACTACTAAAGTTGTCATAATGTTGCTTATAAGCAATTGCACCTAGTTTTTCAGAGAATTTACTCACGATGTGCCAAATGCAAAACCTATGAAGCGTATTTGGAAGAAGACTAGCAACAGCTTGTTTCATTGCTGGATCCTGGTCAGTAATAATCATTTTGGGCGGCCCAGCTGGCATTGCCTTCAACCATTCCTCCAGAAGCCAATGAAAAGAGGACACATTTTCATGATTTAAGAATGCACACCCAAATAGAGTTGTTTGGCCGTGGTGGTTAACCCCCAAAATTGGTGCAAATATCAAATCATATCTATTGGTTTGGTAAGTTGTATCGAACACCACCACATCACCAAAATGTTCATATGCCTTCTTAGATGTGGCATCAGCCCAAAAACAATGACTCATGAACCCCGTCCCATCATCTTGAAACTTAAATGTAAAACCGGGATTTTTCTTTTGTTGACTTCTAAAATGCTCGTACATAAGATTAGCATCATGTCCCTTTAACTCCTTCCTCCTATCCCTTTCCGCATTATAAAGATCACGTTGTAAAAACCCCACCTTATCTAGTCCTCCGGATTGGACCTCGAAAAAACTCATTTGTTGGGAGGCAGAAACATTTGCATTGGATAGTTGTTGTGATAAGTTCCTTTTTGCCACTGAGAGGTCACGATGAGATCGCAACAAATGCACCCTACTTGGCGTCGTAAGAGAGTGGTTATGACCCTCGACAAATACCTTCACAACAAATCCCACACCCTCCCGGTTTTTGACAACACACATTTTTGCACCACAACCCTCTCTAGTTAATCCCCGTCTACGAAGTGAGTTTTGAGTAGTTTGTGGTATGTTTTTTGTGCTCCTCACCCCTTCTTTGCAGCAAACATACTCTTTTCTAATGACTTCACCTGCCCTATTCTTCTTGCTAGAATGGAGTCGCGTACCAAAACCACCCTCTTTACCATAATTGTTGTAAAACTTATGAACGTCATCGAGAGTATCAAACACTTGTCCAATTTTCGGTATTAAGTCGTTATTGACTTGGGGCGTGAAAAGTATTTGGGAGGAATTAGCAGATGAGTGGGATGGTTGAGATGCTGACGGTGACTGTAAAGTATCATCCAAATATTGCATCCTAGTAACAATTCATTAGAACCAATTATTCAACCATAACATATGAACCATATATGGTAAATGAAGCAAAAAACAAAAATTCGTTTATAGATTACCTAATCTGAGGGGCATATTGGGGAGGGTACCCTCCCATTGGTGGGTACCCTTGTGGAGGATACCCCTGTGGAGGAGGAGGATATCCTTGAGGATACCCCTGTGGAGGAGGAGGAGGATTTCCTTGAGGATACCCCGGAGGAGGAGGAAGAGGTGGATTTCCTTGAGGATACCCCTGTGGAGGAGGAGGAGGAGGAGGTGGATTTCCTTGAGGATACCCCTGTGGATGAGGAGGATATCCTTGTGGAGGAGGAGGATACCCCTGTAGAAGAGGAAGATATCCTTGCGGATACCCCTGTGGGGGAGGAGGATATCCTTGCGGATACCCCTGCGGGGGAGGGGGATATCCTTGTGGATACCCCTGCGGGGGAGGGGGATACCCTTGCGAAGGATTAACTACACAAAAACCAAAAAGATAATCTTCAAAACCCAATATTATGTAAATAGAGCAAATTCATCTTAATTGAAGGCAGCGTCTACGGTTACCTTGTGGAGGGGCGGGGGGTTCTTGGTTGTCGCCCATGGTCAATCCCTTTTATATGATGCAAACTGTTAAAAAACACGAAAAACCAGGACCCGTTAGGTAACACAAACCACAAACAGATTCAATAGACATGTTGACATGACACCATTATGCCCCTCAAACACCATTATTATATGTAATATGAAGGTAAAACAATATTAAAAACTACAGCCAAAATTTATATGGAACAAACTAACCAGTTTGCCAAAAATATATGACAAAGAAAAGGAAAATGACACAACTATTAAGATTCAATAGATACACATGTTAGGTCATATTACATATAATAATGGAGGCAAAAATCTATACATTTTCGGATTTCAAGACAACAAGGTTCCACAATGCAAAACAAAATCTACAAACAAAGTAATACAACGGATAAATCATTTCCTTATTAGCAATATCACATAGACTGGAACCAGAGCTATTATCATAAACCCCAAAAAAACTGAAGTACATAATCTGGAAAATCATATGTAATTTGATAAACAAACGGATGACTCCCAAATCCTGATTATGCACGTAACATATGGTAGGCAGATATTTGAAAATTAGGGTACGATATTTGAATTACAAAATTAGGGTTTCAAGTAAACAGAGATCAGAGATCAAAGGAGGATAAGCATAAATAGAAAAATATGAATTACAAAATTAGGGATTCAAATTTCAATCTCAGAAAACCCTAAAATTTGAAAAACGACTTCAAAAATCAAGGTGACGAACTTTTGTGAGAGAGAGAGAGAGAGAGAGAGAGAGAGAGAGAGAGAGAGAGAGAAGAGAGATATACCTGAGATATTGTTCTTCTTCGATATGTTGTTCTTCGGTTGAAACCCTAAGAGGCCAACACAAATCGATTTCATAAGAAATCAACTCATACGAACAAACCCAACTCAGAGAGAGAGAGAGAGAGAGAGAGAGAGAGAGAGAGAGAGAGAGAGAGATTAACCTTCGTCTCTGCTCGATCGATCGATGGAGGTCCCTGGTTTTTGAAATCCCCGAAAATCGCCCTCTTCTCTCTCTCTCTCTCTTCAATCTCTGGAGAAACGTTTGAAATGAGGGGGCAGGATCCGGATGGGGGTTTAAACCCGGATCCTGACCCGCGTGTGTAATTGACTGTGGGTTTTGACCCGCGTATAGTAGTTTTAAATCTCAGCCGTTCAGATCATGAGGCCGATCCAACGGCTTACGACATCTTTCCCGCACAAATTTTTTAAGGGAACCCACATGGGATCTGTTTTGTATATATATATATATAGGTTAAGCTTCTAATCGGACCTCTAATTTCCGCACCTCATGATCAAAAAAATTTTTTGACGATCCGATCCGTCCAATGTGTTCAGAAGGTGTTTTCAAGGGTTCAAGCGGAAAATCTTCAAAAAACATACCGGGAAGGGCTTGATCCAAGCAGTTTTCGCCAAAAATATATATTTGGCGTGGACCCTTGAAAACTCCTTTTGAACACATTGGACGGATCGGATTTTCCAAAAAAAATTTGCAACACAAAAAAACCCCATTTTTTCCTTAAATCCGGGAGTGTGGATAAGAAGTTTGAGCTATATATATATATATATATATTAGTATAATTATACTCTTAGACCTCTGAATCATTTTTTATATTTAGTTTTGTTGGGATTAATGATTTGAGTATTTCTATCTAAGAAGCACAGACACGTGTATTGGTACTATTTATCCATGTGTGATGCGCGTCGACACAACACATTATAACACGCTCTGGCACATGTTGAAGGCGCCAAATATATGTCCATTTTTTGTCATATGCATTTCATTGTACCCGCTGGGGACATACTAGGGACATGTTAGAAGGTCAAAATGCAAAATTGCTATGGGTTACTTAGTTCATGAACACTTATTTAGTGACTTTGGTTGTTATACCTTCATCATATTAATATAATGTTCTTTTTAATCCCAATTTCATTTAAATAACGTTTTTAGATTGTCATATGAATTTATGATACTTATATAGAGATGTATATAGTCAACGTATCCCCAACGTGCCGTGTCTTACTTTTTGAAAAAAATAGTGTGCCTGTGTTGCATCTGTGTTGTGCTTGTTAAATTTGTATCATCAGCTGAATGGAGATATGCTTGGAATCTGATGCAGATTTAATTGGGGATTACATTGCCCATGGAGCATCATCAGTTGTCTTGTCAGATGCTATATTTGAGAAAGAGGCTATGGATCATAGACGTTTCAATCTAATAGATCAACTTTCCCAGCTTGCGGTTTTGCGGGGAAATGAAGCTGTACAAAGGTTAGCTTTAGAATTGCCTATTGCATATGGTTTTTTAGTAGCTATTAGATTACCAATGACACGGTTGTTATTAGTTATGACTTATGAGTATCATCCGTTCCACATTTCCACTACATGAGCAGAAATATAAGAGTTCGTTAGGCAAACCCTTTTCAAGTTGAATGCGCACCACGGAAATATTGCCTTTCATAATCCGAACAATTATGTAGGGAAAGCCTCAAAAGTATTCCACTTGGTTATTTTTTGCGGCTTTTTCCCAACTTAATGCAAGCAAGGGTCCAATTCGCAAGCTACGTGCTTTGACCGACCAGGTGACTAAAAATAAGACGAATAAAGACGCGTCCCAAGCGTAGGACTATCAACCAGTGTAGCACAATATTCCGGAAGCACCGGAGTCGAACCACAGAGACGACAAACAGTGTTGACTCAAAAGTGTGAAATTGTAGTTTAACTGGCTCTTAGGTAGCCACCCCTTGATTTGATGAGATTAATTAACTAAATTACCAACTAATTTATTGAATGTAGATTAAAAATGACAGCACAGCTGAGGGAACCCAGCGTCCGCAACTAGCCTAACCGATGTTTACTCGGGCCACAATTTCCCTTTTTACTAATTTTAGAATAAAAGAAAGGCTCCCTAAAAAATGCGCACCACCTGTCACCAGATTCCGTGCGCATTCGAATTCCGGGGATGCCTGGGTTTTGTTTGTTTGATGAATTTCTATTTCCTAAAATTGCTTGAAGATTGAGTTGATTCGGTCCCGAGGTAGAACATCCATTAGCCAAACGGCGAGACGCCTTCGCCCGCAGCCGCACTCTATGCGACTACTCGCTCATGACACTAATAATAACATAAATTAAATTAAATCTAGATCTAAACATGTTTGAAGAATTAAATATCAAAACAATAGCGAACGATACCGTAGATTGCAAAGGAAAAATCGAACTTGATTATGAATATGCAACACCAAACCAAAAGCTGAAGTTCTCCAAAATAAACTTAAATTCGAAAACGCTGAATGTTGAAAGCTCTGAAAACTGTACCCGCAAAACTCCAAAGTGCAGAAAATTCTAAAAAGATTCGAACCCTAATTACTGATCAGAAAAACGTTTATATAGTAACCAACCAACGAACAAACTAAACGGCATCGTTTAAATTAGCCCGTAACAATTCGGTATCGATACGGCTAAGAGGGGTATCGATACCGAACCCCCTTGACTGACTCGTTGACTGCGTAAGACGTAGGTATCGATACAGCTGTGACCTGTATCGATACTAAACCTTCTGGAACGCAAATTGCCCCCTTATAACCAATTGGTATCGATACGGCTGTGAGGGGTATCGATACCGAGCTCCTTCGGCCTAACATTTCAAAATCCATCTTCCAAACCTCGTTTCCCGCGTCTCCACTTCAAGTCATGCACACACACACAAGCCAAAAGCCAATATACCTGGAAAACTCACAGAAATACCAAGAACACCACTGTGCACGCATTAAACGGAAAATAATCATTAAACCGCACATCTAACACGCTAACTCCCCCTACTTAGGCGCTTATACTTACAATATTGCGCGCCTATCACACCCCCCAACTTGAGCGTTGCTCGTCCCGAACAACGGATAGAACGAAACACAAAATAAAAGGTAAGTACACGGGGATACGAGAGTTATGCACGATGTATAAAATTCAATCCACCTTTAAAATTTCCAATTCATTGCCACCTTTAACTCAAACACATGCATGCCCTAGCAGACAATTGAGAAACCTTGCACATAAAACAACTCAGAGATAAGGTGCGTCCACAAAATTACAATGTTACCCAACTCGCAACCTTGGAAAGCAAAAACTACCACATATTCATCATAGACATTAAGCATGCATGGAGGAGCATGAGAAGCGTGCAACGAGTCAACTAAGGGCTTTTTTTCTCGGCTTGTAATGATCGTGGTGACAAAAAAGAAAAGGCAACATGCAATTGGATGACGGCCCATAACAGTGTAAAGGTCAACTACCCGAGTTGGCCGCCACCCGGACTCACACATACAATATCATCCACCCAAAAACAAACAACCATACTACCATCATAAATTTCAACACCACAGCGTTTAGTAACATGTAATATCGCCCAAACACATAAATAAACACACCACCGCCTACACTACATAGAGTGGCATAACATAACCTCCTCCCTACCACATAATACATAAAAACACACCACCTCCTTCCTAACTAACTCCGCGCATCAACCATTCTACGCATCCGAGTCCTCATCTGGTGTGTCCTGCTCCACAAAGTCGTCACTCACCTCCAGCTCTGGCCACCGACGGGGAACATAAGGACCGGAAGTCTCCCCAGTGACATGCTGCCTCACATAACTCAGCTGATCATCAAATTCCACTTGTTTCCTAGCCATCTGTCTCTGCTCCAGTTTAAGCTTCTTATGACTCTTAATGATAGCCACATTCTGACAGAAAAGTTTCTTGAACCACTCCTTAAAAAGAGCCTCTGATGCCGGTGGAGTAAGCATTGATTCTCCACCACCCTTAGTCTGAGCACTACTCCGACGAAGAATAGTAGAATCCAAGACCCCCGGGTCCAACCTGTCATTCACATAAAATCTAGCTCCTGGATCGTGGTCACTAGGCACGGGAAAGGCATTCTGACATTTTTCGAAGCAGCCCTGAAATCAACCATTTCCCCGAAGATAAATAAAGCCCAGTCACACACCGTGTCCTCACCAGTGAATGCCCACATAATGTTCCCAACCTTTTCTTGGGGCTTGTTCTCAGTCCCCCTCGGAAAAATGTTATAACACACAACCTGGTTGAGAAACCTATACGACGGTTTAAACTTTCCTAGCCAGTGAGGGACCCTCGCATCCCTCCTATGTGTATAAATCTCTCCTTTCACCCAATCCTGATTAATGGGGTTATCAACTGGTCTAGGAAAATTTGTCTCCCCCTCGGGCCTTACATAATTCAACACAGCAGCAATTTTATCAACATCAATAAACACGGGGGTCTTTCCTATCACAGAAGTAATCCGAGCCCCCGGATTCATAAAAGCTCCAGCCTCAGGCACAACCATGCATTTATAAAATTCCTCTACCAAAGCATTATTATAACCCGGATTCGGTTCAAACCAGAAAGACATACCTTGATGTTTTATTGCCTTGATCACCAAGTGACCCTCCGGCCACCCACCATCCAACTCTATATGTCTCTCATTTTTCACCCCCCTGCCTATGATCGATTCCCTCCACTGTATCTCTTCGTCCCTCTCGATTTGCGCCCGGTTCCGTCTCGGTGCCCGGCCCGCATAAGGACCTCCTGATGAACCCCCAGGAACATTCTCCACAGCACTAGAAGTTGCCCCAGCCTTTCCCTTTCCCACATCTTGCCTTTTGGATGCCATGGTTTAAGGGTTCAAGGGTTTGGAAAAATGGGATTTGGGGTTTCAGATTCGGAATTTTGGTAAGGTTTAGGGAAATTTGAAACAGGGATTTGGGTAGAGGATGAAGAGAGGGTGTCGTGGTTGAAATTTGGTAGAAAATGGTGGTTATTTAGATGGGTTTTAGGAAGATTTGTTGGTAGGGTTTGGGGTGGTTATGGAGGAGAGAGAGAGAGAGAGAGAGAATGAAAAAGAAGTTGAGAAGAAGAAGGGGCCGATCGGCCTCTTTATTTTTTTTCACACAGAACAAACCGGTATCGATACTGCTGAGAGGGGTATCGATACCTATCGGCTAACTTTTTTTTTTTTTTTTTTTTTTTGCAACATATAATCTCACTCCTCCTTTATTTGGTTTGGATTTTGGGGTAAGGTAATTTGTGGCTTTTTTTTTTTTTTTTTTCAAGGTGAGCTTGGGTCAATCAAATCCACGACACCCAAAAGCAAATCCTTTCTTCTTTTCAATAGGCAGTGCTCCATTTTGCGGTGATGCAGAATTCCTAGAAGTGCACAAAGCTAAACACCCCCCATCTTGCTTTCCATCCCAAACACCGGCTTCCTAGGTTAGACACGGGTATTGACATGGACTGGCTGAAAAATGGTTCTACGAGACTCTTTTGGTGGTTTAATCATGCAAGAAGGCCTTGTATCTTCCCCGATGCACACTACCAACTCTCACAAAATGCATGCAGAATTCCTAAGCTGAGTATGTGGTACAATTGCCTATTATTTCATGCAAATGCAAATGAAGTGCAACCATGGGATACTCGACAAGCTACGATGTACACTCTGTGGAAACACCCACTCATTATCATTTCCAGTGCAAACTACCCAACAGAGATACCAGATATATGCATGGGAACAAACTAACAGGCAGGCAATAAATTGAAAATCCATCGTGCTCGTCTCATTCATACACACAAGCATAACAATTGTATCCCCGCATTAAAAATTAAAAATTACCCATCTAAAAACAGACACGCATAACGTACACCCCACCCCCTAACTTAGATCATGCTATGCCCTCATAGCAGGAAGACAAGAATAATAAGGATAGAATAAGGGAGAGAAATGGACCGTCGGATGGCAGCCAACCATCGGGACCCCGACCGATGTATGGGGAATTTGCCGACATCGTCGCGATTCCTGCCAGAAAACATCAGTCCAGCCCGGCACGTGGTATCCGGGCGTACACAGAGAAAACCAAAAAGCAATAAAAGAAAAAGAAAAGACACCACCACTTCCGTCACGTGAAAGTCACGGGTACTACTTTTCTCCCTAATTTCTCACTTAAATTTGTGTAGAGAAGGTCATCAGAACAATCCCGGGTAAGTCATGACTCAACAGGTTAAATAACTCAAGGTTTTTCCTTAAAGAAATCAGAGCCAATCGTCTTTTATGACTATCCGAGACACGGCAATAAGATTGTTAGAAACCCAGATACACAAATGTAAGGCTAGAAATTAGGTGGCTATACCGGACCAGTTTTTTTTTTTCTTTTTTTCTTTTTTTGAAAATTAAAACAGACACGTTAATACATAAATCGCCCTTACTAACCGGAGCTGGGCACACGATCCTTATTTTAATAGCGGCATGCGAAGCTATGACAACCCAAGTCAATGATGGGTACCCCTAATGGTAGGGGTCGGGTCCACACTCAATGAAGAGCATGGTACGCGTAAGCTACCCGTCAAAATAAGGCTGAAACAGCCTAATCAACTGGGTCGTCCGAATAAACAGGATCGACCAACTCCTCATCAGGTTCACCTACCTCCAAAAATTCCAAATAAGGTTTGAGACGCTGCCCGTTAACTTTAAACACATGATCATCTTTAGGGTCACGGACATCGACTGAACCATTTGGGTACACATTGGCTACTATGTAGGGACCATCCCAACGGGACCTCAACTTACCTGGAAATATATGAAGACGCGAATTATAGAGTAACACTTTCTGACCAGCCTTAAAGGTTTTGCGCTGAATGTTCCTATCATGATACGCCTTAACCTTCGCCTTATAGATACTAGCGTTCTCATACACGTCATTCCTAAGCTCCTCAAGCTCACACAACTGTAATTTCCTATGCTCACCAGCCTCTCTCAAACTTGAATTGACTTGCTGAATGGCCCAATAGGCCTTTTTCTCTAACTCAACAGGCAGGTGGCAGGCCTTACCGTAAACGAGCCGATAGGGTGAAGCACCCAATACGGTCTTGTAAGCAGTGCGGTAAGCCCACAACGCATTGATCAAACGGGTGGACCAATCTTTCCTAGTTACACCCACAGTCTTTTCTAAAATCCTCTTGATTTCCCTATTGGCTAACTCGGCCTGCCCATTAGTCTGGGGGTGGTATGAAGTGGATACCTTATGAGTGACGTGAAACTCCCCCATTAATTTATCGAATGACCGACTCGTGAAATGCGTGCCTTGGTCCGAGATAATGGCGCGTGGCACGCCAAACCTCGACAAAATATTAGCCTTAAGAAATTCTAGCACGACTTTGGACTCCATAGACTTAGTGGGAATCGCTTCCACCAACTTCGACACATAATCCACAGCCAATAAGATGTACTCATAACCATGAGACATAGGAAATGGACCCATAAAATCAATGCCCCAGCAATCAAACACCTCTAGCACAAGAATAGGCCTGAGGGGCATCTGATGACGTGCAGAAAACTTGCCAAGCTTTTGGCAACGGTCACATGACCTACAAAACAGGTGGACACCCTTAAACATATCGGGCCACCAGAACCCGCACTGCAGAATCTTGGCGGTGGTCTTCTTCGCAGAGAAGTGACCCCCACACGCCTCACTATGGCAAAACTCTATGACTCCCTGCTGGTCAGACTCGGGGACACATCTACGCACTATCTGGTCCGCACAGTATTTGAACAAATAAGGGTCATCAAATATATACTGCCGGACACTCCTCAAAAACCGCTATTTCTCCTGGGTAGACCAATGGGAAGGAATCTGCCCAGTTATCAAATAATTGGCAATATCAGCATACCATGGGCACTCATTAGCAGCGAACAACTGCTCATCTGGGAAAGAATCTTTAATGGGAAGGTCCGAGGTGGGGTCCTCGAACTCCAGACGAGACAGATGATCAGCTACTACATTCTCTGCCCCTTTCTTATCCTTAATAATGAGATGAAATTCTTGCAGAAGTAGAATCCACCGGATAAGGGGAGCTTTCGCATCCTGTTTGGTCATCAAGTACTTCAGGGCCGCATGATTGGTAAACACCGTGATCTGCGAACCCACCAGATAGGATCGAAACTTATCTAAGGCAAACACCACCGCTAACAACTCCTTCTCGGTAGTGGTGTAATTCATCTGTGCCTCATTGAGCGTCTTGCTCGCATAATAAATCACAAATGGGTCTTTCCCTCTCCTCTGTCCTAAAACAGCTCCGACTGCATAGTCAGAAGCATCACACATCAACTCAAAGGGAAGACTCCAATCAGGCGACTACACAATAGGTGGAGTAGTGAGACTCCGCTTTAACATTTGGAATGCCTGCTCACATGCATCGGACCACACAAAGGGTGCGTCCTTCACCAACAATTGACACAATGGACGGGAAATAGCACTAAAATCTTTAATGAACCGCCGGTAAAAACCAGCGTGTCCAACAAATGAACGCACATCCTTGACAGACTTAGGAGTAGGAAGATTACGGATCAAGTCTATCTTAGCCTTATCCACCTCAATACCCTTGGAGGACACAATGTGTCCTAACACAATCCCTTGGGTCACCATGAAGTGGCACTTTTCCCAATTCAGCACTAAGTGCTTCTCCTCACAACGTTGTAACACTTTGCCTAAATTCTCGAGGCACCCATCGAATGAGTCCCCGAAGACCGAGAAATCATCCATAAATACCTCGACTATCCTCTCAACCATGTCGCTAAAAATCCCCATCATACACCTGGAAAGGGTACCAGGTGCATTGCACAACCCAAAGGGCATGCGACGGTAAGCATATGTGCCATACGGACATGTGAAAGTGGTCTTTCCCTGGTCCTCTAGCGCGACCTCTATCTGGTTGTATCCCGAATACCCATCTAAGAAACAATAGAAAGCTCGACCAGCCACCCTTTCCAGAATTTGATCAATGAAAGAAAGAGGGAAGTGGTCTTTCCGGGTGCTCGCATTGAGCTTCCGGTAATCTATGGATACTCTCCAACCTGTAGGGATCCGGGTCGGCACTAACTCATCCTGATCATTGGTGACAACTGTCACTCCAGCCTTCTTAGGCACCACTTGAACCGGACTCACCCACTCACTATGGGCAATTGGGTATATAATACCCACATCTAAAAGCTTAAGAACCTCAGCCCGAATTACCTCCTTCATATGGGGATTCAAGCGCCTCTGAGGCTGCCTAGAAGGCTTCACACTATCCTCAAGAATGATTCGGTGTGTACACACCGTTGGGCTTATACCATGTAAATCGGCTACAGTCCAGCCAAACGCGCCTATATGCTCTCTCAACACATCAAACAACTTCCTCTCTTGATTTTCCTCAAGGGACGAGGAGATCACAACCGGATAAGTATCATCGCCATTCAAAAAGGCGTATTTGAGTGTGTCCGGTAGAGGCTTTAACTCTGGTTTAGGTGGCTGGACCGATGACGAAAGAACCTTGGGCGGAGGGTTGCCCAGAGGCTCAAACATTGGGTCATGAGCGACTCCACACAAATCCTCACACACATCCTCGACCTCTAACATATCCCACAAATATCCTACCTCTGCCGAGTCTAAGAATGACACCTCCTCGGTGGTAAGAGCAACCTCCAGAGGGTCCTTATACAGGACTGTATCGATGTGCTCCTGAATGAGCGTGTCGATCAAACACAACTCTTCTGACTCCTCATCATCCTCGCCTAAAGTACTGACACTGTAAACATCCACCTCCATTCTCTCCTCGCCAACAGATAATTGGACCTTGCCAGTTTTACAGTTCATGACGGCATTGGAGGTGGCTAAGAAAGGGCGACCTAAAATGATGGGAGTCTTTTCTAGAACCTCGGGTCCTGGGCAAATATCTAGGACAATGAAATCCGCAGGAAATTGGAACTCGCCTACCCGAATTAACACATCTTCCACCACTCCCTTAGGTACTCTAACACTCCGGTCCGCCAACTGGAGTGTAACGGGAGTCTCTCTAAGATTCCTAAGGCCCAGTCTCAAAAATGCTGAATAAGGGAGCAAATTGACACTCGCTCCCAAATCCAACAGTGCCTTATCAAAAGTCTGACCTGCTATGGCTATGGGTATGGTGGGACATCCTGGATCCTTGCACTTGGCAGGAATTTCAGTCTGAAGGATGGAGCTCACTTGCTCTGTCAGAACCACGTTGTTCTGATTCTTGCGCTTTGTCGTGCAAAGGTCCTTCAGAACCTTCGCACACTGTGGAAAAGACTCAATTGCCTCCATTAAGGTAATAGGGAATTGCACCCTCTTAAAAAGTTCTAGCATTTTATGGTTCATGTTCTGCTTAGGCTTCACCGCCAGCCTTTGGGGAAATGGAGCTAATGGTATCGCTGGCGGTGTTTGAGTCGTGGGGGCCGCAACAGCAGGCACCACCACACCAGGTGACTCCTCACTCTCCTTTACCTCCTTCCTATGGACATCAACAATCTCAGGAGGTGCTATTGGCGTAACAACCGGCTCCGAGGGTGGAGTTTGTTTCTGTTTTGGTGGGAAGGACTTATCAAGTTCCTTCCCACTCCTAAGAATGGTGACCGACTTAGCCTCCTCCTGATTCTGACTCTGAACATTAGGACCTGAATTTCCCAAATAAAGGGCACCCGCTGTACTGCCCTGGGCTGGAAACCTACCCTTCTCCTGCTGCATTTGGCTAAGAACAGCAGTGAGTTGCGACATCTAGGTCGTAAGGGCTCCTATTTGCTGTCTCCTTTCAGTCTGAACAGTCATCTGTGACTGCATCATGGAATTGACATTGTCCTCTAGCTTATGGTCACGTGCAGTCATCTGTGAATAACCTGGGGGCAGACCACGAGTGGATGGACTTGCCCCCCTACCTGACTGTTGCTGGTAGTGGGATGGAATGACTTGGCCCTGCGGGGGCCTGAACGATTGGGACTGTGGAAATTGCTGCGGCGGAGGTAGCGCAAGGGGTTGCGCTTGACCTCCACCTCCAGTTCTGGAATCTGACCACCCAAGGTTAGGATGGTCTCTCCATCCCAGATTATAAGTGTTCGAAAAAGGATCCCAAGTCGTAAGTGCATTGACCTCTTCCTGATTGAACTGGCTTGCCCCCTTGGCTGCTAGAAACCCAGGACAAGCGGTCGCGGTGTGCCCTTTACATTCACACCACACGCAGACTTCCTCTACGCTCACCTCATTGACTGGACGAGTCTGTCTCACCTCTAATTCCTCTAATCTCTGAGCCATTTTCTCAACCTGAGCCTGTAGTCGCTGGTCACGAATGGTGACAGGGATAACGTTGGACCCAGAAGGTCCGGCTCGCTCATAGTCGGATGGTTCTAAAGCTCTCTGCCTATCAGCTAGGTCATCTAAGAAATCCCACCCCTCATCTGCATTTTTGGACAAGAAATCGTCCCCCTTGCAAGAGTACTCTATGTGCTGGACTGTCTCAGAGTTGAGACCCAGATGAAAGAATTCGACTAGCTGTATTCTCTCAAAGCCATGATGTGGTAATTTGAGGAGCAATTCCTTGAAACGCTCCCAGGCTTTGAGAAATGACTCACCCCTCTCCTGTCTAAACCCTTGGATTTGACGCCTGAAACTCTTAGTTTTAGCCTCAGAAAAATACTTCCTATAGAAAGCGTCACGCACTTGTGCCCAGGTGGTGAAAGATTGAGACTTCTGCAATCGAAACAAAATGAGTGCGCCATCTTTCAATGTCGCCTCAAACAGCTTAAGGCACGCGTTCTCATATTGGGTATTGGACGCAAGGTTGCGCACCAATCCCTCGAATGTCTGCACATGCTCATATGGATCATCGCACTCTCTCCCATAGAAGTTAGGGAGACTGTTTAGGACACCAGGTTTGACCGTAAAGGTATTGCATGCCTCTTGTGTCTCTCGAGGGAACACAATGGGTCCGAGAGGAGTGGTCCTCTCGGGATGAAGGTGTTCTCTCAGAGACGGCTGATTCACTAATCGCTGGTCTGCCATCTCGCCTATCTCTGATTCTATCTCCGAAACTGACTCAAACTCTGGCTGGAAGAGCGGATTACTGACGCTAACTGACTCAAACGGCAACTCTATATAAAAATCACTAATGGGAATAGACTCTGACTGATGCTCAGCTGAGTCTGACTCTGAACTAGAAGATGAAAAACTAGACAACACAGGCTGACTTGACTCCAGTTTTCTTCTCACTAACCGATGTGTCGGGTCGCGATAATAGAGAGGGTCCTGTTTCCGACCTATGGTGACTCGACTAAAAGAAAAAATTAACTACGACTCTACACTTTTAAACACTCGCTGCCGTCCCCGGCAACGGCGCCAAAAATGCTTTGACCGACCAGGTGACTAAAAATAAGACGAATAAAGACGCGTCCCAAGCGTAGGACTATCGACCAGTGTAGCACAATATTTCGGAAGTACCAAAGTCGAACCACAGAGACGACAAACAGTGTTGACTCAAAAGTGTGAAATTGTAGTTTAACTGGCTCTTAGGTAGCCACCCCTTGATTTGATGAGATTAATTAACTAAATTACCAACTAATTTATTGAATGTAGATTAAAAATGAGAGCACAGCTGAGGGAACCCAGCGTCCGCAACTAGCCTAACCGATGTTTACTTGGGCCACAATTTCCCTTTTTATTGATTTTAGAATAAAAGAAAGGCTCCCTAACAAATGCGCACCACCTGTCACCAAATTCCGTGCGCATTCGAATTCCGGCGATGCCTGGGTTTTGTTTGTTAGATGAATTTCTATTTCCTAAAATTGCTTGAAGATTGAGTTAATTCGGTCCCGAGGTAGAACATCCATTAGCCAAACGGCGAGACTCCTTCGCCCGCAGCCGCACTCTATGCGACTACTCACTCATGACACTAATAATAACATAAATTAAATTAAACCTAGATCTAAACATGCTTGAAGAATTAAATATCAAAACAATAGCGAACGATACCGTAGATTGCAAAGGAAAAATCGAACTTGATTATGAATATGCAACACCAAACCAAAAGCTGAAGTTCTCAAAAATAAACTTGAATCCGAAAACGCTGAATGTTGAAAGCTCTGAAAACTGTACCCGCAAAACTCCAAAGTGCAGAAAATTCTAAAAAGATTCGAACCCTAATTACTGATCAGAAAAACGTTTATATAGTAACCAACCAACGAACAAACTAAACGGCATCGTTTAAATTAGCCCGTAACAATTCAGTATCGATACGGCTAAGAGGGGTATCGATACCGAACCCCCTTGACGGACTCGTTGACTGCGTAAGACGTAGGTATCGATACAGCTGTGACCTGTATCGATACTAAACCTTCTGGAACGCAAATTGCCCCCTTATAACCAATTGGTATCGATACGGCTGTGAGGGGTATCGATACCGAGCTCCTTCGGCCTAACATTTCAAAATCCATCTTCCAAGCCTCGTTTCCCGCGTCTCCACTTCAAGTCATGCACACACACACAAGCCAAAAGCCAATATACCTGGAAAACTCGCAGAAATACCAAGAACACCACTGTCACGCATTAAACGGAAAATAATCATTAAACCGCACGTCTAACACGCTAACTCCCCCTACTTAGGCGTTTATACTTAAAATATTGCACACCTATCACTACGGTTCTAGCAGTTCAACCTGTATATATACGAAAGGAATGTTCAAAGAATATATTCTGAAAAGTATCTAATCATTGCTGTTCGTTTAGATAATTGTTTTGCAATCTCAAGTTCACAAATGATGCTTAAATTGTATCAATTTGTCGGCACCTCATGACATTTTCTAATACTGCAGACCATGTACTAGCAGAATATTGTTTCTACGAATCACACTCTATTTTTAAAATCTTATGGACAAACCAGGTACCCTCTTTAAGTTGATAAACTCAAATTTCAATTATACGGCTTCAAACTGGTAAACCAAACGAGTTTAATCTGGTGTAGGTAGCTTCAGGTCTGACAAATGATTTTCACGTGTAAAAGAATAGCTTCTTACCCAAATCTTTGGAGGAGTTCCAGTCTGTGGATTTCCCAGGCACGTCTATTTTGAACGAGTTAAAAGATCACACCTCATTTTTTGCACTGAATGTCTGAATGCTTAATTTTGGGGAATTTACCATGCAGGAAGAGATCATGTTACCTAAAATAGTACAAGCAGCTGGCTAAGCTCGTAACAGCGTCGAATAGTTTAAAGACGTCAGGCTTGAAATTTGTGGGTCTGTACAGGTTCCCTCAGTAATTTTGCAACTTAAGTTTATATTTGATCTACATTTTTCCATTTTCGAAGTGAATTACTATCATGTAGTGGATGGAACAGGAGGCTGCGGGCAACATTGCAAAGCAGAAGAAGGGTCCTGTAAGTTATGCTTACTCTATCTGGCAGGGAGAAATGCTTGAACCATATGCAATTATCATATCTTTAGTAGAAAAAAGCTTAAAGAGGATTTTTGGAAATTATGCAGAAGATTGGAGTGGATCTGGTTACAGAAGTCTAGGTTAGACTGGTCTTTGAAAGGGGACAAAAACACGAGCTTTTTTCATATTACTGCCAATGGGAGACAGAACAGGAATATGCTGAATGCTTTATCTATCGATGGAATCAATGTGGATGACCCCGTAAGACTAAAATCTGAGATTTTCCTTTTTTTTCAAAATGCTTTCAAGGAGGAATGGCTATCCAGACCCAAGCTAGAAGGTCAGTTTCAGGCAATGCTGAATAGAGAGCAGGGAGATATGCTTATAAAACCTTTTGAGGAGGCTGAGATTTAGCAAGCTATAGTTTCTTGTGATGGGAATAAAGCACCTGGTCCGGATGGCTTTAATATTTGTTTTATAAAATCGTGCTGGAAAGTTATTAAGATGGAAGTGCTAATGTTTTTTCAGGAATTTCATGCGAATGCCAAGCTAGTCAGAGGGTTAAATTCTTCTTTCATAACTCTAATCCCAAAGGTGGATAGCCCTCTTGGTTTGTCAGACTATAGACCTATCAGTTTAATTGGATGCATCTATAAGATTTTGGCAAAGGTGTTGGCAGGAAGATTGAAGATAGTTCTACCTCTCCTAATTTCTGAGGAGCAATCAGCATTTGTGGCTGGTAGAAATATTCAAGATGGAATTCTCATCGCTAATGAAATTGTAGATCTGTGGAAGAAGAAGAAGCAGAAAGGGGTAGTATTAAAGTTAGATTTCCAAAGGGCTTATGATAATTTGAGCTGGAGTTTTCTCTTTGATATGTTATCTAAGTTTGGGTTTCCATCTACTTGGGTTAGATGGATCAAGGAGTGTGTGTCTTCTGCCCATATTTCTGTGTTGGTAAATGGGTCACCTACTGAGGAATTCAAAATGGAGAAGGGGCTGAGACAAGGTGACCCTCTCTCCCCTTTTCTATTTATCTTGGCGGTGGAAGGACTTAATATGATTTTCAAGAGGGCTCAGGAGTTGGGGTTGATTAATGGCATTTTAGTGGCACCTAATGGTCCAATTTTGACTCACTTACAATTTGCAGATGACACAATTGTGTTTTGCAATGCATCCTTGGAAGAGTTGATGAATGTGAAGAGATTGTTAAACTTTTTCGAGGCTTTGTCAGGGCTGAAAATCAACTTCCATAAAAGTGTTGTCTCTGGTGTGGGTTTATCACAAGATGAATTGAATTCTTTTGCTGATAGGCTAGGGTGTAAAGCTCAGAAGTTACCTTTGATATATCTTGGCTTGCCTCTGGGTGCTAACCCAAGGAAGAAAGCTACTTGGAAACCTGTTATTGATAGATTCCAAAAACAAGTTAGCATCTTGGAAGAGAAGACACACTTCTTTTGGGGGTAGAATTACCCTAATCAAATTTGTTTTGGGCAATTTACCTATTTACTATCTGTCGCTGTTTAAAATGCCTGAATGCGTGTTAAAGGAATTGGTCAAGATTCAAAGCAGATTTCTTTGGAGAGGAGGTGAATTAAAGAAGAAAGTCAATTTAGAGAGTTGGAATAAGATTACAAAAAGCAAAGAGAGAGGAGGACTTGGTATCAAAGATCTTAAATTGATGAATGAATGCTTGATCCTCAAATGGTGGTGGAGATTTGGAGTTGTAAGAAAGTCTTTGTGGAGAAAGGTTATTTGTAGTAAATATAAACTGGATGAATTATCTTGGCTACCCTCTTCTGCTCCTAATTGAGAATTGTCTATTGTTTGGAAGGATATTGTATTTGCAGGCCAAAGAGATGAGGATTTATTCAGACTGTTTTTGTCCAATGTAAAGATTTCTGTGGGTAATGGCAGAGAGACCAGATTTTGGCATGATAAGTGGGTTGGGGGTGTTGCCCTTCAATCTATTTTTCCAAGGATTTTCAACATATGTTCTCAGAAGCAGGTGATAGTGGCAGAGGTGGTACAGGGATGGGGTCCAAATTTCAATATTTCGTTGGAGCTTAGAAGGGGTTTGTTTGATTGGGAACATGAAGAATGGAGCAGTCTAATTAATTTGATGAGTTCTGTGGGGTTACACCCAGATAAAGTTGATTGTCTTGAGTGGATGGCTGAAAATGCAAGCAATTTTTCTGTTAATTCTCTATACAGGTGCAAAGAAGCTGAAGGTAATGAACTTTGTATGGATCTGATGTACATGTGGAAGAATGTGGCCCCTCCGAAAGTTCAATTTTTAGGTTGGTTGGCAATGTTGGGAAGGGTGAAAACAGGGGAGTTGCTTTACAATCTGGGTATTCTCTCTGATATCAACATGGGTTTTTGTCATTTATGTGGGGAAGTTTTAGAATCTGTAAATCACTTGTTTCTCCATTGCGGGAAGGTTTGGCAGGTTTGGTGCGAGGTACTCAGCTGGTGGAAAATAGTATGGGTGGTTCCAGTATCAGTCAAAAGCTTGTTCTGTTGGTGGAGGGGATGGAAATTCAAAAAGGTCAAAAGAGTATTATGGGAGTTATGCAGTTTTGCCGTTTTCTGGTCGGTGTGGAAAATGAGAAACGAGCTAATTTTCCAAGGTGTTGCTCCCAAATGGGAGGAATTGGGAGAGTTGATCAAATTTAGAGTAGCTTGTTGGGTGAAAGCTTATCATGGGCCGGGATTTAGAGATGTATCTCATGGAGATATTGTCTTTAGGTTTAATTCCCTTATTGAAGCTCTGTGATCTAGGGGGGTGGCTACTGGGAGATTTTTTATCTTTTGCCTTGAGTTGATTCCTTACCAACTCATTGTTGTATTTTCCTGCTGCCTTTGTCTCTCTTGGTCTGGGGTTAGGGGTCCTGTTGATTCTCCATCCCTCTCCTGATTGACCTTTGGCTTTCCTTGTATCTATCCCTTTTATTTAATAAAAAGTTTTTCTTTGCTGATCAAAAAAAATTATCATTGCTTTGTTAGGAAACTGATGGGCAAAAGTAGGACACTCTCCGTTTGGAGTCTTCGGCTGATGTCTGTCTCAGTACTATTTCTAGTGCTAAGGTCTTGAATTTATTATTATTATTTTTTTGTCGGTTTTCATGCACGGGAAATCTAATCTAGGATTTTTTTTTCTTTCTTTTTTCCCGTAATTATCATTCTACACTTCAACCCTTAACTAAAATATAATATAGGTGTGTGAAAGTTGAATTGAACTTCTGAGTTATATAAAAAAAAATTATCATTCTCCGCGTCAAAATATATACACGTACCTGTGCAGTTTCGTGAATTGTCATGCAAAAAGAAAGAGAAAAGGTTCAAGCGATCGATATACTAAAATATTTAATTTATACTGCTATATAAATTAATCCATCAAATCCCAAGGGGTTGATCTAGTAGTCAAGGCTTGGGGCTTATGAGTTTGCTCCCTCCTAAGATACCAGGTTTGAAAACTCGTAGTTGCTCTCAACTCCTTTGGTGCTACTCCATACAGAGTTTCGCTCAGGCTTTAATTGGGGCCTCTATTAGTGGACAGTGGGATTTGGACTCCCAGGATTAGTCGAGGTGTGCGAAAGCTGGCCCGGACATTTGGTTATCAAAATTATAAATTAACCCATCAAGAGAGGAAAGCTGCAACTACTAGTAAGCGAGAAAAAATTGGGTGCAAATAGGGTACAACTAAAGTAGTACTCCAGCGCGTATCTTCGACCATCCAAAAGTGTTTTTCTCCTGGTGAGCACATGCCAACAAATTAATCTATCACGGTGAAACAAAGTTTCCACGAAATGTGCAAAAAATAGTTTTACTAGTTTGAGGGGGGATGGAACCTTATTGACTTATTGACTAGTTATTTTGGCTACTCAACAGACTAGGTAAAGCTTACATTTAGCTATTTTTCGTAGTTAAATAAACATCATCTATTTTCCCCTAATTGATGCAAACATTCCTTTTGAACCATTCACTTAGTGAAAACACGTCAAAGTTAGTCGGGGCAGCATAGTAGATGTATTTTTGAACTAGCTATCCTCTAGCGACTAACCGGATATATTTCACATAGAATCCTCAAAATATCGAAGATATTCCAATCGGGTGACCCGTACTGGCCTTGGATCGGTATCTTGATTTCATGAGCACTCTAATGTCTAGTCCCCCTGACCTATAGGAAGCGGTACCACCTCCACACTCACAACATGTAAATTCTTACCAGTGCCCTATAACGAAAGTACCAAAAATCTACTTAGGGCTAAGTAGCTCACCCTCCTTTGTTTTCACATTACAGGCACCAAGCACTTTACATTGGGATGTATAAGATTTATCTTTAAAGTGCTTACAATCATTACATATGGTGTAGTTTCTCATTAAACTCAAGAGATTGAGACCTTCAATTGGTTGAGTTGAGTTTCCACCAGGGGTGATCAAATTAAATAGGCTTAGTCACATCTCTATTCAATGTTTTCCACATTATATCCATGTAAGAAGATACTAACAATTGGTCTTCGATTTAGCTCACATACATAGCCCAAGTCATAATATCTTGAAAAGACCATAAAATCCAACACTAGCTCATTTCTTACACTTGAGTAGACTTGGCCTATATTTTTCACTCCCTGAAATGATTGTAGTTTTAAATTGTATATTCCATGCTACATTATTTTTTTAACATGCGTACACTTTCCTTTCATGCTCCCCACCTTACAAGCTTCAATATTCCCCTCTCCGACGCTTTCCACTCCCACACCCGTTTTGTGCAACTAAGTTCCATGAATCTGTTTTTGAGATTTATGTTTCTCGTACGTCTAGCGTTTTTTGACCAACCCTAAGTTACAAGCTTCAATCAGAAGCATAATTTGGCGCTATTGATGCATGACTTTTGAAATGATACCTCAGAATGTGACGTATGTTCTTATTCACCATTATAAGTAACCTTGACATTGGTTATTCTTTCAGCTCAAAACAATCTTTGTGGACCTGCAAAGGATGAATATTTGAAGGTTAAATTCCATGGACACCCCCTCATTTATTCTAATTTTCCTAGAACACCTCCTAACCTTTAAAAACGTCCATACACATCCCTTCATCTTTCACCGTTTCCCATCTTCACCCCTTCTGTTAAAGTTCCGTTTGTATTTGCTTGAATATCATATTTATAAGGCAAAATTTCCTCTCTCTCTCTCTCTCTCATGTATAATCCTTACATCTTATGGCCTACACCAAACAGGTGTAATGATCTGCTCCTTTCCAACCCAATAATCTTTCACCCTAAATTCAGTTCGTACCCATCGCCCCTATTCCCAGAATTCATCTCCGATCGCCAACACCCACCTGCCCCACCACTACCGCCAGCAATCAGAGTAACAACAACAGTAGCAGGCGGCGGGTAAGCTAGGTCAAGGGGTAAGGCAGCGACGAGGAGGAGGGTAGGGTGGGCAAGGAAGAAGAATGGGAAACAAAGAAAATGGGGCTTGAGATGGTATCAGTGTTGTGGAAGAGGATAGGCTCTAAGTGAGCCTAGCACCAAGCCCCTTTCCCCTTAATCGCTTTCGTCCGTACCATTACTAAACCTTCTTACCTCTTGTACACCGCCTTCGTCGCCGCCTCCTCTGCTGATACCCCCCCTTGACCGGTGTCAAAGTCGCAGTGGTTGAATTAGTCGCCGCCATTGTCACAGTCATGTGTACGGCAAATAAATGGATATGGGAGTTTGTTTTCATTTTCAAGGGGTGCTGAGATATTTGTGTGCCATTTCACAGATTGGAGGTTACGGATCTATACATTGAGGCGGAGAGGACCGTCGGCAAATGCCGGAGCTTGAATCCGACGGGGGTCCATGCAAATGTCTGAGGAGAAGTGCAGTGAGAGTCGAGAGAGAAGGAGAAGGGGGTTTTTTCTATAAGTTATTTTTTAAACGAGGGTGAAATAGTCATTTCCCTTACTCCGTTAACGGAACTTTAACAGAAGGGGTGAAGATGGGAAACGGTGAAAGATGGGGCGGTGTGTATGGACGTTTTTAAAGATTAGGGGGTGTTCTAGGAAAATTGGAATAGATGAGGGGGTGTCCATCGAATTTAACCATATTTGAATGACTCTGAGATAGCTACAGCAGAGATGCGAAAGTCTGAACTTAATTTTAGCTGCAAAAGAGAACTTGGATAGAAGCTTGGCTTCAAATTACCAGATTAGGACGCAGTTGCAAAAGCAGCTTCACAGCCTTTTGTGGGAAAAAAACAAAGAGAGCGTTGCCAAGTTGCGTAAATTAAGGACACGAAATTATCTATATAGATCTCAATGCCGGAGCAATAATTTGTTGCTGTAGTAGAAAATGCGAATAGAATTGATACAAGAGCTTCACGATTTTTTCAAGGGGAAAAAAAAAATGATACAAGAGCTTCACACAGTAAATTACAGGAGGAAAAAGAAATCTGCAGGGTATTTTCCATAAATCCTGCATATTTTCTTATTGAAATACAAATTTCAACGTGGCCATTGGGATTGATACTGGAGGTAAGGTGTAAGCTATGGCTCCAAGTTGTACTTTTCGGGAGACCAAAAAAACTGGATTTTACACATTCTGGGAAGAAGAAGGCGGCCAAACACTCTTGCGGTATTCTCCAAGGGCCCACATTGGAAATATGTTTCTGTATTGTGCATAATGTAACATGAAATTCCTCATGCACACTCCAGTAATTTCCTGCATGTGGTTCATAATTTATATGGTCAGGAAAATTCAACCACATGCATATAGTAACAACAAGGAGTTTCAATATTAGAATTTTCAACGAGGAGTTTCTGCTTTTGTTTTATTGTTTCTATGATGTTTTGGATCCAAAAGAAATGATGAAATAAGTACTTTTTTACTTTTTCAAAAGAGTAATTAAGACGATATATGCTTTAGGGAAAAGTAGTTTAAATATTAGAATTTTCTTTTCCAAACTTTTTTGCCAAGCATGAATTTGGTCATCGGAAATTTGAATTAATTCTTCTCAAAATAGGGCATGTATGGAAAAAAAATACCGGATAAGAAGTTTAAAAAATGTCAACGACAAAGTTTTCAAAAAACATTCTGCAATATGAATAAAAAAGCTCCAACCAAATAGACTACTACTCCATTATTGATGGTGGTATAGCCTAGATGGCAGGGTCTTCACACTCCCAAATGAACCGCTCAGGTGGTAGTCTTGCCTAAGGCGGGACTATGGAGTCTGGCTTTTGCCATCTAGTACCTACGTGGTGCTGTAGTGACGGCCTGTCCTTACGGACAATAGTTATGGCTCAAACCGAACATTCCACAGTCGGTCGGGAGCCCCTATGGTCGTGCCGAATGGGGTTGTTACACTGGTTGCCCCTCTCGCCCTTTTTTGGATAAAAAAAAAATAGACTACTACTATATTCCTATAGAAAAAAATATTCAAGGCATATATAGCACAGAAGATTCAAAACAACAAAGTAGTGTAACAGGAAATGAGTGTGGTTAAGCAAAATTACCTGTTGTGGAAAATCACCATCGTCCATTTGTGCATTAATCAATATCTTTGCTGCCCTATGCAAAGGTGTTGGATCTCTCTCAGCCTAGTTAATGAGATTAACAAACAAACGAGAAAACTATTAATCAGTATTCCGATGATTAAATCGGTGATAGTTTTGAAATTTGATGCTAACCTGTCCACCATAAATGAGACCAAGCATAGCCCATGATGTCTGTACTAAGTTTGTTCGGTTTCCTTCCAGCGGTTGGTATTTCTGTTTTATTCATAAAAACATAACAACACATAATCATGGTGAAATATGAGTACCAGAACAACACATAATCATGGTGAAATATGCTAAAACGCAAATAGACACTAAGGCCCCGTTTGTTTCAATGTAAAATATTTTACATGTAAAATTGTTTGGATGAATGAGATTGGTAGAGCCGTAGAGGTGCTTGCCACTTGGGTAGTGGAATGAGGTCACGGGGAATGGCTGAGGAAATTAAGTAACATACAGAGTTTTCAGGCGTGGGTCATTTTTCCTCCACGGATCGATGGAAAAGATTTTACAGAGCAAAATATGTTACCCATAAACAAAAAACGAACGGAGCCTAAGCTTGGACATATGAATTACCATATATGGGCAAGATTCAAGGCTTTCTCCCCAGCCTCCCTCTTCATTCTGTGCTTTAAGCAAAAATTCAACCCCTCTTCGAACCGCTTGGCAGTTGTTATACGTCTTTCCACCCGAAGCTAACCCTTTAAGCGCAAAGAACGTCCCGTAGATGAAACAAATTCCCCAGTATCCATTCCAAGAACCATCAGGCCATTGTGTCCCCTCAAGAAAACGAATTGCTTTTTCCACAGAAATCTCTATTTCTCTCTCCCGATGGCCCGGATGCAAGTGCTTGAATATTAGCAGAGCCTGAATTATACAAGCAGTAATCTCGACATGCCTAGATTTGCCAATTAAATGGGAGAAAAAAAAAATTAAAGCTGTATAGCTAGACACTCAAAAAATTAAACTAAAACAATATCCCAATTGCAAAGTTGCTTCCATCCAGATGGTGTGTAGACACTCAAAATAAAGCTGTATAGCTAGACACTCAAAATAAACAAAAACCTTTCAAATTTTCCCATACGATTATGGTCTGAAAAATACTTACAAGGTCTTTGAGAATTTTCAAATAACACTGAGTAACATAGAAGGACAAGTTCTTACTCAAATTCGACAACAATGTCACCAAACAGTTCTGAAGGATTCAACGCCTGAACATATATAGGGAAATAACATAAAAAACCTCATCAAAAAATTGCGTCAAGAGATCTTAAAAGGTAGGATTCTCTTTGAATAAAAAAGTGGATTTGATTGTTAGGCTAAGCATGAATGTGAAAATCAAAGTATAGAAGCTAGTAGTATAATAGTATTGAATATTACCTGTAAAGCTCGTGATCGAACAGCCACCTCCCAAACAGCAAATCCACCACTTGCAGGGTGCTACAAGAAAAATAAAATAAAATAAAATAAAATTCAACATCTGCTATTATGTTCATTTTCCTTGACATAAAAGAAGTATACAAATATACCACCGATTCATTTTGTACGTAAATTTCGTACAAAAATTAATTCGTACAAGTATGCAAATATTTCCAAATCGATAATACTCTTTACAGTGAACAAATAGGCATGTTACCTGTAAGTATAGAAGGAAATTCACTGCCTCATATAACCTTTGAGTGTCAACTTTCTCCCCCGCAATTTCAGGAGACATTTGAGAAAGAAGTAGTAGACACTGCATATATCCAAAAACAACGAAGGAGCTTTATTTGAGTCTATCAACTTCTAATTTGCTAGTTAAAAAAATTGAACAGAGTTTTGTAAAACAAGTCGAAATTAGCCCACGACATAAACATACTCTGTAGTGAGATTACTACGTACCTTTAGTGACTCAGCTGTAGAGTCTGAGATCCCCCAACCTTGATCTTGATCACCGAAAGTCCATGCTCCTTTAGCTAATTGGCGATACATGCTTGAGAAATCCCCAGCTGGATTTTCTTTGAGCTGAAAATTATATGAAGATCGATGCAATCTTAGTAAATGACATTTGAAAATACTACTGAGGTTGTTTTTCTACGTAGTCAGGGGAAGTTAAAAACCTGTGATTCTTTTATGTAGAAGTGTGACTTCTTAAGAGTATCCCCATACTCTTCAACCATATTGCTTGCTAAAAGTGCCTGAGTGGCAAAAGAAGTGTCCCATGCTTGGCTTCCAAAACTCTGCAATTAACAATAAGTAATCTCCTGTTAACTTGGAATGATGTTGATGGACTATATATTATTGTTTTCACTGATAAATTTTTTTATTTCAGTTTTTGACCAATGCAAACCTCAATATATGGGATACAAACCTGCATTTTCATTCCATCTTCAGCAATCCACAAGAAATCAGGAACTCGGGCAAGATGGTGCTTGAATTCATTGCCATTTGGGTTTTCGGCCCACCAACACATCATTTGCAAACTCTACAGTACAGAAAAAAAAATTTAAATCAATCAAAGAGTTTGACTCCTTTTGAAAACAACTCGAGCTAACATTGGATGGCAGGATGCTCGAAGAACTGGACTAAGAATTTGACTATATGGTTTCCAGAAGTTCAAAGTTCAGAATCGAATCTGATTAAAAACAAAGATTCACGGTTATCGATCAAAGCTAGTATCACTTCTTTTTTGTTTTTGAAATAATTGATTCAACCAACCTGAACTGGTTGTTCTTATTCCTTTTCAAGCTTATAATACTCCATACAACCATAACCAAATCTTATGTAACACTAACACCAATAAAATAAAGCAAAAAATGTATGTCGTCTTACTCACCTTTTCCACACATCCTATAGTGATGTATCTGCTAGTGTCTGCTCCATAACGCATATACTTAACTGTCTTCTTAATGGCTCTGTCTCTAATCTTGTTGAAGGGCCAACGGTTCATGATCGGCTCACTCAAATAATGAAGACTATCCCAAAGGAGATCTTGTATGAAGGTATGTTCACAATAGAGATCCTCCTGTATTCAAAATTCACCGTTGGATTCAGTATGCCATAACATGTTAAAGATTTCCTTATGAAAATACTGTAATAGAGATATTCCTTTGGTGCAATTCTAGCCTATCTGTATAGTTAAGAGTCGTTAGACTTTAGTAGATTTACTGCAATCTGCTCTAGCAATGTATCAATCCACAATTATGGTAATCTTTTGTGCCAAATTTGGAAAACATAAATAGCATAGTATTATTGGAGCTGCACAAAATATCCTACATCTGCAAATCCTGGAGATAACTCCAACAGTGGAATTTCACCAACCTTACAACAATGGTGTCGTGCTTTGTTCCAATTTATCTCCTCGTATGGCTTTGTGTGAATTTCTTGTCTAATTGACTTGACTAGATCGGTTATCGGCCCATGATACTTCCTCCCGTACAAGTATGACATCGGCATGTATGTTGTTCGGCAATAGCACCACATTTTTGCTGCATTATATGAACAACTAAACAAATCATCCTTCTCTTCCAAATTGTTTCTTTTTAAGTAGTATTGTTTAATCATCATGTTGTTATGAAAGCAATGGTTGGATGACCACTTGCCAAAGATCAATTCATTGTGGAATTAGTTGAAACAGGAAACCTATTCAATGCTCGTCTTGTTCATTGCTCTATAAATAAGAACATTCAAACACTACTTAGTGAGAACTGAAAAGAAGAAGAGAAGAAAAGAAATCGACAGGAGAGTACTTCTAATGAGAATTAGTATTAGTATTTCTAATAAGATTCTGATAGAACAATCTTTGGCATATATTCTGTGTTCAATATTTATCTTACTTTTATGTAGATCTCTCTATTGTTTGTCTTAAATTTATAACACACTATCAGCACAAAACTCTAACTAGAAATGGTGTCCTACCAGAAGCAAACCAGAAAGGGTGTCCTACCAGAAGTAAGTGTACCCCTAATACCTGAAGTATTTTACTTGTCATTAGAAGAAACCTGAAGTATTTATAATTTAGAGATACATATTGTATCATATTCCAAGAAAAGAAGAGGATACCTGAAGTATTCTATTAAAACATACTCGAAGTATTTTCTAGAATAATTAGTTATAATTTTCTTGTTTTTACTATTGATTTCATTTTATCCATGTATACTGTTTATACAGGAATCACAGTAAATATTGCTGGTAAATACTTAGAAAAAAGGTAACGAGAGTTGGCGAGTCTTCAATTCAGAATCCACTGCACTGTCTTGAACCCGTGACCTCCTTAAGGAAAGACACTGAGTTTTGCCACCAAGCTAATCTCAGTGGTTGTAACTATGGTAACATATCTTTATATTTATAGTTGATATTTTTCTGCTTCTTTTACCCACTGATTTAATAACATGCACACATGAAGTTTAAAAAGAAAAGGGGGGTTATTGGCTAGTCATCAACGTCCTGGACGATGTTCATGAATTAGACTTTATTTGAAACATCAATACTCAGTGGTTGGTTAAAAAAAAAAGGAAAATAAATAAATAAAATCAGTCCCACAATTGATGATTAATTGATTGAACACCTTATCAAGAATAGTGTTGGTGTATTATTTCTCTATTTTTAATATTTTTAAAACAAATTTTATTAAAGTTTCGACCTTTGATCTTATACGCACATTTGAATACTCTGTGTAGTCAAGGAGTATGGCTAAGTTAAACTGATATATTCCTATCAAGCTATATGAAATTAATTATTTAGTGACCCGTGTAGTCATCTCCTTAGTATATATAGGTATTAAACGGGATAATATATCATGGGTTAGAATAATTTGTTTGTTTAAGGACCATTACTTCATGATCACTTATGTGTAATGTAAATTATAGACAAGATATTTTTACTATTAAAATAATGTGTACATAATTGCCGTCAGTTTCTATTATATCTGGATCTGGGCCATAGTGACTGTGTTTGGTTAGATAGTTTAGTTTAGTTTTGATGATGTCAGCAGGTGTAATGAGTGGAGAGAGAAATGATGATGTCATAAAAAATAAAATTAAAACTAAACAGAGAAACGAACAAGACAAGTATATTTTTCTCTGGCTTATTTCGATTAGAAAAAGAAATGTTTTTCAAGTAATATGTATATAAATAATTAAATATGGGGAAGAGAAACCATGACATTGGAGGTTGATATGTCTGATCAAAGAAAAGAGGAAACATAGCAAATAATTTAATGTAGTAAAACACATTTCGATTAGAAAAAGAAATGTTTTTCAAGTAATATGTACACAGGGAAGGATGATGATGATATGTTTTGACTATATTTGAAACATAGCAAATAATTTAGAGTATTCTTTTCTTGTTGATGATGATATGTTTTGACTATATTTGAATGTAGCCACTACTTTGATTTTTTTTCATGTGAATCCCTGGAGTATTAAGAAAATATTATTATGTCTGCATATTGTTCTTCTGTACATTTTGGTTCCTTCATTTTATTACTGTTTAACTTTAATTCTTTTAAATAAACTTATTTGGTAACTTTAATAATCTCTATTTAATTATTTCTCTAAATGCAAATTTTTATGCTCCATTGTTGGCCAAAGGAAAAGATCATAGAAACATAATAAGAGAAGCTTATACGCAAAAACCAAACTATTTTCATTAGATGATTGTTTGAATACACGGATTAGGAATAAATGCTGAATCTTTCCCTAGCCTATAAATATTGGATCACAATGATCAATATTGAACACTTCATGAGCTAGAAGAAATAAGAGAAAGGTAACAATAATGTGATTGGTCCAGAAGATTGATCTCAATATATAGTTCTTGAAGAACTATTTTGTATGCATTGTGTTCAATTATTTACTTTTCTGCAGGTGATTATCATTTGTCTTAATATTATAACAACTAGTATGTTTCTTTTAGTACAAGTTCCTTCGCTTCTTTCTATGCAACTATGTTTCTTATGACAATAATCATGTCATTGTTTGAATTTTATGATTATTAAATATCAAACTGCAAATTTTGCAATTATATACTTTTGTTGTATTTATTTGTAGCTGCATGAAGGCTACTAAATATTTTAAATGAAGGCAGTAAAGAATATCTTTATATTATTTCAATCATCTGGGTTATAATTTATGACAATTAGATTAGTTGAATCACATGCAGTGATGCACTAAAAGTGCTCTAATACAAAAAAAAAAAAAAAAAAGTTTATGGTATGACATAATCGCCTTGGGAATCCTAGAACGATTTTGATGCATCAAATCATTGTAAATCCAAATTGGAGTCCAGGCAATGCAAGTAGTTTGATTTATCAGTTGTAGAATAAAACACCAAATAGCTCGACCATATTTGGAGGTTTCCTAGCACTACTTATTTTTGTCACTTGCACAATTTACAAAGTTCACTCTTTTGGCTCCCATATTGGAACCATAGCTTGACTTGTGGACGTGCTATACTATTAAATGCCTCTAGTACTGCATATAATTAATTCTCACCATCACAACTTGTTTTTGGTCAACTACCCAACGTTAGTCACTTGAAAGATTTTGGTTGTGCTATTCACCTCCCCAGCACAATAAAAAGGATCCTCAGTATATAATTAGTATTTATGAAAGATTTTGGTTGACCACTTGCCAAAGATCAATTCATTGTGCTTGTAATAGTCCAGTGGAATTAGTTGGAACAGGAAACCTACTTGAATGCTCGTCTTGTTCATTGCTCTATAAACAAGAGCATTCATACACTACTCAGTGAGAACTGAAAAGAAGACGGAAAAAGAAATCGACAAGAGAGTATTTCTAATGAGAATTAGTATTGGTCTTCTGATAGTTCCTAAAGAACAATTTTTTTGCATATATTCTGTGTTCAATATTTATCTTATTTTATGCAGATCTCTCTATTGTTTGTCTTAAATTTATAACACATGTAACGTATCCATATATATATTATTGTTTCACACATACTAATTTCTCCTCTTGAGTTACCTGGATGAAAAGGCAAAAAAGATGGGAAAAGCCAGAATTCTGGGGGTAATGGGTTGCAGCCTGCCCATTCATGAACTCCAAGCACCTAAAGGAAATAAATTATAGTAATAATTAGTAGAAGGAATTTGAGTAGGAATTGTGGGTTGAAAAAATGAAATTAAAAAAAAAAAAAAACAATTGAATTAGGATTGAGATGATTGATACACAGGAGTAATTAATTAATTGAATTACCGAGAGATAAACTTTGCCCCAAGAGGGTATCCCAGTGGCTCCACCATTGTCAAGTATCCATTTCCTGGCTTTGGTCATTGCCCCATCTTCTCCATCATCTGGGCCTTCTCCCAATAATCGCAGAGCTACGTAGCTAAGTGCTGATCCCATCATTGTGGTATGCCCCTCTATGTAAAATCCCCATCCACCATCATCATTCTACATATCATACATACATAATCAAACATACAAACATCACATAAGCTTGGATCACAAGCTAATATATGCATGCAATTGATACATACGTGCGTACGTACTTTCAGTGTTCTAAAAGAAGGCTTAGACAAAGTCTAAGTACTCGCCGCCTAGGCGCTAGAAGACTCCTCAAAACTAGCCCGACTAGTGCCGAATACTTGGCCCTAGAAGCTAAAAGGTGTCCGACAGCCCTTGGAGGGCCTAGCTAGTTTTAGAACCTTACGTACCTGATGGAGATAAATAAAACGTTTCAGTTCCTTTCTGTGCTCGGCTGTCAAAATTGTGTTGATTGCTCCACTTATGTGTAGCACAATGAGCTGCATTAATTTAAACAAACAATTACTGATTAGCACTACGATCACTGTAATAAGCAAGAAAATTCTGTTACTAGTTCCTATTTTAATCTGAAAATTGATACTACTTAAATATGATTGTTGTTTGATTTCAAATTGGGAATTTAATTAATTAAGAAGACTTACGAGGGGTGGAGTAAAAAACATTGGGCCAGCATTTTCGGCTGCCCAATGGCCGTCGGGTGCTTGGATTGCGCGATTTAATCGGACGGCTTTCCTTAAAGCTGTCGTCGTCGCTTCATATGTTACTTCTTCTTTGGCCCCCAGCCTCACTGGTGGTATGCTTAGATCGATGTGACTGTTTTCCTTTTTAAACTGCAGATACATATAGTATTGATAATGATAACTCTAAGTTTTTATTATTAAGATAAGATATCTTTAACGAGTGAAGTGGTTAATTATATATATAATTATACCTGCATCCGCATGAGAAGATCAGCACAAGGCAAAGCCCTGGCTCGATCTTTTTTGGAAACTTGTTTGTATTCCTCCCTTGCCTTTTCAACTGCAGCTCTCTCTTCCGGTGTACCCGCTTCTGGGTCGAACTCCCATATTTGTCTACCCACAAAGTTGTTTGAGCTGTATAAATATGGTCCATTACCTTCTGCAATTTTCAGCTTCCACATCTTTCCCTTCTTTTTTTTTTTCCCTATCCCTGCATTAATTTCTATATATCACCATGTATCTATATTACTAGCACTAACTTGAATCATACGTATTTGGAACACTTCAAAAAATAGGAAATGCATGACAAAAAGTTAGGAGCAAAAGTAGTCATGCGACTCGCCAATGATACTGCTGAATCATGTAACCACCACCACTACACCAGCATGGAAATGCATGAAATATATATATAGTTGGCCTTCGTTTTATTTTATTTTATGGGAAATGCATATAAACTGCAAGTGGTGGCTAGGTCATGCGGTAGAGCTCTTTGTTGTCCCACACTGCATCCCGGGATCTAGTCTCATTCACCCCTTCCAATGTAATAGATTAGAAATGATCCAGCGTAATAGATTAGAAATGACGGATGACAAAAAAAAAAAAAGAAAAAAGAAAAAGATATGCATGTAAACTCTTTACTTATCCGTAATTTGTAAAACTTTAGAATGAGACATGAAAGTTGATGTTTTATCCGTCAAACTCTATCGTGCGTTTCTTTTCTTGTTGTAAAAATACATCTTGTAAAATTTTCTTTGGGAGACTAGGACTAAGAGAGTTTGTCCCTCGTTAATTTCAAGTGCCCGAAATTAATCGAGGCGCGTAAGTTAATAAGGACATTCGATTATTCAAAAGAAATGAACTGGTGTACAAATTCATATCCAAAATAAGATTAATGATTTTTTGGTTTAACAAGAGAGAGAGAGAGAGAGAGAGAGAGAGAGGTGCCTGATTGAGAGAAGATGTGAAGTGCGAACTGTGGATTCCCACAGTTGAAAATCTTGAACTACTAGTAGTATTAAGCAGAGGATCAGAGAGAGAGAGAGAGAGAGAGAGTTGAGAGATCACTACAACAAAAAACACTTTCCATAACGTTCGAAAAATGCTATGGAAACACATAGATAACGTTTTCAAGAACGTTAAGTTAGCCCCTGTTATAAAAAGTCTTGCTCTTTCATAGCGTTTATTTCATGCTATAAGTTGAAGAGCTTTTATAACGTTTATAGAATGCTATACATAAGAGATCTTTTATAGCATTTTTTGTTTGCTACAAGTGGGAGACATTTAATAGCATTGATAGAATGCTATCAATGAAATATCTTTTATAACACTCATATACTGTTATGCAGAAATAATCTTTTATAGCATACAAAAACTGCTATGTTTAAGAAATTTATTGCAATTGATGATTCTTTTTTTTCCCGATATAATTCCTATATTTGATGATCCTACCGTTCGTTCCATCAGAAAAGAAACACAAAAATCAATAGTCGAGCCAAATTGTCAAAAAGAAATACCTTCTATTAACACATTGTTCCATACAAACTAAGTCTTCATCTAACATTAGTGAAGTCTAAATAGAAGCCAATGGCTAGTTATACAACATTTGACAAAGAGATCATAAGCATTCAAATATCTCAAAACAAAGTTGCCTAGCTACATAAGTTGATACAGAAATGGTGCCCCTTTGATGCAAAAGCTTCAAATGAGTTCCAACCAACACTAGCTAGCAAGATCATAATCTCCATCTTGAGCAAAAAGTGACGAAATATCAATCTTCTCTTCAACCAATCAACCTACATACAATGTTTTGTCAATCAAAACGAGTGCAGAAACCATATAAGAAGCAAAAATTCAAGCTTGGGTTAATCTCCAAAGTGCTAAGGAAGAAGCTCGATCACTCAAGAAAGCTTGAAGTAATTATCTAGTAGTCCCTATTTGATTTCTGGCTTATATTTCTTCAATATCTTGCACACTGATTACTAGCATCATGGTTGGGTAACTGCATTTATGTCAAAATGTTTCAGTCCAATTGGTCCCTTTCACTATGTCTATGTTTGGATTTTGGGGGAAAGAAAATTGAAGCAAAGCATATTTTTTTTTGACAAATGCATATTTATTTTCCCATTCCCTAAGCCAACACAAGTAAAAAAGGCTAGGCATTGCTCAAAATTCCTGCTACTGCAGGGCTAGAAAAAAGTTGAATGTATGTAGCCTTATCCCACGAAAAAAATGGCTTTTTGTGCAACTCGAACCAATGACCGCTAGGTCACCATATGGGGCAGCCATATCTAATTGGCCAAACTACCTTACCCCTGAGAAAACAAAAGACAAAAAAAAAAACAAGGGGAAATAATCTTTATAATTTCTCGTCTTGTGAAATTCCACTATGTTTCTTTGAATATGACAATAAGAAAAAGTTTTGGGAGGTCAAAGGCAAGTTTGAACACATGTACAACACCATTAGTTTTTACGTAGACAAATCACTTTACAACTCTAAGATGCAAGCATTGGCTTTGAGTCAATCTGTCTCCGTGGATCGATACTCGGACTTAGCCACTATTCTCTGGAGTAGTAGTTAATTTCATGTTTTTATAAATGTATTTTTGACTTGGTACGACACGGTCAGCATCCTTATCAACCTCCAAAAAAAAAAACACAAAATTTAACCAAAAAAACATCTTTTACAATTTAACAAGTCACTTTATTAAAAACTCAAAAAATCAGAATCACTATCCATATTTTACTATATTAAACTATTCTCCTCAAATTTATAAAAATATACAAAAAAAATTTCCCCCTAAAATATTAATCTCCCAGGAAGATAGGGAGTTGTTGTTTGTGTCAGTAAAGTACAACTTTTCCTCTTAAACTATTCTCTTCCCTCTCTCTCTCTCTCTCTCTCTCTCTCTTCTGTTCCCTGGAACCCGGGAAAGCCCACGACAAAAAACAATTAAAAAAAGAAGTGAACAGTGCCTACTCAAATTTATTCAAATTTGAATAGGTACTATAGCAAAAATAATTTGAGGAGGGAGAATAGGTAGCCTGATTTTTAGGGGGTTTGGGGGGTTTGGCTCCCTATTTTAGCTTAAAAGCTAGTTTAGGTAGCCTGATGAGTATGCCCTTAATACAAAACAAAAATAACAGTCAAATTTTAATATTATACCAAATTAATATTGGGAATTGATATTAGCGCTCTCTTTTTTGTATCTATTCATAAAGTGCAAGGGTAATTTCACTTAATAAAGACAAAAAAGTACCTATATAAAAAATAAAAATGTCAATATCACTTCCCTTAATACTCCTACTAAAAAGTCAATCTTGTAGGGGGCGTTTGGTAACGTTTTTGTTTACTGTTTTTTGTTTTTGTTTTTATTTATTTTCAAAACTAAAAACAAAAATGTGTTTGGTAATTTATTTATGTTTTGTGTTTATTAAAAACGTTTTCAAAATTTCTGAGGTGATTTGCCTTATTTTTAAAACATGGTCGTTAAAAAGCAAAAAAACAGAAAACAAAAATTTTATTACCAAACATGTTTTTTTGTTTTTGTTTTTATAAACAATAAACATGATTCTACTTTTAGTTTTTTAGAAACAAAATACAGAAAACAAAAACGTTACCAAACGCCCCGTAGGTGTTGATTATTTCTGTTCCAAAAAAAAGTTGTTGATTATTTTAGTCATATCCATGGATAGGTGGTTAAGTTACCGTAATTAGAATGCCAAGGGTAAGTTATTGTTGCACAGCCAAAACTTTTGAGTGCCCCCCACCGACACTGATTTTGTGCTTTGGCCAAAAAAACTTAAACAAGTTTTTTTTATTCGTTTTATCGTTATTTAATTTTTTTCGCAAATGGTAGTTGTGCGTCAAGTTTTCTTGGATTATTTGATTAATTTTTGTTTTATTTAAAAAAAAAATAGTTTTGACCATAATTTTATCTCGATGAGACAAAGCACCCTCATTAAAAAATGATGAATATTACCCTCATTTTGATTGGTGGCAAAAGTATGGATCACATCACAAATTAGTCTCATGACTATTGAAAAGTATATATATTGATCCCGTCGACCATATACAATTTCCATTAATCCAAGTGAACACCTCCCAACGTATTTCTTGATACTTCATCCGTCCCATTTTATTTGTTTATTATGCATTTTGTTTCGTTTGTGTATATTGTCAACATCTGTCAATCAATAGTGTTTTTTATTATTAAGAAAACTTCGTATTACAGAACAAAATGAAATCTATCAAATATTGTATATTTTTGAAGATAAAAAATGAGACGGAGGGATTATTTTTTACTACTACTTTTTCTTTTAACGCATGTGTCTCGGGCTAGTTTGTGCACTTCAGACTAATCTCTATAGCCTTTCTCCAAGTTGTTACACACGTTTTTGTATGGGGAAGGTGGCTCCATGAATTGTTGGCAGGGGGAATCGAACTATGGATGTTACATGTGCTTGACCGAAATCCTATACCTAATTTAATGGGTTGCCCCAAGCGTAGGGCGGAGACCGGTGTAGCATAATACCCGGTAAGACCGGAATCGAATCCACAGAGAAGGTGGAAAGTGCTTACTAAAAACTCGGGTTGCTAATGTTTAACACGGCTCTTAGGTAGCCACCCTTGTGATTTGATTGGTGAATTAATTAACCTAAGAGAAAAACTGATTTTAATTAAATTATTTAAAAGAAAGTACGGTCGTAGGGTTCATAACACGGTGACCAGGTCCAGACAGTTTCGCTCCGTTCAGTGTTCTAAAAACGTTTGATTCTAGAGAGAAAAAGGTACCCCGAAAGATGCGAATCCTTGTGGTCGCCGTTTACCCATGTACAGCGAAGAACGAGTTTTGGTCCCCCGTACCTCGCGTTACATGGGCTCCGACAATGCCCGGATTCGTCCAACGGACGTTCTTTAATAACCTAAAATTGCTTTTACCTTTTCTATTTGTGAAAACCGGAGCAAGAACGTATCCAGCCCTGGCCACGGTGTGTTGATCACCCCGCGACCATACTTGGGAAACTACTCACTCATATGAACTAGAATGAACAAGAAAATTCTCTGGAAATAAACATGCTATTAAACTAGAATAAGAATTAAAACAAAGATTCGAGTCTCAGAACGCGGACAAACTCCCGCGAACTGAGATTAATGTAAAGAAGACAGAGAATTACCAAAGCGATGCGAGAATCAGCGAATAAAACTGTAAAACTTCAATGGAAAAGTAACCCGGAAAGTAGAATCTCCCAAGGAAAAGTCGGCTCCTAATTGGAAGAAAAACAAAGTAAAGTTGGAACCCTAATTCTGCCTCAAAACGAGGTATTTATCCCTTCCCCGAAGTCAAACATGTGACAAAGTCAAACGGCCCATTTAGGGCTCTCGGTATCGATACAGGCTTTTAGCCGTATCGATACCCAGACATTCTGTTCGCAGATGATGCCCACGGTATCGATACAGGACAATCCCTGTATCGATACCGAGCCTCCTAAATTGCTCCTCAGCTTGTTTGGTCGTCCTGGCTTGGGTCCCACCGGTTCTCAACATGCCCAATGCCTTGTGTTCACTTTATGTGCTTTTTCCGACCTGTTCCCCACAAAATAATCACAAACACCAAAAACAAAAGACAACACCGCATCAAGTGGAAAATGGAATAAATCGCGCCTCTAATGCGCTAATTCGCCCTACTTAGGCGCTTATATCTTGAGATATTGCCGCCTATCACACCCCCCAACTTGAAGGTTGCTAGTCCCGAGCAACAGAAAGAATAAAACAAATAAATAAAAGGATAGATCTTTTAAACCCCCGGGAGGCCCCGGTAGGACGAGTGAAGTCTCGTGAGGGTTTCCAACAGTGATAACCCACAAACCACAAAGGACTCGGACATTTGAATGCAACTCAACCCAATCAATAGCTTCTCGAAACACTATAGTGACTGTCAGGCAAACCAAAGGCAAGACATTTCATCCATGGACAAAGTTAAACAAGTGAACTTCGCAGCAGACTTAGCACCAAAATTAATCCTCTCACCTACGATCGGATAAAGAATTTTCAAATGACATGCATGTATGGAAAACCACATATAGAAATTCACGCACCCTCGAGAATAGTTCACACACCGTTGATAGCCCAATAATTCTTTAAGCACACTCCTTCCCTTTTCTTTTCTCTTTTTTTTTTTTCTCTTTGCGTGGTCGTGCAATGCCGGATCTCTCGGGCTTTCTAGTTGACTCTTTAGCGAGCTTTGGGTCGGCTATCCCCAAGCCAAATGGCCTTAGAGCACCATGTTTTACGAGACCCCTACGGACTTAATTGCTCAAGTCAAAAAGGCTTTATTGAGATCCAGGCTAACCAGATTTAGCGATACTTTCACAAGGTCTATCCATCTTTCGACGCGAACAACACGGTGGGAGCATACCCCGATTGTCCGGTTACTACTCAATGGACGCCCGGATAAGCATTAACAATATAGCACACATAACTTGTTCCTTTTTTTTTTTTTTTTTTCTTTTACTAGGGAAGGAGTTCCAAAGATTCCATTGAATATTTTAACACATACTTGAAATATCGAAGACATATGAACCAAACTCGAGACTGGTGAATACTCAAGTGGAACAGTGTGTGTGTGAGAGCATGTTTCCAACTGACCAAACGCTATCCGACTATAGATGATACGGGCTAACTAAGCGCTTTCCTAAACATCATGTTCACGAGCTTAAGTCTATCCATGAAATCGTATCGAGACTCCGACTCACACAACAACCACTACAATGCTAATTAACAGTCATCAACCAAGAATAGTTACACCCAAACATCCAAATTCTTTTTTTTTTTTTTTTTTTTTACATGTACGAAGTACACCCTCCCCCCAACTGAGAACATGCTATGTCCCCAGAGCATGGAGACACACAAAATAAAATAACAAGGGGAAGAACTGGACCTCTGGGTGGCAGCCAACCACCATGACCTCTGCCGATATATGAGGGATTTTGGGTACTCTCTCCGTGCACCCTGCAAAAACATCAGTCCAGCCCGGCACGTGGTATCCGGGCGTCCACAGAGAAAACAAAGGAGCAATAAAAGAAAAATAAAATACACCACCACTTTCGTCACGTGAAAGGCACGGGTACTACTTTTCTCCCTAATTGTCTCACTTAAATTTGTGTAGAGAAGGTCATCATAACAATCCCGGGTAAGTCATGACTCAACAGGTTAAATCACTTAAGGTTTTTCCTTAAAGAAATCAGAGCCAATCGTCTTTTATGACTATCCGAGACACGGCAATAAGATTGTTAGAAACCCAGATACACAAATTTAAGGCTAGAAATTAGGTGGCTATACCGGACCATACAAAAAACAAAAGAAATCCGCACACAAGGTAAATAAAATGAAAAAGAAAAATATATTTTATTTTTTTTTTGAATTAATTTTAATAGAGAGAGAGATTTTTTTTTGAAACGTGGAATCCGAAAATTAATCAAATCCACAAAGATGAATCCCATGAATGCACCACCCCACGCTAAACTTTGCACTAAAAATTGAACTCGGCCAGACCACAAGAAAAGATACTTCGAGTAAAGCAATTGCCGAATTGTTTTAAGAAATTGAAGTGCCTCTAAGTGCTCACGTGAACCCAAATTAATTTTCGAGTTGTGGACATAATTTGCAATAGAAGGAAGATAAACAAAATCGTTATCTTCAACACCAAGGAAATCAATATGTTCCACTACCGTCGACTTCGACTCTTCTACCAAAACCTCATCCGCCAAGTTTGGTTTCTCAACTAATTCCTCCTTAACAAAGTCTTGGTCCCCCAAAATAAGAGACTCACTCTCAAACCCATACTTCCTATCTTGCTCGTCCATTAAGGACTGCAAACAATCAATCTCAATGTCCCACTCCTCATCAGTGGGAGATTTTTCTATCGGACCATCACACGGAGGGCAGTGAGCTCCTCGTTCTCTAGACTCATAGGAGCGCAAAAGGAAAATGTAGGCAGAACGGATCAGCAGTGGGAGATACATGAGAGGGGGTTCGACCTTTACATTAGACTCAAGGGGGGGACATTGAGCAGTTAGCTCCTCATCCCCTCCAAACTCAGAAGGTTCCACCAAACCATCATCCACCCCACCCTCAATGACAAGGTGGTCAACTTCCTCTTCTCTCTCTTCCCCAGCAGTAAGCTCCTCATCCCCTCCAAATTCAGAGGACTGTGGTAAGACTAAGTCAATCTTCTCAACATCGTTAACCAGACCTAGCTACTTCCTCTTCCCTAGGAATAAACTCCTCATTTCTTCCAAACTCGGAAGGTTCCCCCAAACGATCATCAACCCGTCCCTCAATGAGAAGTGGGTCGACTTCCTCTCTTCTATTGACTTGAGGCGGAGAAGGAAATGTCTCTCACTCCTGTTGGATTTGTCCCACTGCCTCTGTGAGTTGAGTCAACTGGGACCTAAGGTTCTCAAGTTCTTGGGTGGTTTCCGTGGTGAGGGTCATCTGCGATCGCACAATAGTTTGTACCATCTCCTCAAACTCCTCATCATGAGGGGGATAAGTCAGCTCTGGGGGTGAGCCAGTAGAATAAGGATCAAACCCTTGCGGGTCTTGGAAAAGGGAGCGAAATTGGGTCATGTGGTCCTGGGCAGGTTCGAACGACTGCATTTCTTGCAGAGGCAAAGGCAGTGCCTGTGGTGGCACTGGGGGTTCAGAATACCACCCTGAAAAAGATGGGTGGTGGGACCACCCTAGCTCGTACGTATTTGGATATGGATCCCACCGCTGATTAATAACACTCTCCCTAGCCTGATTATTTTGATAAGCTTCCTTGTATGCATAAAAAGCGGAGCAAGTATACACAGAATGCCCCCAACACTCACACATCGCACAAAATTCTTCCATTCTCACCTCGTTCACCCAGTTGTTTCCCTATTACTTTTTTTTTTGAATTTTTCTTTTTTTTTTAATGAAGAAAGATAAAATTAAAACTAAAATTCACTAGACACTAACTACCCGAATTCTTAACACCTCTTGCCTTCCCCGGCAACGGCGCCAAAAATGCTTGACCGAAATCCTATACCTAATTTAATGGGTTGCCCCAAGCGTAGGGCGGAGACCGGTGTAGCATAATACCCGGTAAGACCGGAATCGAATCCACAGAGAAGGTGGAAAGTGCTTACTAAAAACTCGGGTTGCTAATGTTTAACACGGCTCTTAGGTAGCCACCCTTGTGATTTGATTGGTGAATTAATTAACCTAAGAGAAAAACTGATTTTAATTAAATTATTTAAAAGAAAGTACGGTCGTAGGGTTCATAACACGGTGACCAGGTCCAGACAGTTTCGCTCCGTTCAGTGTTCTAAAAACGTTTGATTCTAGAGAGAAAAAGGTACCCCGAAAGATGCGAATCCTTGTGGTCGCCGTTTACCCATGTACAGCGAAGAACGAGTTTTGGTCCCCCGTACCTCGCGTTACATGGGCTCCGACAATGCCCGGATTCGTCCAACGGACGTTCTTTAATAACCTAAAATTGCTTTTACCTTTTCTATTTGTGAAAACCGGAGCAAGAACGTATCCAGCCCTGGCCACGGTGTGTTGATCACCCCGCGACCATACTTGGGAAACTACTCACTCATATGAACTAGAACGAACAAGAAAATTCTGGAAATAAACATGCTATTAAACTAGAATAAGAATTAAAACAAAGATTCGAGTCTCAGAACGCGGACAAACTCCCGCGAACTGAGATTAATGTAAAGAAGACAGAGAATTACCAAAGCGATGCGAGAATCAGCGAATAAAACTGTAAAACTTCAATGGAAAAGTAACCCGGAAAGTAGAATCTCCCAAGGAAAAGTCGGCTCCTAATTGGAAGAAAAACAAAGTAAAGTTGGAACCCTAATTCTGCCTCAAAACGAGGTATTTATCCCTTCCCCGAAGTCAAACATGTGACAAAGTCAAACGGCCCATTTAGGGCTCTCGGTATCGATACAGGCTTTTAGTCGTATCGATACCCAGACATTCTGTTCGCAGATGATGCCCACGGTATCGATACAGGACAATCCCTGTATCGATACCGAGCCTCCTAAATTGCTCCTCAGCTTGTTTGGTCGTCCTGGCTTGGGTCCCACCGGTTCTCAACATGCCCAATGCCTTGTGTTCACTTTATGTGCTTTTTCCGACCTGTTGCCCACAAAATAATCACAAACACCAAAAACAAAAGACAACACCGCATCAAGTGGAAAATGGAATAAATCGCGCCTCTAATGCGCTAATTCGCCCTACTTAGGCGCTTATATCTTGAGATATTGCCGCCTATCAACATGCACATTGTTACGAATATCTAGCAAGATGTAATTAATCCTTAATATTTTCTAAACGATGGTTTTTTTTATTATTATTTGAAAATGCAGGTGTCATGGGCCAGCTTGCGCGCACCTCAGACTAATCTCTCCTGCCCCTCCCATAGCTGTTTCATACTCTTACGCGTGGGGGTAAGGTGGCTCCAAGTGTTTTTGTCAAGGAGAATCGAACCTAAGATTTTAGGTGAGAGCTAACCCCGAAGTCCAAGGCAAAAAAAAAAAAAAAAAAAAACTATGTATTTCTCGTTTGATGCCATTACAAACTAATTAAAAAGAGGAAAATCTGGAGAACCCATGATTGTGTTTTAGATCGACAAACAGTGTATTTCTCTCTCTCTTTCTCTCTCTCTAGAGAAGTTTGCAACTTTTTTTTTCCTCTCTCTTTCTCTCTCCCTCCTTCAAAGATGTTTGCAAATTCTTACCATTCTTCGATGATTAGGTTTCCAGCGATTATGCGATCCTCCGGTGCTGTCTCTCTCTCTCTCTCTATATATATATATATATACATATATATATTTCTCTCTCTTTTTCAGCGATTAAGTTTGTTGCGGAATGAAAAACCATGATTGTGTTCTGATTTGTGCAACTGGTTTTCCCTCAAACACGAGTATGTTTTTGTGCTCTTTGCACGTGCTCAAATGATTTATTTTTTGTCATTGACAGTGTAAACTCGTGTTTGTGAAAATTTTGTTAATATGTATTCTTTCTTTTTGGGGATATAGATTTATTATCGGGAAAGACTTGGGCCTTGTTTGGGTAAATTGAAAAAACTGGTTAGTTGGTTTTTGGGTTTCGTCCTTATCCATTTTATTTTGCATTTGTTAGTTTTTGGTCGAATTTTTTGGTTTCTTGGCTTGTTTCGACGAAAGGAATTTAAAAGGTATAAAATTATTAGCCAAACTTAACGTTATGTGAATAAAGACGAAGGTGACATCCCAAAAATCGTTTTTTTTTATTATTATTTTTAGTTTCTATTCACAAAACTTTAAGTTTGTCTAATAATTTTATACGTTTTAGATTCGTCTCGTCGAGACAAACCAAGAAACCACAAAAAATCAATCGAAGACTAACAAATGCAAACAAAAAATTGACTAAGGACCAAAACTAAAAAAACCAAAAAATCAGTTTTTTCAATTTACTCAAACCAGGCCTTAATTTCGAAGGAGGAATAATTTATGTATTCATTTCCTTTTTTTTATAGGGGCAATTGGCGAGAGGTCCAGTGGAACTACTTCCCACCCTCTCGTGTCCACCCAAAGTTTCTACAATGTTTCTAGTCCTCGTAACCCTCACTTCACGCGTCAGAAAAAGAGAGAGAGAGAGAGAGAGAGAGAAAAGTCAAAGAAGGTTTGATACCCAGTTTTCAAAACCACTGTCCTGCCCGACATGTGACGGTCTGGGTTTGAAAAACCAATTGAACATGCCCTACCCAAGGGTACCCTATGAAAATTCTAGGGTACCTTATGAAAATGCCTAAAACTCTAGGGTACCCTATGAAAGTGCCTAAACCACTAAAACCCTATAATTTGAAAGTGCACCCTAAACCTAAACTCTAGGGCCCTAAACCTAAACCCTAGGGTACTCTATGAAAGTGCCTAAAATCCTAGGGTACCCTATGAAAGTGCCTAAAATCCTATGGTACCCTATGAAAGTGCCTAAAACACTAAAACCCTATAATAGGAAAGTGCACCCTAAAACCTAAACTCTAGGGTACCCTTTGAAAGTACCAAAATTTTATAAAAAAAATTTGTGGACCTTAGACCTTGTAAAACTTTAACATGGACTAAATGGGTCAATAAGTCCCCACTCTGGACCCTAGAACAATTAACCGTTTTTTATATTCGAAATTGCAGGGCAATTGCAGTTAATGTTCGTTAATGCCATTGCTGGTAGTTGGGGGTTAGTGAATGGGGGCTAGCCACGTCCGAGAGAAGATTAGTATTGCCCGTGCGTTAAATGCTACAATCAATATTTGCATTTCTTCTCTGCGCATCGCATCTGCTTGTTCTTCGTCTGTCTTCCATTTCCGGGTATGGTGCGGCTATAACATCGATGATTAGGTTTCCAGCGATTATACGATCCTCCGGTGCTCTCTCTCTCTCTCTCTCTATATATATATATATATATATATATATACACAAATTATCCAATCAAGGATTCCGGATGAGAGGTTTTTTGGTGTTTTGATGCTTTTAAAAATTGTTTTTGGGAAATCCGAGCTGTCTAATGTGTTCAAAAGGTGTTTTCCATGGTCCACGCGAGAAATCTTCAAAAAAAATACCGGGAAGGGCTTGATCCAAGCATTTTTTCGCAAAAACTGTACATTTACAGTTTTGCGGAAAAATGCTTGGATCAAGCCCTTCCCGGTATTTTGTTTTGAAGATTTCTCGCGTGGTCCTTGGAAAACACCTTTTGAACATATTGGACGGTTCGGATCGTCAAAAAAATATCCGGAAGGTGGAGTCCCGGATCCGGGACTCCCGGATTAGATAGTGACTATATATATATATATATATGTTTCTCTCTCTTTTTCAGCGATTAAGTTTGTTGTGGAATGAAAAACCATGATCGTGTTCTGATTTGTGCAATTGGTTTTCCCTCAAACACGAGTATGTTTTTGTGCTCTTTGCACGTGTTCAAATGATTTAATTTTTGTCAATGATAGTGTAAACTCGTGTTTGTGAAATTTTTTTTAATATGTATTCTTTCTTTTTGGGGATATAGATTTATTATCGGGAAAGACTTGGGCCTGGTTTGGGTCAATTGAAAAAACTGGTTTGTTGGTTTTTTTTACATTTGTTAGTTTTTAGTCGAATTTTTTGGTTTCTTGGCTTGTCTCAACGAGAGAAATTTAAAAGGTATAAAATTATTAGCCAAACTTAACGTTCTGTGAATAAAGACGAAGTTGACATCCAAAAAATCGGTTTTTTTTTTATTATTTTTAGTTTTTATTCACAAGACTTTAAGTTTGTCTAATAATTTTATACTTTTTAGATTCGTCTCGTTGATACAAACCAAGAAAACACAAAAAATCGATCGAAAACTAACAAATGCAAAAAAAATTAATTAGTTTTTTCAATTTACTCGGCCTTAATTTCGAAGGAGGAATAATTTATGTATTCATTTCCTTTTTTTTATATTCGAAATTGCAGGGCATATGCAGTTAATGTTCGTTAATGCCACTGCTGGTAGTTGGGGATTAGTGAATGGGGGCTAGCCACGTCCGAGAGAAGATTAGTATTCACCGAGTAACCTTTAGTCGGGAATTGCAACCTTTTACTGAGGAAACTTTAGTCGGGGAGTGCAACCATTTACCGAGTAAACTTTAGTCGGCGATTAGTGTACCCTTTACCGGCTAAAATAATTTTTGCCAAGTAAAACATTTTTTACTCGGCAAATACATTCACCGAAGGTCATTCGCCGACTAACGTGCCGACTAAATAATTTACTCGGTAATCGTTTTCAACGACTAAAAAGCAACTTCTGCCGAGTAAATGTTTAGTCGGCATTGGTGAAATCTGTTGTAGTGTCTATTTTCTCCGTGGTACTGGTGCACTTGCTTACCTTTTCCTGCCTTCAATCAATACTTCAGCCTCCACCTCTGTATCACTGAATCCAGTTGTTCCTATCGATTTTACGTTCCTGGATATTTGCGATGAAGTTTCGAAAAATAAGTACTTATGACTTCTTATCGTAACAATGAAGAAGCTGTTTGAAATTTGGATGAATAAAATCGAGACAATCGGGGGGTCTCAAGGGGCGACCGAAGGGTCTCACCATGTGGGGTTATGGTGCGGCTATAACATCTACAACCCCCCCCCCCCGAGTATCATGGCAGAATTCATTCCTCAATTCATTGGGGCTGTTTCTTGTGGTGGCATCTCAAAGATTTTCACTTTGTATACATATTGCTGCAACACGAAATTGTTCCACCATCAGAAATTTGTGTTATAACATACCACTCGTTGTAGTTTGCCATTTTATCCTAGGAGATAGACGCTAACGAATCCTACAACACCATCAGGATCGACTCATTGTGTATACAAATATCAAATTCGGTATCTTGTGATCGAATTAAAATTTAGAGTGACACTTTGATGCCATTACAAAATAATTAAAAAGAGGAAAATCTGGAGAACCCATGATTGTGTTTTAGATCAACAAACAGTGTATTTCTCTCTCTCTTTCTCTCTCTCTCCAGAAAAGTTCGCAACTTTTTTTTCCTCTCTCTCTTTCTCTCTCCCTCCTTCAGAGATGTTTGCAAATTTTTACCATTCTTCGATGATTAGGTTTCCAGCGATTATGCGATCCTCCGGTGCTCTCTCTCTCTCTCTCTCTCTCTCTCTATATATATATATATATATATATATATATTTCTCTCTCTTTTTCAGCGATTAAGTTTGTTGCGGAATGAAAAACCATGATCGTGTTCTGATTTGTACAACTGGTTTTCCCTCAAACACGAGTATGTTTTTGTGCTCTTTGCACGAATTCAAATGATTTAATTTTTGTCATTGACAGTGTAAACTCGTGTTTGTGAAAATTTTGTTAATATGTATTCTTTCTTTTTGGTGATATAGATTTATTTCGAAGGAGGAATAATTTATGTATTCATTTCCTTTTTTTTATATTCGAAATTGCAGGGCAATTGCAGTTAATGTTCGTTAATGCCATTAATTGCTGGTAGTTGGGGGTTAGTGAATGGGGCCTAGCCACGTCCGAGAGAAGATTAGTATTGACCGTGCGTTAAATGCTACTATCAATATTTGCATTTCTTCTCTGCGCATCGCATCTGCTTGTTCTTCGTCTGTCTTCCATTTCCGGGTAACTCAGGTTTCTTTGTTAAGTTTTCGTTTTCTTCTTCTTCCATCGCCGTCAGGGCCCGCCCAAGGGATTTTAGTGCCCTAGGCCTAATCTTAAAAATTGTGCCCTAAATTTTTTTGCAGAAACAATCACAATACGAGAAAGTCAAAACAATATAAAGTTCTTCATTTAGAGTAAACATTATTACGAAGATGCACCTAAGTAAGAACTAAAAAAAGACACATTATAACATTATTATTAATGATGCACTAAGAGCTCGTTCAAACTCGGTTCGTTGAGTAAACGAACAAACTCTAGCCCGCAATTCAACTTGTTTGTTTAACGAGCCGAGCCTGAGCTTGAAGGTTTTTTTTTAACTGACTCAAGTGAGCTCGTGATCTAACAGATATGAATACATATACGTGTATGTATATATTTTTCATACATACTATTGCATACTAGTCGGGAACAATGTGGCGCCAAGGCTATTTTTTGGTGGGAATTCAATACCGACTAAAATTTGCTCGGCATTATCAATTGTTTGGCGGGACATTTTGGTATTTCCTGAGCCGTTAACACGTCAACACGTTTTAAAATTTCCCTTTTTTTGTTTTTTTTTTTTTGAGATTTTGCTTCAATACCCGCTTATAATTTTTTTTAGAGAGAGAGAGAGAGAGAGAGAGAGAGAGAGTTGGACAAAAAAATAAAAAAAGTGTATAAACCGTGTGCGGCCCTTATTAAATTAGATTATAGAAATTATAAAAAGTAAATGCAGCCACACTCTCACAGACTCACAATAATGGACCTTCACTTTCTGGACCAAATTTCGACGATCGGGGTGACGAACTGATCACGATCCCGATGTTCACATCTTCAACTTAAAGAAATGGGTGGGGTTGGCTGGGTTTGGGTATGACTTGACCCGTATTTGACTCACCCATATTCAACTCGCCTAATATTGACCCATAGTTGGCCCACCCGTATTCTACCCACAATCCATTTCAGCCTGCATGCTGCCATGAGGGCCGGCTCAGAGGTAAGCCCAGCAAGGCGACAGGCTTGGGCAACCACACAGGGTTAGGGCAACTCAAAAAAATAAAAATGGTAAGGTAGATCGAGTGAGGTAGCACGATTTAATAGTTTTTCACACAAATCAATAAATTATAGTTAAAATATGAGAACACGTTCTTATTTTTTTTACAATAACTTTTGAATTTTTGTAGTTTTTTTAATTACTTGTATATCCTTTTATTTTTTATGACTTAACACGGCAACCAAGTAAGAGTTGTGCTTGGACAACCCGAACATCAGGGCCGGGCCTAGCTGCCATGCTGCACTAGACGCTTTGTGAGGCAATTAAACGACAAAGTTTTCCATGGTGGTTCATCTAGCAAACAGCCAAGGCCTGACAAGCATGGGAAAATAACGAGGCTTAAGAAATGGAGTATATATTGTGCCGAACAAAATTTTTTAACTCCTCAGATAAAAGAAACTTAAGAAAAATGTATTGTGCCGAACAAAGGGTAATGATTCTCACTTTCTTTTTTATAATTGCATACTCTTTCTTGCCTTGTAAAGCATTTTTATATGAAAAGGGTGGGAAATGATTTTCTTGATAGTACATTTTGTAAGTTTTATTAAGTAAAATGATTTGGTGTTGTTAATAAGGAAAATGGTGGAGTTGGTGTTGGTTTTGTGGCTCGGGATCATCTCGATGGTATTTTAGTGATGGTCTCAATCCCCTTTTCTGGTGCATACACCCCAAGATCTACTAAAGCTTTGGGGTTTCGTGAAGCCTTAGTCTCCGCTGCTAATAAAAGGTTTCCAGAGGTCATCGTGGAAGGTGTTTGTGCCCAAGTTGTACTGGCACTCTTTCAAGAAGGAAAATCTTTTTCTGATTGTAGCTCTATTATCTCGGATTGTTTAGAGCTTGTTCCACTTTTTTCCTCTTGTATTTTTTCTCATGTCAAACGTTCTTGCAATAGGGTAGCCCATTCGCTGGCTAAGCAATCGCTATTAGGTGCTTGCAATATGGTTGGGGGGGGGGGTGTCCTGTACCTCTGTGGCTATCCAATCTTGCCCTGAATGATGTTCGGTCTTCAGACCCTAGTACTACTTAAATAAAATCAATTATCCTTTCCGTGAAAAAAAAAAGATTTATCTTAAAAATCAAGTGTTTTTTCGTATAAAAACAAATCAAGTGGATAGCCTTAAGGGGTTGGCCAAGTGGTCTTGCCTAGGGACTAGCAACGCTCAAGTTGGGGGATGTGATAGGCGCATGAAATCCATGTATTTAAGCGCCTAAGTAGGGTAGATTTAGCATGTTAGACGTGCGGTTTAAGCCTCATTTTCCATTTAATGCGTGATTTAATGCGTGCACGTGGTTGGATTTTGTATTTGTGCTTAAGTGCAGGAATTTGAGGTGTTTTGGAGTTGTTGGGAAAGCATGCACGTAGACCAAGAGTGAGAAAGGCTGAGGAGGCTAAGTGTTGGAGCGGATTTTGCATGAAAGTGGTCGAAAACCGTCGGGAGCGCTACCCCATTTATCTGGAGCGCTCAAAGTGGGCACAAAAAGGTCAAAAAATTGAACAGAAGGTTCTTGAGCGCTACATCAAAAGGGATGTAGCGCTACCGGTTTGCGGATGGTCAACGGTCAAAGCAATGGCAGCCGGTCAACGCGCAGGGGTAGCGAAGCGGTAGCGCTACCCCATTTCTTGGTAGCGCTACCGAGCGCTTAGCAGGCGCAGTGAACGTCGTCGTTTCGGTCGTTCCGCGATGAATAGTTTCGGTTTTTCGTTGTTTTTCTTTAGGATTACTAGATTAGAATAAATACCTTTGTTTTAACCCAGATTAGGGTTCCACGAATTTTACTTAGGTTTTGTGTTTTCCAAGTTTTCGGCTACGGATTTCAGGGCTCCTCATTCAGCGTTTCGTATCCAAGTTTAGTTTCGGAATTTCAGCTTTTGGATTGGTGTTTCGTATCCATAATCAAGTTTGGTTTCTTCTTGCAATTTACGGTATCGTTTTCTATTTTTATAATTTATTCTTCAAGCATGTTTAGATCTAGGGTTGATTTGATTCCTGCAGTTGCTACAATCATGAGTGAGTAGTCGTTTGGAGTGCGGCTGCGGGGCGAAGGCGCGCCATAGCTAGACTAGTTGATGTTTCACCTCGGGACCGAATTAACTTGATTTTTAAGCAATTTTAGGAAACGAAAACTCTTCTAACGAACAAACCCAGGCATCGCCGGAATTCGAATGCGCACGGAATCTGGTGACAGGTGGTGCGCATTTGTTAGGGATCCTTTTTCTTATTCTAAAATCAGTAAAAAGAGTAATTGTGGCCCGAGTAAACATCGGTTAAGCTAGTTGCGGACGCTGGGTCCCCTCAGCTGTGCTCTCTTTATTAATCCGCAGTCAGTTAAATTAGCCTAGTAAATTAGTTAATTAACCTCATAAAATCAAGGGGTGGCTACCTAAGAGCCAGTTAAACTACAAGTTCACACTTTTGAGTCAACACTTCAGTCGTCTCTGTGGTTCGACTCCGGTACTTCCAGATTTATTGTGCTGCACTGGTCGAAAGTCCTACGCTTGGGACGTGTGTTTATTCGTCTTATTTTTAATCACCCGAACGGTCAAGCATTTTTGGCGCCGTTGCCGGGGAACGGCAGCGAGTGTTTAAAAGTGTGGAGTCGTAGTTAATTTTATTTATTTTTAGTCGAGTCACCATAGGTCGGAAACAGGACCCTCTCTATTATCGCGACCCGACACATCGGTTAGTGAGAAGAGAACTGGAGTCAAGTCAGCCTGTGTTGTCTAGTTTTTCATCTTCTAGTTCAGAGTCAGACTCAGCTGAGCATCAGTCGGAGTCTATTCCCATTAGTGATTTTTATATAGAGTTGCCGTTTGAGTCAGTTAGCGTCAGTAATCCACTTTTCCAGTCAGAGATTGAGTCAGTTTCCGAACCAGAATCTTTTGAAATGGGAGACCAACAGGTAATTCAACAACCGTCGTTGAGGCAGCACTTGAATCCCGAGAGGACCACTCCTCCCGGGCCGATTGTGTTTCCTCGAGAGACACAGGAGGCACGCAATGCCTTCACTGTAAAACCTGGTGTCCTGAATAGCCTCTCTAACTTCTATGGGAGAGAGTCTGATGATCCGTACGAACATGTGCGGACGTTTGAGGGGTTAGTGCACAACCTGGCGTCTACTACCCAATACGACAATGCCTGCCTCAAGCTGTTTGAGGCAACTTTAAAAGATGGCGCACTTAGATGGTTCAGAATGCAAAAGCCTCAGTCCTTCACCACATGGGCGCATGTGCGTGACGCGTTTTACAGAAAATATTTTTCTAAGGCTAAAACTAATAGTTTAAGGCGTCAAATCCAAGGCTTTAGGCAAGAGAGGGGAGAGTCTTTTGTGAAGGCATGGGAGCGTTTCAAAGATTTGCTCCTAAGAATGCCACACCCTGGTTTTGAGAAGATACAGTTGGTCGAATTTTTTCACCTGGGTCTCAACGCTGAGACAATCCAGCACATAGAGTATTCGTGTAAAGGGGACGACTTCTTGTCCAAAACTGCGGATGAGGGTTGGGATTTTCTGGATGACCTAGCAGATAGGCAGAGGGCGTTAGAACCCTCTGATTTTGATCGGTCCGGACCTTCTGGGTCCAATGTTATCCCCGTTACCATACGTGACCAGCGACTCCAGGCCCAGGTTGAAAAGATGGCGCAGAAGCTAGAGGAATTAGAAGTTAGGCAGATTCGTCCAGTGCATGAGGTCAGTATAGAGGAAGTCTGTGTGTGGTGTGAGTGTAAGGGGCACATTGCAACTGCATGCTCCGGATTTTTAGCTGCTAAGGGAGCGAGTCAGAATAATCAGGAAGGGGTAAATGCTGTGAGGAATTGGGACCCATACTCAAATACGTATAACCCGGGATGGAGAGATCACCCCAACTTTGGGTGGTCAGACCCTAGACCCGCAGGTGGAGGTCAAGCGCAACTCCTTGCGCCGCCTTCGCCGCAACAGTTTCATCAGTCCCAATCATCCAAGCCCCCTCAGGGCCAAGTCATCCCATATAACTACCAGTCACAGCCTGGTAGGGGGGCAGGTCCATCCACTAGTGGTCCTCCCCCAGGTTATTCGCAGATTACCGCGCGAAATCAGAAGTTAGAGGATAATGTCAATTACCTGATGCAGTCGGAGATGACTTTTCAGACTGAAACGAGACAGCAAATAGGAGCCCTTACAACCCAGATGTCACAACTCACTGCTGTTCTTAGCCAAATGCAGCAGGAGAAGGGTAGGTTTCCAGCCCAAGGTAGCACAGCGGGTGCCCATTATTTGGGAAATTCAGGTCCTAATGTTCAGATCGTCAGAATCAGGAGGAGGCTAAGTCGGTCACCATTCTTAGGAGTGGGAAGCAACTTGATAAGTCCTTCCCACCAAAACAGAAACCAACTCCCCCCTCGGAGCCGGTTGATGCACCGAGAGCAACTCCTGATGTTGTCAATGTCCCTAGGAAGGAGGTAAAGGATAATGAGGAGTCACCTGAGGTGGTGGTGCCTGCTGTTGCGGCCCCCACGACTCCAACGCCGCCAGCGATGCCATTAGCTCCATTTCCCCAAAGGTTGGCGGTGAAACCGAAGAAGAGTATGAACCTCAAGATGTTAGAACTGTTTAAGAGGGTGCAATTCCCTATCACTTTGATGGAGGCGATTGAGTCTTTTCCCCAATGTGCGAAGGTTCTGAAGGACCTTTGCACGACAAAGCGCAAGAATCAGAACAACGTGGTTCTGACAGAGCAAGTGAGCTCCATTCTTCAGACTGAGATTCCTGCCAAGTGCAAGGATCCAGGGTGTCCCACCATACCCATAGCTATCGCAGGTCAGACTTTCGATAAGGCATTGCTGGATTTAGGAGCGAGTGTTAATTTGCTCCCCTATTCAGTATATTTGAGGCTGGGCTTAGGCGATCTGAGAGCTACTCCTGTCACGCTACAGTTGGCGGACCGGAGTGTTAGGGTGCCCAAGGGTGTGGTAGAAGATGTGATGATTCAGGTAGGTGAGTTCCAATTCCCTGCAGATTTTATTGTCCTTGACACCTGCTTTAATCCTGCGGTTTTAGAGAAGACTCCCATTATTCTAGGTCGTCCTTTCCTAGCCACCTCCAACGCCGTCATGAATTGCAAAACTGGCAGGGTCCAGTTGTCTGTTGGCGAGGAGAAGATGGAGGTGGATGTCTATAATGTTAGCACTCTTGAGGAAGAGGATGAGGAGGTAGAAGAGGTGAGTCTGATAGACGCGCTCGTTCAGGAGCATATTGATACAGTCCTATATGCTGACTCTCTGGAGATTGCTCTTACCGCCGAGGAGGCGTCATTTTTAGATTCTCCAGAGGTAGGGGATTTGTTAGAAATGCAAAATGTCGAGGATAGTGTGAAACCTTCTAGGCAGCATCAGCGGCGCCTGAATCAACATATGAAAGAGGTGGTTCGGGCTGAGGTTTTGAAGCTTTTAGATGTCGGCTGAGTGGGCTTTATCAGCCATGTTTTTACGGGTAGCTCACGCGTACCATGCTTTTAACTAAGTGTGGACCCGACTCCTAGCGATTAGGGGTACCCATCATTGACTTGGGTGTTTATAGTTTCGCACGCCGCTATTAAAATAAGGATCGTGTGCCCAGCTCCGGTTAGTAAGGGCAAATTTTAATCTTTAGCTTTTCCTTTTCTTGCTTTCCTTTCAAAAAAAAAAAAAAAAAAAAAAAAATTTCTGATGGTCTTGTATAGCCACCCACTCTTCCATTCAAGTTGGGGGATGGGGAGAAAAGTATGACACGTGAGACTGCGTGAAGGTCTGGTGGTGTTCTTTAGTTGCTTTCTTTATTTGTTGTGGCCCGGCTTTCACGAGCGGGCAGTACTGACGTCATTTGTTGCCTAGTTGGTAGTTGGTTCTTAAGTCTTTTGCAGGACAAGCATGCTACCACATCAGCCTTGGTAGTTTGGGCCTCTCCGTCGGAGTGAGTGAGGCATTCAGGAGCCTCGAGCAGGGGTGCCACGAAATGTGGCGGTTGTCAGTCCAATAAAGCTTCGGCGCGGCTCTGTGTGACTAGCTGTGGACCTCTTTAGGTCCGAAGGAGCGGATCCTGGAAGCAGTTCTGATGACAAAATGCAACAGTGATGGCAAATTCCCCATACATCGACCGGGGTCATGATGGTTGGCTGCCATCCGACGGTCCATCTTTTTCCCTTATTCTTCTATTTCTATGTCTGTCTTCATGCTCTGAGGACAGAGCAATTTTCAAGTTGGGGGAAGGGGTGTACTTTGTACACGTTATTTGTGTTTTGAGCATTGTTAGTCGGTTAGGGGTTTAATTTTTAAATGTGGGGATACGATTGTTATGCTTGTTTGTATGAGTTAGGTGAGCATGCTAGATTCTTGTCTCATTGTTTGCCTGTTTAACTTGTTCACATGAATATACCTGGCTTCCATGTTTGAGTATTTTCCGCACCATAAGCAAGTTTGAGTACGTGTTCTCACGGTGTGCACAGTATATCCTTAAAGCATCCCATGTTTCATTGTTCTTCACTTTCCGCACTTGCACAAAATAGTAGGCGTTTGTACCACATCATAGTTTAATTATTTTGCATGCTTGTGTGAGAGTTGGTGACGTGCTTAGGGGATGAAACAAGGCCATTTTTGCATGATTAAACTACTAAATGTGTCCCATTGATCCCATGTTAAACCAGTCTGTGTCAGTTCCTGTGTCAAATTTAGGAGACCGGTGTTTGGGTGGTGTGTCAGTTCGGTGGTCCAACTCTGTGCACATTTTTAGAGGCCTGAAATCAAGGAGCATAGTTTTTGAGAAAGAGTTTGAATATTGCTTGTGGATGCCATGTGTTTTGGACAACCCCTAAACCTTAATCCATTTCTTTTTCCCCCCAAATTAACCCATCTTAATGATAAGAGAGGGGTGTAAAGACAGTCAACTGACCCTTTGACCTGTTGCTATGAATTTCCAAGTTTTTCGAAGAAAAAAAAAAAATCAAGAAAAAAAATCAAGAAAGAAAAAAAAAAGAAAAGAAAAACGCAGTCAAGTTGAGGGGTACCATCCGTTTTCCCCCTCTCTCTCTCTCTCTCTCTCTCTCTCCACCTCATCATTCACATTTTCCCTCTTCCTTCTCCTCCATTCAAACTTTAACCACTAAACCTTCCAAACCTAAACTCACCAAAGTGATGGAACCCTAAGAGGCAAACTGAGCTGGAATTGAGCTATGATTTCGAGGATGTGATCACGAAAGAGTGTTGAGCACGGAGTTGGACATGTTGGGGTGGTGGTGTTAGTATTATGGACTATTATTTCATGTGTTGTTTAGGTTAAAACTCTGTTACTTTATGTGTTGTTTTATGTTGGTGGTGTGCCCGTAGTATGTGGGTCGGTGGTTTGAGTTGAACTTTATCTGTTATGTTTTTATTTGTATGGTGTTATAGTATTAGTTGGTATTATGTGTGATCGTGATTGTGTTATCTGTGTTGGTGGCGGCCAGTCTGGGTAGATTGTCCATGTGCTTCTATAGGCCGCCACCCTTTGCATGTTATCTTTCCTTTGTGTAACCATGGTCATTATAAGCCTAACGAAGCCCTTAGTTGACCCGAGGCACGTCGTTTGACTCTCCTGCATGCATGTGCTATATTTAATTATGAATGTGTGGTATCTTGATTTGTGAGTTTCCGTTGCATATTTCGGCGTTGTTTTGACTGGCACGTGGTGATTCTATTCATTCCACGTTGATCGCCAGGCGCCTCACATGGGATGTAGAGTGTTTCGGTGAGTACAAGCGATATGGTGACACGTGGGAGCAGTCTATCTTAAACATTGTGGAGGAGTGGAATTATTCGAATTTTTGCTAGGGCATACATGTGACCGAGTTGTGGGTAGTAAGGAGATGATATTTAAATTGCTCATTTGATTTTATACAGGTTACATAACCCTTGTATCCCTTATTGAGTCGTCATATTTCTTTCATTATTTTCGTTACTAGGGACTAGCAACGCTCAAGTTGGGGGATGTGATAGGCGCGTGAAATCCATGTATTTAAGCGCCTAAGTAGGGTAGATTTAGCATGTTAGACGTGCGGTTTAAGCCTCATTTTCCATTTAATGCGTGCACGTGGTTGGATTTTGTATTTGTGCTTAAGTGCAGGAATTTGAGGTGTTTTGGAGTTGTTGGGAAAGCATGCACGTAGACCAAGAGTGAGAAAGGCTGAGGAGGCTAAGTGTTGGAGCGGATTTTGCATGAAAGTGGTCGAAAACCGTCGGGAGCGCTACCCCATTTATCTGGAGCGCTCAAAGTGGGCACAAAAAGGTCAAAAAATTGAACAGAAGGTTCTTGAGCGCTACATCAAAAGGGATGTAGCGCTACCGGTTTGCGGATGGTCAACGGTCAAAGCAATGGCAGCCGGTCAACGCGCAGGGGTAGCGAAGCGGTAGCGCTACCCCATTTCTTGGTAGCGCTACCGAGCGCTTAGCAGGCGCAGTGAACGTCGTCGTTTCGGACGTTCCGCGATGAATAGTTTCGGTTTTTCGTTGTTTTTCTTTAGGATTACTAGATTAGTATAAATACCTTTGTTTTAACCCAGGTTAGGGTTCCACGAATTTTACTTAGGTTTTGTGTTTTCCAAGTTTTCGGCTACGGATTTCAGGGCTCCTCATTCAGCGTTTCGTATCCAAGTTTAGTTTCGGAATTTCAGCTTTTGGATTGGTGTTTCGTATCCATAATCAAGTTTGGTTTCTTCTTGCAATTTACGGTATCGTTTTCTATTTTTATAATTTATTCTTCAAGCATGTTTAGATCTAGGGTTGATTTGATTCCTGCAGTTACTACAATCATGAGTGAGTAGTTGTTTAGAGTGCGGCTGCGGGGCGAAGGCGCGCCGTAGCTAGACTAGTTGATGTTTCACCTCAGGACCGAATTAACTTGATTTTTAAGCAATTTTAGGAAACGAAAACTCTTCTAACGAACAAACCCAGGCATCGCCTGAATTCGAATGCGCACGAAATCTGGTGGCAGGTGGTGCGCATTTGTTAGGGATCCTTTTTCTTATTCTAAAATCAGTAAAAAGAGTAATTGTGGCCCGAGTAAACATCGGTTAAGCTAGTTGCGGACGCTGGGTCCCCTCAGCTGTGCTCTCTTTATTAATCCGCAGTCAGTTAAATTAGCCTAGTAAATTAGTTAATTAACCTCATAAAATCAAGGGGTGGCTACCTAAGAGCCAGTTAAACTACAAGTTCACACTTTTGAGTCAACACTTCAGTCGTCTCTGTGGTTCGACTCCGGTACTTCCGGATTTATTGTGCTGCACTGGTCGAAAGTCCTACGCTTGGGACGTGTGTTTATTCGTCTTATTTTTAATCACCCGAACGGTCAAGCAACTATATCCTATCATGTGGTTAACAATCTTTTCATATCACGCATTATCATTTTCTCTACAGGATCCCTAATGAGAATAATAGACCTTTCCCCTTTTACGCTTATGGAAAATTCTACCATTCACCCATGGAACGCAGCCTAAGAGTAGAATTTCTCATCCCACGATGCAAAACTGCCAGGTTCAATCTCCTATCTTCCCTTTACTCTGTTAATTTAAAGCAAGTCATTCATGCCTGTTCCTTCTGAAATGACAACTAGTACTATACCCTTCACTTTTATATGTGTATTGTTTTTAACTACCTTCACTTTTATACAACTACTCCAGTTGCACCAAATTTTACTTTCTAGATAAGAAAACAAATAATAAAAAATTCACATGGTTTTAGATCCCCGATAATTTTTTTGATACACTCCATCCATCATAGATTGTATTGAAAGTAATAAATAATTTTATGAGAGGTCTTAAATAATAAAAAGAGATAAATAAATTTGGACAGGGAGAATATATCAAAAGGCGAATACCTAAAATACTGCTTTCCCTATGAGTACAAAACCATTATAGAAGTAATACTTTAAAATTCTTGTATGGATGTTGTTAATGCCACGGAAGAATTTGTTAATTCCACAGGAATTGATTACACGGAATGCTAAAATGGCTTAATTGCCCTTTCTAATAGTAATTGACATTGTTTTGACTTCTCCTTTGTCAATTAGCTTTCCTAAACTATCCCTTTGTGACTTTCTCTATAAAAATACATCATTGAAACTTTTCTATTCCTAATCTAACTTACTCTACTATCACATCATCCCAACAAAAATCCTTTCTTCTACGGATAAAGAATAGCTGAAATCCCATCTTCCTTGGTGATTTTTGAGATATGAGAATTCCTTGGTGATTTCAATTTTTTGTTGTAACAACTGGGCTCCGGTTTTGTTTTTTTTTTTGGTATTAAATTCGATTGGATTTTGGTTTGGGTCGTGTGATAGGAGAAAAACTTGGGTGCGTGTAGGGTACGGCCACGTGGTGTCCGACTTCGCATCTCGGCCATCCAAAATGCACGGTTTGACGTCACATGGCCGTACCATACACGCACCCAAATATTTCTCCTTGGGATATTGGAGTATTAAATTGGATTGGGAATGGAAAAGATTTGAAGAGGTATTTCTGAAGTACATGCCTCCGTGGAAAGCCAATATGAGGTAGTTTAGGAAAACTAATTGACAAAGGAGAAGTCAAGACAATGCTAATTATTAGAAAGGACAATTAAGTCATTTTAGCTTTCCATGCGATTAATTCCCGTGGCATTAACAAATTCACCCGTGGCATTAACAACATCCTTCTTGTATATGCATAATTTTTTATTGAAGTTCTCGTTGAATGCTGCCTTGTTCTTCTTAAATTTTGTACGGCAATTTTTATTGATAGCAACACTCAAGATTCTTCTAAAAAAATTAAAGAAAACGCAAAAAAAAAAAAAAACGAATGTAAAAAAAAATATTAAATAAAGACAAAAAAGTCAAGTTGCCTTTTAGAGGAAACTCAACCTCATAGATAATTATTCGCTTCAACGAAAGAAATCAAAAAAATGTACAATTAAATATTTCGATAAGACAACAGTAGTAGTATTAAAGACTAAAAAGATAGTAGTTGTTTCAATTTGTTTATAAATTTAGAGATTTTTTTTTTGGCTCTGCCATAATTCTTTATTTTGTATTTATGAGACTGCTTTTGCTGAGATAAATAGTTAATCTAAAAATGTTAATGTAAATGTGACTTAAAACACAGAATAAAGCAAATAAAAACCAAAAATAGTCCTCCCTCCATTCTCGAATAAGAGTAGAGATTTCAATTTGGAAAAATTAGTAAAAAATGCAACATTTTTTACCTCTTCAGATGGGTTAGAAGTGTAAGGACCAAGTTCCGGAGTTCTTTGTTTTGGCAATTCCGTTTGACAAAACACACATTTACATCGAGTTGTAATTTTTTTTAGAGTGTCTGTTTAGGTGTGGAAAGGAATCATCTCTTTATGTAATGGTTGAGAGTGCGGTAGTATTTATTTTAGTGGTGAGTTGAGTAGGTTATTTTACTTGTTCAGAAGTTGCTCAACGACTTGCTCAAGCAACCTGTCAAGCAAATCTGTTGTTCGTTAGTTGCTCGAGCAACTTGGTTCTTACTTGAGCAACCGCTATGCGCCTATATATTCGCATCAACTAGGTTAAAAGTTTTTTGAGCAGCCACACTTTATTCTCTACACTCCTACTCATCCTTAAAACACTTGTGGCGGCTAGGGTTTATGGACCTTGAAGATCTTTGAAGGCCGGATGCTGAGAATTCATCTTCAAAGGTTTTAATGCTTCAACAATCAGATTTCAGTTAGAGTTCTTTAGTGGGATTCCAAAAGTATCTAAGGAAGGCTTGTGCGATTCAAGGCGTTGGCGATCAAGATCACTGGGTGCGGTGTACGTGTGACTTGGCAGGTGATACTTAGAACGTTGTGAGGATTTATATCGTTTGGATAGGTATATCTGTAACTGCACAATGAGTATAGTGATTTTGATTCGTTCCCGTGGTTTTTTACCCATTTAGGGTTTTCCACGTATATCTCTGTGTTGTGGGTTTTGACTGCTTGCGTAATTTTCTGCTTGTTGATTTAATTAGTGATTCGCATTCATACTATTTGGGTTTTAACAGTTTTTAAGGGATCCCTGATTTTTCAAGAAGGATATGTTCTTTTCAACATTTTAGCCATAAGGACATAAAGAAGTTCTTTGGACAACACTGCTCTCCTCACCACGAGACAAACCCTCACTTCCCTGAGTCTCCTCCCTACTCTCTCTCCTCTTTTCTCACCATCCCTTGCCCTTACTCTTGTTCTTCACCACCACCGCCGCCGCTGTATTTTAAAAAGTTAATGAGTAATAACTATTACGTATTATTTTTTACTATTTAGGACCTCTCAAAAAGTATTTGTCTCTTTTCACTATTTAGGACCTCTCAAAAAATTAGTTATTATTTTTTTCTCCCTCTGTCCCAAAATGTTAGGGCTACTTTGGGATTCAAATTTTTTTAAAAGACATAGTCATTACATATTTTTATTTTTTCACTTCCAATTTAGCTCATAATCATTGGACCTTTTCATTGAAATAGTTCTTGCCGCATCAAAATAGTAGGGGTAGAATTGGAAAGTTATCAAATAAAGTTCAAGAGGCTGAAGCCTATCAGTTTTGCATCGGGGGATGAGAAATTTGGTCCAATGGGCGGATAGTAGAACAACAACAATAAATAGACATGATTAATCGAAAGATTAATTACATATAACATAGACATGATCATGTGGTCATCAAATACTCCTTGGAGAGGGAGAAAGTGAGTGTATATTATATCTTATCATGTGGGGACAATGCTCCTGTGTCCCCCCCATTGTTTTTGGTACACCATATCCCCCCAGCTTTGAACCATTGGATGTTGCCAAAGCCATCTCAGCCCTTGATTAAAATCTATTAGTTTACTTGACACCTCTTGAACCGGTTACCCCATCAGTCAAAAAAAAAAAAAAAACCTAACCGGATCACTTAACCCTGGTCAAGTCATTTTTTTCCCCTGCCCCCGTAATAGAAGTCGAATAATCTCACTCTCCCTCAAAGGCTCAAATCGAAACTAGGGTTCTTCTCTCTCTCTATGTCTCCCCAAAATGGATCACAAAATCTCCCTCTCCCTCGCCCTCTCCCTCTCCCTCTCCCTCTCGCTTTATCTTTACCACCTGAACTGGGGTTCTGTCTCTCTGTCTATTTGTCTCTCTCCGCGGAAAGAAAAGAGGTGGGCGACGAAGCCAAGCGACGATTTGATCTGACCAAAACCCAGTCGACATCGCCGTGAAGATCTTCTTGCTACTTCGACTGGTATGTGCAATTTCATCCCCTTTTTGGTCAATTATATATGTTTCAATTCAACATGGTGGAATTCAAAAAACTTTGAAGGCTGGAATGGGGCAGAGGCTTCTTGGTTTTCAAGACTTCATACTCCTTTTACGTGTTTATAATTGTATAAAGAATCTAACTGCAGATACATAGAAATCTATGTATATGTTAGTCATCGGAACTACTTTTATGGGGAACTTTTAGTCATAGTGCATTCTACTAGAATTATGGGGAATTCTGTCCGTTTGTTGTTCGATGTTTATTAGTAGTTGGTTAGAGGTTTTTCTATGTAGAGCTTTTCTGTGTCACCCGTTGTTCTTTGGTTGGTTGGTACCAAACAAATAAAACAAAAGGAGTGCATAAGAATCTATGCCAACTAAGTTCCTCTATTGATTTCAAAGTTCCTCTATGCCAACTATTGCCCTTTATCTAAGTTGACTATATTTGACTATATTTCTCTTGTAAAAATATGATTTGTTCAACTAGATACCAATGTCTGATGAACTTGATTTTTTTGCATGGATGTTAAATACATCCATACTTACATAATTAACTGTTCGGATTGCCAAATGAACTCATGTTCGATTCCATTTTACGTCTCATGAAGAATCATCCTATGAGATAATCTTGATTCGTCGTGGAGCGCTTTTTGCCACTATACGTAAAAGTACAGTTTGCTCTTGTTAATGATGAGAAATTATTGACTAAGGTTTTTTTGAGATGGATATATAACGGTTGCTCCACAAATTTAGTTAAAAGTAGGTGGTTCTCCGTAAGGCATCTCACCACACATAAGTTGGGGCCGAGGTCTTGGACCCTCTATGTACAAGTTTAGGCACATTATACAGCAGGGAGAATGATTTTGATCCCCCTTAGATAAAAACTTAGGAGTTGTTTCACAAAATTTACTTAAACTCAAAATTTTATTATTGCATTTAACGAGATAAGTTACTCTATCACAATACATTCTAACTCAAAGTCAATTTCTAAACAACCCCTAATCTTTTGCTGTCGCTTGTTGATGTAAGCTGCAGAGTGTTGAATAGCATTGGTTGTTTGTTTTTTGACCAACTAAGTTCCAACAAAGCCTTGATCATTTAGAGGTATTTTTTATAACTCAGGTATCCGGACCAAAATACATTAACATCGACTAATCGTGGGACCCAATTCCATTACCCACTTACGGGAAGTCCAAATAATGGATTGAATTATATGGCATCTAAGTGAAATAGCTGGAGCTTAAGTTCAAGTTATTAAGCTTGTATTCGTTTTGTCTTCCTCGAGATGTAGTTGTTATTTTCCGTTTGCATTGGTCTTTCTCTTGATCAAAGTATGTCCGTAGAATGTTACTAAGGTTGCATTTGTTTTCCTATATCATGTCCAGGTAGTCGAAGACTGTGAAGTAATCATCTTTTCTGTCAAGCCTCAGATTGGTATGAACTATGCATGTACTTAGCCACTTTAACATTTCCTTCTATTACATTTCTGACCTAATGCTAGGCCTGGTAAGGGTCTAAGTTTGTAGTGTGCAAATCACGTTGGTTAAAACTTCAATGTTCAGTGATCTCGGTTCATTCATAGCTTTTGTTACTTCATCTGTGTTCCACACTTTTTGAATTGTGAAAATGTTATGGGGAAAGCTGAAAAGGTATGTGAATCCTGTATTCTATGGTGAGAGAAGTGCAATAGAGGGCCTAATAAAGAAATTTTGCAAAATTTGAAACTTCAATGGAACCATGTTCATGTGTATACTTGCATCTTTGAGATTTTTTGAAAAAGCTAAATGGTGGAAAGTTCTGAACCTTATGTGGGAGTTGTTTATGGGATTGCTTCTTCTTAGCTTATCAATGAATATAGATTGTCATTGACATTTCCATTACGATAGCCTGTTCCTGTGTCTATTAGATTCTGCTGTTGATGTTCCCATCTATTATGTTGTTTCATGGCTTTGCAGTTTAGGAAGTGGTCTTGCAGTTGAAGCCGCTATTTGCAGAGAAGTTTCTAGTCGTTGTTGCTGCAGGAGTTAAATTAAAAGACCTCCAGGTTTGTGAACATATCAGTCTATTGTTTAGTGTACCTAATATTTGGTGAACATATGATTTTATTATGGCTTGTGGCCTTAGTCTTTGCTTGCTACATATAATGTATGTGACCTAATGTCCCTTATAAGAGTAGCATTATGTTAGTTTGGATTACTCTAGACCAACATCTTTTTCATGAATGCTGAATGTTGTACCATCACAAGGAATTGGGATTATAAATGTTCAAATCAATGCCTACAAGTGCTGAAATGGTCTACATAATTGTTCAAATTTTCATTGAGTTCGAGCTCGGCTCAAGTTCAAATTTTATTATTGCATTTAACGAGATAAGTTACTCTATCAAAATACATTCTAACTCAAATTCAATTTCTAAAACAACCCCTAATCTTTTGCTCTTGCTTGTTGATGTAAGCTGCAGAGTGTTGACTAGCATTGGTTGTTTGTTTTTTGACCAACTAAGTTCCAACAAAGCCTTGATCATTTAGAGGTATTTTTTATAACTTAGGTATCCGGACCAAAATACATTAACATCGACTAATCGTGGGACCCAATTCAATTACCCACTTACGGAAGTCCAAATAATGGATTGTTCCTGGACTGCCAAATTAAATATAATTTTATAGCACATAAGGTTTTGAACATGAAATCTTAGGAGAGAGCAAATCTATAAGTCCCGGGTCGTAATCATCACGGGAATCGTGTAATCCTCTATGTATTGCCATTTTTTAAATTCATTAGGTTTTTTATGGTATGAAGTTAGATTCTTTTAATCTTCTAAATTCCAATCACCCTCTCTCTTGTTAAGCTGTTTACTACTTACTACAGCAAAGGCAAACCTAAAGTCTGTGCGGCTTTACCCAAATCAATTGAGATTGTCTCTGCTCCCCATCTTTAATAAGATGTAATAAATCCCTTACTATAGACCCACCAATAAATAAATAAATAATGGTGTAGACAAGAGAAAGTAAGCCATCTTTTAGTGGATAAAGACTAGAGGATATGCCAATAAGGCACCAATAGGAGCAGTCTGGACAATTTCTAGGAATGATGTTTTTTACTTGAATTGGTAGCTGAAATTGGCTGGATGGTACATGTTTTGGATCTATTTCGGGATTATATACAAATAATCGGACCCAATCAACTTATTGAAAATAGGTTTTTAAGAAAATTGAAAAACCAAATGGTGTACCCATAGTTTTATTTTTAAGGGACTGACATGTACCCAATTAAGTAAGATAAAGGTCCGGAAAGACACAATATGGATAGTGGTACATTATGTGAATTATTTTCCAATTTAAAAATGTTGATGTTGTTTATAATGTAGGAAAGATGGATAGTGGTTCCAATGGAAAGGGTTTGAAGAGAAACTGTAATGATCATGAATCCGAATTCGATTCTTCCCCTAGGATGCAAGATACTACGCACACAACTTCAGATAGCGATGTTGATGGGAAAAGCGAAGGGGAAGGTTCGGTTGGATGTGGTATTCATAATTATAGTTTGCTGAAGGACCCCGAGATTAAAGAAATGAAATTTGTGTCTGAAGAGGAGGCACATAATTTTTACAATGCCTATGCCAAGGCAAAGGGTTTTAGTATTCGGAAATCTAGAAGTAAACCACTGAAAGGCAATGATCTTATAGTAAGGTATAGGTCCTGGGTTTGTTCAAAGGAAGGGAAAAGAGATAAGAAACACTTACAATTGGATAATCGGACAAGACGTCATAGACCTGAGAGTAGAAGTGGTTGTGGTGCTAAATTTCGTGTTCGTTATGTGAATGCAATTGAAAAGTACATTGTTACGTGCTTTGAGAGTGAACACAAACTTTATCTTCCTTTAATTTCAAAAAGAGTTTAAATTCTTTCCACCAATGGTGGACCATGGTTTCCACCACTGCCCGTTGTTGGTTCCACCATGCATTTTTTATTATAATCTGCACCGTTCTTTTTGTAAACCAAACAAGGAAAGTAGTATATCATCAACGGTACATGAGATTTTCACCTCTTACGTATTTTAGATATTGGCTCCTCGTTACTAAAAACTAAATTTTGATTTTAAAATGGAAATTAAATCATTGGATCTTTTTCCTTATTTTTGAAAATTTTCCTGATTTTTTACCTCGGTCCCAAAGAGCAACTAGGATTAAATTTAGATCTTTTTCCTTGTTTTCATCTTCCCAATTCCATTTTCCAATTCCATTTTTCTTTTTGATTATTCTCAAAGTAAAATATTATTCTCTTTACCAAACATATGCGGATCCAATCACAATCTTATAATAATATTTATAATAAAGAACAAGAGATCTTTCTCGATCAATCCCTTTACCCTCATTATTCGAGAATCAAAAAGATCCTTTTCAAGTTTGAATCAATAGAGAATCTGGTGGGAAAATGTTTGGCGACCAAAAAGTTGTCGTTGAATGATGTCTTGCACCGACTACCTATTTTTAGTCGGCGTAGTTTTTAATTTATTCCGCCAAAAAATTCCGCAAAAAAAAGGGCGGGGTTTGAATTATTGGGCAACAAAACTTTTTGGTTCGGGACTTATATTTACCTAAAACTACGTAGTTTTGGTGAGACACTTCATTGATAGCCAAGGCCACACACATATATCCCCATATTCATTTGGCCTTATCCAGTTTACTCGCTCCTGCTCTACTCGGCGATCTCACACAACGTACATCTCTCTCTCTCTCTCTCTCTCTCTCTCTCTCTCTCTCTCTCTCTCTCTCTCTCTCTCCTCGCTGTGTGTGTGTGTGTGTGTGTGTGTCTCTTTGTGCGCCTCTTCTCCATCTTTCTCACGACTACCTACAATTCCTTGTGCAGGTTTACTATTGCGTGAAATCAGGGCTCAATGTTCGATTTCAGAAAAGTTACCCTCACACAGCGTACGTCTCTCTCTCTCTCTCTCCCGATTGCTTGTAATTCTTGTGCATGTGGACTATTTTTTGAAATTGGGGCTCAATATGTTTGGAAACATTACAAGCCATGATCATGTCCTTTTGATATCTGTTGGACGTTGCCCTAAAATGGGTTTGTATCAGTTTGTGGTTTTTTTTCCCTAATTCTAAACATAACCTATTTCTTTGAGTTCTAGCTTTACCTAATTTTGAACGTAATGTAGAGTTTTACTTCGAATGGCTACATGTTTCCAAAGTCAGATTCTTTGTAAGCTTGAGTGATGTTTTTTCTTCATGAAAGAGAGAAGCAAACTTAATAATAAACAACAGTGGGTCGTATACGGCGAAGGTTGTAAACGAGTTGGCTGAGATTATGGACTTTAGTGGCCACTCTTTTTCACATTGTTGCAGGGTCGAACTTGCCAACCAGTTTTGGTCTATGTTGGGCGTTGGTAGCACCCTAGGTTTTTTTACTGTTATGGCTCATCTGCTATAATGTAAGGCACGGGGAAGACTAAAGCAATAGGCAAAAAAACATTGTGCAGCAATTAGAGCCATGAGTGGCGTATCTGACTCGAGAAACTGCTGAACAAGCCTATTGCTTAAGGTATTTTTGGTTTACAATAATGAAAAGAACCCTTGCTTGGTGCAATAGGTAAACTCGATTAGTGGTAATGCAGGTTTAAATTCAAAGGCAGCCACTAACTCTTGAATAATTGTTGTAACAACCGCGGATGTAGCCTTAGTAATAAGGTGTCTTTCTATGTGATGGTCTTGATTTGTTTTTTTATCTCTGTTGATCTACATCACCTAGAATTTTCTATATCACGGTACAAGAAAAATTAGAGAACAATATTGCATTTAGGTCATGAAGTTCCTACAATTCAGGGGGGAAAAAATGTCAAGACAACAAATAAGCCACTAGTTATGTCATATTCTGAGAATGATGGATTTTATTGGTGAAAAAAAAAGAGTTTCGAGTGGTCTAGGTCAAGGTTTTTAGTATAGTATGTATTAATTAAACAGAAGAACAAAAAGTCAAGTAATTGGCAGGGAGCATGGCATTTTCAGCACGATGTAAATTTATGTTAAACAGGTTTTGAAAAGGATTTTTGCCACAATGTTAATCCTCTTCATGACTAATTCCCTTCATATTCCTATAACAAGGTGCTTAATTAATATTTTTTTGCTCGAGCTCGTTCGTTTACCTCCCAAGTTGAGAGTTCCTTCGTTTACCTACCAAGTTGAGTTCGAACAAGCTCTTTCCGACTTGAGCTTCAAGCTGCTTGTCAGCAGCTTTGCTCATTTGCAACTCTATTTGCAAATTCTCTTATACATAAAACATCACGACAATACAACACTGTAACACCCCGTATTTTTATCCATAGTGTTTTGTTTTAGTGAATTTACTGGTCATTGGTTTACGATATATTCTGTGTGTGTGTTCTTATTTACTTAGTTCCTATTCACCATAGTGGTGGTGGTGCGAATGAATTCAAGTGGGACTGTCTTCTATTTGTTTTTTGTTTTGTTTTGTTTTTTTTTTGGTGGAGCTTCTTTATGTGAATAATTGTGATTATCTTAGGAATAAAAAATATCTTGAAGTATCGTATGGTTTGTGTCTTATTGTCTAAGCACAGAGGTTGGAAACAACTCACGATAACTAGTTTCAAATAGGACACATACAAAGTTGGTCTGCACTGTTTTTTTATGCTGATCAGTTGGTAAACTTGGTTTGCGCTGATGCAAGTGAAGCACTTTGGAAGTCAGTTTCTGAAAATATAGAAGTGGAGTAGCAATTGTGATACTAGAGATAAGGAACAATTTTCGTTGTTTTTTGGGTAATACTTATGCAAGATTTCATTGTACTTTAATCATCACTCTGGGGAGCGTTCGCAAGTGTTGTGCCAGTGGTCTCATCTCTGGCATATACTCTCTATGCTTCTTTTTCTACATTCGACGCCCCATCATTGAATTATCCAATTGCATGTCGATTTTGTTAACCTCTCAAGAGATTTTATGAGAGATTATTTCATATACTTGGATTGACTTTGGCACAGTATGAGTTTGTGCTAACCTAATGTCTTTTAAACTGATATCATTTAAAGAAGCACAAGTTAGAATGTTCCTCATCGGCTTGGTGGCCACTGCTTGACCAAAATCCTAGACCTAAATTAATGGGTTGCCCCAAGCGTAGGGCTGAGACCGGTGTAGCACAATACCCGGTAAGACCAGAATCGAATCCACAGGGACGGTGGAGAGTGCTTAACTAAAAACTCGGATTGTGAGATTTAAAACGGCTCTTAGGTAGCCACCCCTTGTAATATGATGGGAAGAATTAACTAAATTAAAGTAAATTTGGTTTTCCTTAAATTACTTAAAAGAAGATACGGTCGTAGGGTTCCTAACACCAGTGACCAGGCCCGGACATTCCCGCTCCATTCAGTGTTCCAAAGAAAACATTTGATTTTAGAGAGAAAAAGAAAGATGCGAATCCTCGCGGTCGCCATTACCCAGGTACAACGAAGAACGAGTTTTGGTCCCCCGTTCCCCGCGTTACATGGGCTCCGACAAAGCCCGGATTCGTCCAACGAAAGTTCTTTAATAACCTAAAATTGCTTTTTCCGTTTGTAATGTGAAAAATGGGAGCGAGAACATACCCAGCCCTGGCCACGGTGTGTTAATCACCCCGCGACCATACCTACGCGACTACTCACTCATATTAGCTTGAACAAATAACAAGATTCTGAAACGGAACATGCTTTTATACTCAGATAAGGATTAAAACAAAAGATCTACGAACAAATCACGAATAAACTCCCGTAAACTGAAATTAATGTAAACGAGAAAGAGTTATTGGAAACAATACTTGAATCTTCGAAACAAAACTTCAAAGCTCCAATGAAAAGATCTGCCAAAAAGTAGAATATCCAAAAGAAAAACAAAGAGCTGCTCTCTGGAAAAAGAAAACAAAATTCAGAACCCTAATTCGTCCCAAAAACCAAGTATTTATGTTTCACCCCGAAGTCAAACACGTGGCAAGTCAACCGGCCGAATTTAGGCCACTCCGTATCGATACAGGCAATACCTGTATCGATACGGGATCCTTCTGTTCGCCCACTAGCGCCTCGGTATCGATACGGCTATTCATCCATGAGCGCCTCGGTTATCAAATTGACTTTTCAGCTTGCTCGCTCGTCCTTACTTGGGTCCCACCGGTTCCCAATATGCCCGATGTCCTGTGTCCACTTTACGTGCTCCTCTGGCCCGTTTCCTACAAAACAAACTCAACAATACCAAAACAAAAGACAACACCGCATCAAGTGGAAAATGGAATAAATCGCGCCTCTAATGCGCTAATTCGCCCTACTTAGGCGCTTATATCTGCGACATTGCGCGCCTATCAGCCACTCTGGGACATTGGTCTGTTTTGGGAATGTGCCTTGAGATTCCATATCTTTGGATTATATGTGCATAAGCATATAGAGGAACAAAATTAAGGCAAGAAGTAAAATTTCTTAGTCGGGTTCTGATAATGGCGTTAATTTCCTATTTGTTGTGGATTATGTCAGTGTGTAGGGTATCCTGATTTGTCTATGTCATGCTGCCAGAGCCAGGTTTTTCTTTCGATTATATGTACATGTAAACTGACAAGTGCATAAACTATTGTGTTTCTCCTTTTACTTGCAGAAAGGAGTCCCCAAATCTCTGAAATGAAAAGAATTGCACTAGTCACAACTCAATATCAAAAAATCAAGTACTGATTCAATATTGTAGTATAACGAGATCATTGAAACCAAGCCTCTTTGAGGCATATTGTCGGCTAATAACGAAATAAAACAATCATAAGAAACCATTTAATAAGGAAACAAGATCCTAACCAAATTCAAAATTAAAGCTCCTGAATAAATAAATCACGAAACAAATACATTGTTGGTATCATCTGATTGCTTTACTTTCTCCACCGTTTCAGTTTTCCTGCCTTTTCTTATCTTTATTTCCTGTTTTAGGTGCTATTCTATGTATGGACATGTTAAGTGTGTTAATTCTTTTTGTCTAGCCATAGTATTCAGACCCGGTCACATGTAGTTTTGTCTAATTTGATATTATTATTTCTTTATGACCGAAAAGGAGCATAACATTAATTACTTTGTTTTCTTATCAGGTCTCTTCATTTAAAGACAACAACAAGACTCTCGCTCTGTTCGGTAATTACTTGCTTTGTCTCTATTCCTTCCCATTGACCAAACATGGCCCCTAGATATACTTTCTGATCAATTTCAAAAAAAAATAGTCCTAACTAGTCCAACTTTTTAGGCGAGGAAAAAAGATGAAGGGATTACTTATTGTCTTATTTGTCTATAGTCTAGTTCTATATTTGCATCTTGGTTTACCATTTCTTATTTTCTTTCCACATACTGCATGTATAAGCATGTTGCCTTTAACAGCTACTATTGAGTAAATAAAGTGATAATTCAAAAGCATAGTCGTTCGGTTTTGTAGGAGTTGATATGTTAACAATTCTTCTAATGGCCTTTTGAAAGGAAATACAAAATTAGGTTACTTGATGTGACTGGAAACATATATCTTGATACTAACTTAAGATTTGACAACTTGTGTATGGAACTTAAAGTTTTAAAATTTTCACGGAAAATCCACTGTTTAAGTTTTTGTTTGTAGGTGACAAGAAAATGGACAAGAGTTGGATGACGAGTAGAAATAGAATGAGTAGTCAATATAGAGAAGGGGTGGATTCGTTCCTTGAATTTGCAACAAAAAATGTAGGACCCGAGCTTGCCATTTGTTGTCCCTGTGTCAACTGCTTGAATGGCAAAAAACATTCATGTGCACTTGTCAAGATTCATTTGATTCAATTTGGAATCTCAAAAAATTACAAGACTTGGAATTACCATGGGGAACAATTTCCATCGTGTCAACCCACTGATAACCACGACACTGGTGAAATTGTTGGCAGTGGACTTGCGGGGATATTCCCGGAGAATGACCAATTGCCTGAAATGTTGGAAGAAATATTTATGGGTGGTGTTTTGGATGATGATATTAACGAACTTCCTGCTGCTTTTGAGAGAGAGGATGTGCGGAACTTTGATAAGTTGTTTGATGATGCGCAACGTAAAGTGTTCCCTGGATCCAACAGTACAATATTGTCGTTTATTGTCAAGATGCTTCATACTAAGGTGCATGGAAAACTCAGTAACCACGCGTTTGACATGATGATGCAAGTAATCAAAAGTTTGCTCCCAGTGTATGATGAGTTCGTTCCATGGAACATACGTGAAGCCAAGAAATTGTTACGTGATTTGGGTTTGGGATATGTGCGTATTGATGCGTGCAAGTATGATTGCATACTTTTTTGGAAGGAAAATCCTAATTTGGAGAATTGTCCTAGATGTAAAGAGTCTAGATACAAGGTGAATGATGGAAAGGGTAAGAAAATTCCTCATAAGATATTGCGATACTTCCCACTAATACCGAGGTTGAAGAGATTGTATGGGTCGAAGAAAACATGTAATGATATGAAATGGCATAAGGAGAAACGTGTGGATGATGGGGTACTAAGGCATCCTGCTGATGGTGAGGAATGGAAGAATTTTGATGTCCGATATCCTACATTTGCTGCGGATCCGCGAAATGTGAGGCTAGGATTGGCCAACGATGGTTTTAACCCTTTCGGAAATATGAGCACTTCATATAGTGTGTGGCCCGTTATCGTGATGCCTTACAACCTCCCCCCTTGGAAGTGTATGAAAGAATTGCTAATTCCCGGTAGACATGCACCTGGAAGAGATATCGATGTTTACTTACGGCCTTTAATTGATGAGTTGAAAGAGTTGTGGGAGGATGGCGTCCAAACTTATGATGCCTCCAATGGAGAATTTTTTAGGATGCATGCAGCTGTTATGTGGACTATTAATGATTTTCCAGCGTATGGCAACATGTATGGATGGACCACAAAAGGTTATTTAGCTTGCCCCATTTGCAATGAGGATGCATCGTTGCAAAGTTTGTGGAGTAAGATAGGCTACATGGGAGCTCATCGCTTCCTGCCAAAGAACCACCGTTGGAGAAAGAGCAAATTGTTCAATGGTGAAGTTGAGAGTAGGTCCAGGCCTCTGGAATTAACAGGGGAAGAAATATTGAGGAAAATAGAATCTGGAGCATACAAGCTGCCTGGAAAGCATCCAAACACTAGAAAAAGACAAAGGGGTGAAAATCCAATTTTGAATTGGACAAAGAGAAGCATCCTTTTTGAACTACCGTATTGGAAGACACTCAAGCTTCGACATTGTCTTGATGTTATGCATATAGTGAAGAACATATTTGACAATTTGATTGGAACGCTATTGGGTGTAGATGGGAAGAGTAAGGACACAGAAAAAGCCCGTCGAGATTTAGAGGATATGAGAATAAGGCAGGAGTTACACCTAAAGAAACACGCAGGTGGGTCGTTTGAGAAACCCCCGGCATTGTACACATTGTCCCCAATAGAGAGGCTACGCTTTCTTGAATTCTTAAAATCGATTAAGTATCCTCATGGGTATGCAGCAAATATATCGAGTTGTTTTAGCACTCAAGGTGGTAAATTAACTGGTCTTAAAATTCATGACTGCCACATTCTTCTTCAAAGGCTTCTTCCAATTGGAATGCATGGGTTTCTTAATGAGGAAGTCAGTACCGCATTGTTCGAGTTAGGAAATTTCTTCCAACAGTTGTGCTCGAAGACATTAAAGGTGGAGGATCTTGACAAACATGAGGATCACATCATACTTGTACTTTGCAAGCTTGAGAAGATTTTTCCTCCAGCTTTTTTTGATGTAATGGTGCACTTGGTTGTGCACTTACCTCGTGAGGCTAAGCTTGGAGGTCCTGTCCATTATAGGTGGATGTACCCAATTGAAAGGTAATTTTTTATACTCTTACAGTTATTAGGAAGTGATTGAATTCTTGTGCTAGACAGAGTTGTAGTGTAATATTATAATATGGTTCTTTATTTATAGGCTTCTTGGAGATACTAAAACATTTTGTTGGCAATAAAGCTCGTCCAGAAGGTTAAATTGCTAAGGCTTATGTTTCAAAAGAGTGTATGATAGGTGCCGAAAAGCACCCGTTGAACCTCGTTAACTCGTACTTCGTTAGACAAATTAGGTTGTTATTTGATTCGTGTTTGTTGGTTAATGGTGTTACAGGTGCCGAGTGCCCAACGACGTGGAAAACATCTTTGGAGTGGTTAAGAAGCGTCGAGGATGCAAAGAGGAGCAAAAGAGGACCAAATGGCCGATTTTTGGTACCATGGTCCGGACCATGCATATCCCTGTCCGGACCATGGTCACCGCGAGCATCAGTGAGCAAACTGCACCCGTGGTCCGGACCACAGTATCCCCGTCCGGACCATGGCGACGGGAATTCGCGTTTTTCTGATTTTTGTGTAATTTGAGGGCCCTAGGTATAAATATCATAACCTAACATTGGTTTAGGGTTCCCCAACTTTAGAGAGAGGCTACTTTGAGAGAGAAACACTTTGTTCTTCACATTCTTCATGCGTTCTTCGAATCAAAGCTCGTCGATCATCACCATGACCGGCTAAACCCCTTTTCTAGGGGGAGGATGAAGTTCTTCACCAAGTAACCTTGCTTTTCTGTGTAGAATATGGTTATTATTCGGATCGGATTACATGTTAAGAACTCGATTTCATATGATCAATGGGATTATGATTTTATTCTTCCAATCTGTTGTGTATTTGTATTCACGTGCTCAAATACCGTAATCATGTAATTATTTTCAATGGTGCGATTGGAGTTCTGAGATGGATTATGCTCGTAAGACGGATCGTGCCGCGATAGTGAGACGGTCCGTGCTATGGGATGGTCCATGCCTTTTAACAATCGCTATATCTTCTTGACGATTATCGTTAGGGTTTGCAAACCCTAACGATAATCCTTTGCGATTCGAGTATTAATCATATCTATGCGATGCTTGGTTATGCGGTATGAACAGATTCTAAACCCTAGATCTTCTTCCCAAACAGTTTCACCTTTTAAATTATTGCACTCTTTAGTTCAATTATTTCACCAACAATCAAACCCCTTTTTACCAAATTAAACTAGAGGTTAATTGGAATTAACGCAACTCAGCCATTTGTCTCTGTGGATTGACACTCGGACTTAACCGCTATTCTTCTGAGTAGTAGTTAATTCTAAATTTTTATAAATATAATTTTGACTCGGCACGACACGATCAGTGTACAACCTTTTGCTCAATGTATCTCGATGGAATAGAAACAATGTTCAACCGAGAAGAAGATTTTGGTGGTTGCTCTTTTTATGACCTTATTTGTCTAAAATATCTACTTTGCTAATTAATAAAAATAAGAATTTGTGATTCTTTTTCTTTCTTTGCCACTGATAGGCGGAGATGGAAAAACTGCGTGACGAGGCAAAGCAGTCTGGAATTGAAATGACAGCTGAGGAGCTTTCAACGAAGGTGCTAAAACAAGGAAAGAATCGTAGTTACATTAGAGGACTTGGGGTTGGTCCAACACGCACTTCCTTATCTTTCAAATCACAACTTGAGTCACGAGCACATTCAAAGCTACTGAGTATCAGATCTGTAATGGATTTACTTCGCGAGCAACAACAACGGGAGCAAGAGGAATATCAGCTAGAGCGAGAGAAGCTGCTGAAAGAGCGTGACGAGCAAAGCAAAAGCAGCATGAGAGAGAGAGGGAAGAAGAGCGAGTAGGACGTGAAGCTCAACAGAAGCAGCTTAATAGGCTTGAGAGCCTTTTGTCAAAATTCATGAACATTCATAGAACTCCTTGGTAAGTATTCTGGCTATTCTTTTTTCCCACTAAGGCTAACTATTGAGTAGAAATGAAATAAGGCCTCAAAGCCAAATGAAGACATAAAAAAGAACGAGTTTTCTCATAAGTGTTTTTAGTTGTTTGCTATACTTTTGATATTAGTGCTTGTAGTGTAAGAAAAAAAAAGCTTTAACACTGATACAAGGGCGCACAACCCAAATATGATTATACTGATATGATGGATGCAGCCATTTCACTTTTCTGAAAACAGGTTGTTAAGTGAACTAGTCTGCCTTTTTTTCTAGTAGAATTCTGAGTTTCTGGATGAGCAAAAGCCAACCCTTAAGCCGAAATCATGTTCCGAAAACAGGTTGCTAAAATGCTTCTGGTGTATGCAATAGGATTAATAGATAGGCCACAAAACAAGTAGGATATTCATTTGTACACTTTTGGAAAAATGGTGCAGCCACTGCTCTGTGTGTGTGGCAGGTTATATAATGGCCCATAATGGGGATTTATGAGTAGTTTGTCTTCCTAATTTGGGCAGTGCATGTGTGTGTGTGTGCTCAGTCACATGTAGTTTAGTAGTTGGATTACATGAATTATGGATGAATTATGTGTGTGTTGCTACACTTTTCTTGAGCCCAATTTCACATGTCTGGAAAGTTGAAAAATCTGAGGGCAATGATGATATGATGACCCTTTTTTTGTTGGTACTGTCCTATTTCATTATTTGTACCACTGAAATCTGGGCTTGATTTATGCATGCTTAGTTTGTGGTACTGATTGTTGGGCAATGATGGCATAGATGAGTCCATCCAAAGTCCATTTTAACTACTTAGCAGTACCCACAATTTTTTTGGTTGTTTGCCACTCAAACTTGGGCTTTAAGGCATGACTTTGTGGGATTTTTTTGGTCTGTTTGCTGCTCTTGTTAACAGCACCTGTTACTACATTTCTGTTTGGTTTTCCGGGCAGTGCATAGGCTGAAATGGGCCCGCTAGTGGACAGTGAGTTTGTTCCTGTGGACGGTCGACCTCCACGCCGGCTGGATTTTTGATTTGAAAAATAGAGTAGCCACCCGGGTTTTTAGAAAATGGTTTGGGACCCGAGAAACAGTTTTGGAACATGATTCAGAAAACAATTTGGAAACCAGAAATTCAATTTTGGATTCGGGAGCCAGGTTACGAACGGGGAAGGGTTTTAATGCACCCCGTTTGCCCGATTAAAAAATCGGTCTTTACTAAACATTTGTGGGATTTTTAGAAAGTATTTTATTACCGAATATTAACAAATAAACATTTAAATAAAGCAGACGATAATAATGAAAAACAAGCTACTAACATATAATTTACAGCAAACATGCGAAAATCCAGAATTTAAACTGTTCATGCAAGGCACTGTTCAAAACCTTGGATTTTATCAGAAAAGTGTGTCGTGCGGCACACTGGGTATACCGTGCGGTACAAAGAGTGTGCCGTGCAACACTGTTCATCAATCAATGGTCAAATTTTTAAAGGAGTGCCGTACGATACTCCAAGTGTACCGTGCGGCACAGTGGGAGTGCCATGCGGCACTATTTCTCGCACAAACAGTTCAAACTTTGGTTTTTTCAATGCGATTGAACAGAGGCAGATACAAGGCATGGAATGTGATTAAAAATGGACTACTTTGAAGGAGAAAACAGTATGCTTGAATAAGGGATGTTCCTCCTCGTTGAATCGCTCCGTACGAGGCGATGTTTTCACCGTACGACGCGACCGGGAGGTGCGAAATAGAACTGGTTTTAATGTGACATGGGCGTACCGAATGTGGAGATGATATTGATCATCATCCCACATTCGGCATCCCTCCCCTCAGGGTACCGAGTTACGAAATTGGCGAAATGGGATTATACCTCGGTTCGGAAACTCTCGGATTGAACTTCTTCTTTGGACTTCTGAATGTGGCTTGAGCTCCTTCCAATGCTTGCGAAGTTACTTCTCAGTATGGTATGGGAGATTTGGTTGAAAGTTTGATGGATTTTGGTGATGATCAGTGAAGGCTTTGGGACGAAAAACAGGGCAATGGGTTTCGGATTGCAACTGGATTGGTTTTAGAAATATGAGATAGATTTCTGGAGCTTGAGGGTGTTGGTATTAAGTGATTTTGAGTATGAGAAGAATTTAGGAGTAGAATTCAAGAGGGGTTTTCCATGGTTTTTCTCACAAATTTTTCCGATCTTTATTTCCGTTGGAATCGATCGATACTTATAGGGGATGAATGATCTTGATCTCCACGTTTTCTTCCTCTCCACTCAAAGGAATGATGGCTATTTCATAGCTTTGAAGCCTTGCACGAAACCATGATGAGCAGGGGAACAAATTTGTCAACATTTTGAGCTGTTGGGCGTTCTGCAAAAGCTGTGTGACAAGTGACAGTGCCGTACGGCACATAAACTGTGTCGTGCGGCACACAAGCTGTGCCGTGCGGCACATCTGACCGCCAAAATTCAAAAAGCTGCTGGGGCTGTGCCGTGCGTGAGAGATGAGTACCGTACGGTACTGTTGACTTTGTTGACTTGGAGAATTTCAATCTGAGAGACCTTTCTGGCATTTCCTTCCATCATCGGGGATTCAAATGTATACGAGAGTCTCATTTTGGGGTGTCTACAGTTGGCCCTCTTTGACGAGGCTTGTGAATCATTGTGTGATGAAAGTCATGTCAAAGATAGAAGGCACCCCTCAATGTGGACATCTTCGTACGAAAACAAGTAAAAGCTAATGCATGTGGTCGCGCTCGTAGGAGCTGCCTACGTACCCCGTTGTCGGGATCAGACCTGCGTAGTTCATCTGCACAAGGGTTTATAGAAAACATACCTTTGATTGGGTAGTGGGGTTTGTCACTCTGTTTTTCAATGAGGGAAAAACGAATGATGTGCTGTTTGATATTGAAAACTGCTTGTTAATGCCGGAGAGGACTTACGAAACCATCGGTGCTGAGAAAACCTTGTTGTTAATGCCGGATAGGACTTACGAAACCATTTTGATGTCGATAAACCGTTGTTAATGCCGTAGAGGGCTTTTGCGAAACTCGTTGGTGTTTGAATACCGTTGTTAATGCCGGAGAGGACTTACGAAACCATTGGTGCTTGAATACCGTTGTTAATGCCGGAGTGGACTTACGAAACCATTGGTGCTTGAATACTGTTGTTAATGCCGGAGTGGACTTACGAAACCATTGGTGCTGATGGAATCATTGAGTGAGGTCTCGTGTAAGATTGTTTTGAAAAATTGACTTCAGTTGTCAAAATTGTACCGTGCAATATCCGACATGTACCGTGCGGTTGAGAGTGAGCATCGCGCGGCAAAGTCTGAAAGGGATTTACCGTGCGGTACTCGATGTGTGTCGCGCGGTAGAGGGTTTGTGTCGTACGGCACAAGCGGTTTTTATAACCGCCCGAAACCCTTTTGTTTTCTCCCACTTTCAACATATTCAAACTCTCCAGTCGGTTCATTCTGAGAGAGTAAGACTTCTGAAAACCATCATTTCTCTCATTCTCCTTCTCTTCTCTTCCTTTCCCCAAATTCCCTTAACTTTTCGGCATCACTATACCCAAAACTCAAACTTTCCTTTCCGAGATACACTTGCTATGGCAAATTCCGGGGAGGAACCAAGCGGTTCCACTATGTCCGCCGCCGGTTCGTCATCATCGGAGTTCGAGGCGGCAAGTACATCATCCGGTGCAACCGAGAGCAGTTCGTCCATGGGTATTCCGAGTGATGTAGATCCGGTTCATGAGGCTTCTCATTCGGCACCGATCGGGACCGAGACGGCATTACCCACGCCGGAAATAGTATCGACGGGACTTGGGGAGGCTCACACGGGCAAGACCTTGACTTCGGCGGTGGTACGGGAGACCACGGGTGCCGGAAGTGCTACTGGGATGGGCGGCGGTGATGCCGGTGGAAACTTGGGTACCGCACGGCACACTGACAGTGTTGTGCCTGATGCTGGGAGTGCTGCGGCCATAGATCTTAGTGCCGTGCGGCCCATTGAGAGTGCCGGGGCCATGGATGGGAGTACTGCGGGTGGTGATGACACTGTTGGTGACGATCAGAGTGCAGTACAGCATATTGAGAGTACCGTGCGTGATACTGAGAGTGTCGCGGGTGGTGATCAGAGTGTCGGGGCTAGCCACGATGGTCCAGATGCTATGGAGATTGATCCCACAGGTATGGGTACTTCACCTTCTGATATTGCGATGAATCTAAGCGGGATTGACGTTGTGGTAGAGAGTTGGTGCTCAGGAGAGTGGGTCTCAGACTGGGGGTATTCCGAGTGGTATTCTGGAGGCTACCCTCGTGACTGAGGTAGTTGTAGGTGGTGAGGATGTTGCTACTGTCATACCGGTGACTCGGGGAGGTGCCAGCGATAGAGATGTGCTTGTCGAGGATGTTGCAGGAGAGAGTAGTACTGACAGCGAGGAGATACCTTTGGTGAGACGGATTGCTCCAGGTCCGGCTATTGCCATTGGTACTGCTAGAGTGCCAGTGGAGAGTGCTGATAGAGAGACAGAGGTTTCGGAGCCTCCATTGTTTACACCTGCAGTTGGTTCTTCCTGTAGGCTAGGCTTGACTTTGGTAGATACCTTGGAGGGAGCGAGAGATGAGGTTATTGCAGCTACTTTACAGGAGTTCCCTCGGTTCGAGAATATTCTGATTCAGGAGGGTATGCCATCTCATGTCAGGGATGTTGAGCAGGAGGAGAGACAAAGAGAGACTGAGGCAGCCGCCGGGGAGGAGCGTATGACTATAGTCCGGGAGGTCAAGCTGGCATTGGATCACAGAGTTCCTTTTACGCCTGCCACTTACATGCCACGGGTTCACTTTTTCGTTCCTCAGGGGTGTGACACTTATACTCTTTTGCTGCTTGTGTACTTGGATACGAACGTTATTCGTGACCGCTCGACTCATATTGCATACAGAAATCCCTTGGTATGGATCCTGTTTATTCTTTGTTGCTTGTATCTGTTCGCTATTGATTTTCTTTTGACAATGACTGATATACCTCGTGTTGTGCTTTTGTTTGACAGGCTCAGAGATCCATGGGTGGTTATGGAGGTTCTGCGAGTTCTCTGGCATATTACCGTGCGTTGCCATCAAGTTTGAGGGCTTTGGTTGATGCCTCGGGGTTTACTATTTTCATACGGCTCTTGACAGTGACCAGGACAGATCGCAAGCTGGTACGAGCCCTAGTGGAGAGGTGGTGGGATACCACCAATACTTTTCACTTCAGATTCAGGGAGATGACCATTACTCCCCTTGACTTTGCTGCTATCACTGGTCTGAGAATTGGAGGCGAGCCCATCCCGTTTGATTTAGAGCTATACTTGGACACTGCTGCCGTAGAGCACTACTTGGGGAGGAGGCCTGGAGGCATTGAGCCGGGGGTGAGATATACTGTCTTGGTGGATTTCTGGGACCACAAGCCTGAGTCAGAGGAGGAGGCTAGACAGATGGCGAGGGCTTACTTGTTATACCTCTTTGGTGCCTCTCTGTTTCCGAACAGGCAGGGGATGGTGCACTTGGGTTGGCTACCGGCTTTGGAGAGCTTGGAGACTACAGGGAGGTTTGACTGGGGTGGTGCTGGCTTGTGCACTGTGTACTGCTTCTTGGGTTGCGTTTGTCGTGGAGTGGGCACGAGCCTCGGTGGCTATTGGAGAGTACTTGAGGTAAACTCTGCTGGCATTTATTCTTTCTGCGAGATTATGATAATGCTTTAGCCATATTTCTTGACTTGATTCGTTTCTGAACATGCAGGTGTGGGCCTATGAGGTGCTGGGAATATTTGCTCCGGCCAACTCTCATAGTAATGAGGATGTGCTTCCACGTGCCGAGAAATGGGGGTTGGAGTTCACGGGGGTAGGTGATCATAAGGGGGATTTGAGGAGCTTCAGCACTTTCTGGATTCTACCACGGGAGATAGAGTAAGCTTTTCTGTGATTCACTTTTCATGTTCTTTTGCCTTTTCATTTTTCTGAGAACTGACAAACTTTTTCCTTGCAGGTGAGGTGGAATGTCTGGGGCAGGTCGCGCAAGGATTATCTGATCAGGAGCAGGGAGTGGACACGGAGTCGAGTACTGCTGGAGTGTCCATATGGCTGGCGATGGTACTTGGGTGACAGAGTGTCTCGTCAATCTCTCGGGATTGACCATTTCAGCGTGCCTTCGCCCCTTCCTTCACTTGTTCAGAGGACCGAGGAGTACACTCGAGCGGAGATAGAGAGATACACAGTGCCGACAGAGGTTGTCTTCAGCCCTTTGATAGACTATGAGGGGTACTTGAGTACTCACTTGGCGTATGATTTGGATATGGAGAATCGCTTGAGAGCTGCCCCTGCTTTGCCTGAGTTGAGGAGAGAGATTGAGGTAGTGACTGCTGATGGAGCGCTTGGAGTAGTGACGGTGCCTCTTATTACACCCACAGTTACTTTTGCCACGACAGAGGTGACTCCTGATTGCTTTGTTTATTTCAATTACTTCCTCACACCAACATTCTTTGCACTACTGATATGTCTTTGTATTTCAGATTCCTGCTGAATGGGCGACGGCGTCGTACCAGCTGGTGCAAGACTTGCAAGCTATGGTCCGTCAGTTTGTGATGGGCATGGCTCCAGAGGTACGCCCCGCGTGCTGAGCCAGAAGTTGTACTTGGTCGTAGGCGGAGTACTACCAGAGAGAGGACACCTGCTCGAGGTTCCAGAGGGGTTGGCAGAGGCACAGGCCGAGGTGCTGGAGAGACTAGAAGAGGTAGAGAGACAGGTCGCGGTACCCGTAGGAGGAGAGAGAGTAGTCGTGGAGCAGGTACTAGCAGTGAGAGAGGAGCTAGTCGCAGGGCTACTCCTGGTAACGGAGCTGCTGAGGTATTCATCAGACTTGTCTTTCCTTTCTGTTGATTATCAATACTTCTCATTATGCTTGACAACCTTTGTTGCTCATGCAGGGAGCGTCAGGTTCTTAAAATGCCAGGCGTTCGACGCCTCGAGCTACTTTAGCAGCTCCTTCTTTAGGTCGAGTCCTTCGTTCCACTGCAGTCCCGGAGAGTGCACAGAGAGAGGAGTTTGCAGAGAGCAATAGTACTGAGAGCCATCCCCCCACACCGAAGCGTCCGCGTACCTGAGATAGTTGTTAGTAGTAGCATTTTATTAGTTGGGGCCTGCGTGCCTCGTTTTGATTTGGGCGCCTGTTTAGCCCTTCTGTATAGATGGCCTGCGAGCCATGGTAGTAGACTTAGCATTGGGCCTGTTTGCCCTTGGATATGATTATGCTCATGATGTGGATATTTGAGTTTGGTTTTATAAACACTTGCACTTTTGATTTGCTTTTTATTCACATTAGCAATGAATTTGAAAAATCAGAGTTTTGCACGTGAGTACTTTAGTCAAAACAACTGAATTGAGACTGACAAATTTGTATATGGAGAGCTTGACTCGTATTCGTGGTTGTGACTCACAGGACTCAATGAAATAATGGAACTTGCTTTCGGACTCATATGTACAATGCATGGATTAATGACAATAGAACAATGCTTGTTGCGTGCACATGCCGACATCGTTGTTGACAAATGAATAGAATGATTTCTGTATATGAAATGACGCACGTGAATTGACTAGGCTCGCGAGATGACAATATATAGCTTGCCGATGTTTCCATTCTTCATGTACAAGTCTTCGAGACACTTGATCTTTGAAATTGGTTGGAGTCATTAATCAACCCTTTCACTAGGTCGTATGCGCCTGTCACAGCTTGTATGCACAGGCTACGTGCCAAAGAGAAGCATGGAATGAGCTCCGGATGCTCAAAACTTAATTTCACTGAAATTGACCAACTGTGCCGTGCGGCATCAAAACTGTGTCGTGCGGCACTCTTAGTGTGCCGTGCGACACTGGCCTAATAGTGCCAAAAATTTTGCAACTTGCAGCTGATTTCTGGTCCTTCCTTTTGGCCTTTCATTACTTCAATGCACGTCCTAGGGTCTTCAAGGGCCACTGTGAGGCATCCTTTGAGAAGCTTTGCAAATTTAGCATGATTTCTTGCGGTTTTCGAGTCGGCACGTTTTTCGAGACGGCCGTTCTTTGGAACTTCAAACTTCGTATTGTTTTCATGCATGGCAGCTATAAAAGCCATTCATTCCATTCCTCATTTGCATTCCAAAATCCATAAACTTCTCCTTCGTTCAACTCTCCTTGCAATGGCGGTGAGTTTTCCAGCTCTGATGCACCCTTGGCTCGATGATCTCGATGGCTTGGATTGGCTCCACTTCCGGGGCCACAGGCTGACTTCTCTTCGTTATATTCGAGATGTGTCCATACGCCCTGAGTTGCTACGAGCTGCAACACAATTATGGGATCCTGAGGTGCATGTTTTTCGCTTTGGTCTTCACGAGTTATGCCCCACTGTGGAAGAATTTTACACGTACATCGGAGGTTTTGATTTGGTGGAGCCCATCACTCCTCTCCCAGGAGTTGGTTTTGCCCCAGTACTGTCTTCCAAACTTGGGGTAAGCAAGAATGCTGCCAAGTCCATGATTCATGGAGGTTTTCTGAACATTCCACGCCTTATTGACGGATTCCGTTCCAACAACTTTGCTCTGTGCTTGTGTCTACTGGCTGCATTCCTGTTTGTGCAATCTGACGGTCAAGCAAGTTCTTCCTTGGTTGGTGTGGCTATGCAAATTGAGGAGCGCAAAGACGTGGCTCCCGTGGTTCTGGCTGAAACTTTGATGGGTATGGATGGGGTTCATGCCGATCGGACCGACGTTTTCGAGGGTAGCCCTTTGCTCCTACAGGTAGGCTTCTCACTCAGCTCTCCTTTTTCTGGCTTTTCACTCGTTCTCATTTTACCTCGACTCTCAGTTTAAGGTTTTCTAAGGTTCCTCACTTGTTTTCTCTCTTTCACACAGCTGTGGTTATGTGACAAGGCTAATCTGCTGGAGCCTGTGCCAAGAAACTGGATTCATGAAACACAAGGGTTTGTTATGAGGGACTTCAGGGAAGTTTTTGATGATGAGGGAGGTTGGGTTCAGGTTCTCTCCCGGCTCACAGAGGAGGTGATTTCTTGGCGGTTGACTTGGCTTGTTCTTCCTGACATGGCCATTAGCAACATGGGGCGCCAGCGAATGGTTTTGGCAGGTCTAACCCGATGGACTTTCTATTTTCCGAACCACATCCTCCGTCAACTCGGTGCTCGTCAAGTACTGCCGCCTGCAGATCCTGAGAACTTTGTCATACCAAATTTCAATGCTGCCACATTCAGAGCTTATCAGAATAATTGGGGAGAGCGTGTGACCATTCCAAGAGATCCTTATCCCAGTGTTCTCCTTCCGGCACGTTACAAGAGATGGTTGACAAGAGATATTGAAGTAAGAGCAAGTGGAAACTAAGACAGACTTTAGACTCGATCTTACTGTGCTTGAAATAAGTTGTGTAACCAACCTTGTTGTTGTTTGTTTCTTTTTGAAAGTTTCATGCTCAGCCATGTAATCGAAAAAGTTCGTTCGAATAAAACTTGAGTTTTGAGAATTTTGCTTTCTTGATTCTTGCTGGCTCTGTCTGCGAAATCTGAAATGCGCACAATGACTTGGAATCAACTCAAAAGATTGTGACCGAACCTTAGGATGAGGCTGCCTACGTATCCCTTGTAAAAAGGAATCAGGTCATGACGTAGTTCAGGACTACAAATGTTTGGTTAGGGTTCACTCGGGTATTTACACTCCCCTTTTGTGCTCTGAATTTTGCCTAGTACCGCCCTTACGGGTTTTCGGTCTAGCGAGCTTTGATTGATTTAGCCTAGTCTTTTGCCTAAGCTGCTCTTTCGGGTTTTCAACCTAGCAGGCTTTGCTCTAATTTTTGCCTGGAACTGCCCGCCCTTGCGATTTTCAGTCCAGCGAGCTTCTCTCAGGGGTAATATCTCTTGAGTTGATCTAAATTGACCAGAGTAGAGAATTCATTGCCATCGAGATCGATGAGTTGTGCTGCACCTCCGGATAAGATCTTCTTGATAATATAGGGCCCGGCCCATTTCGGTCGAAACTTCCCACGCGGGTCAAAGACTGGAGCTCGAATCTCTTTTAAAACCATGTCGCCTTCCTGTAGATCCCTAGATTTCACTTTCTTGTTAAAAGCACGGGCTATTTGGCGTTGATATCCCTGAACATGATATAAGGCCTTAAGCCGCCTTTCATCGAACAACATGAGCTCTTCGAACCTCGCGTTTTGCCATTCTGCTTCATCAATCCTTGATTCTACCATGATCCTCAAAGACGGGATTTCGAGTTCGATTGGTAGAACGGCTTCCATGCCATAAACCAAAGAATAGGGTGTTGCCCCCATCGGAGTTCGGATAGATGTCCGGTACCCCCACAATGCTAAAGGCAGCTGTTCGTGTCAATCCCGTGCAGACTCAATGGTTCTCTCTAGTATAGACTTGATGGTTTTGTTGGCTGCTTCTACAGCCCCATTGGTTTGTGGCCGATAGACAGTAGATTTATGAACTTGAATCCCGAATTCTTCAAGAGTTTCTGCTGCTCTTCCTTTGAAGTGAACCCCATTATCTGATACGAAAGCCTGAGGGACCCCATATCTGCAGATAATGTTCTTCTTGATGAAGTGAGCAACCTGGACTGCCGTGAGAGTCGTGTAGGAAGCAGCTTCGACCCACTTGGTGAAATAATCAATTGCGACCAAAATGAACTTGTTTCCGTTTGACGCTGCTGGTGTGATTCTGCCGATGACATCTATGCCCTAGACAGAAAAGGGCCAAGGCGAAGTCATGGAATGCAATTCTGATGGTGGGACATGCATGAGATTGGTGTGAATCTTACATTTGTGACATCGCTTCACGTACTTGACGCATTCAGTTTCCATGGTTGACCAATAATAACCTTGCCTTAAGATTTTCTTAGCGAGCATCATTCCATTCATGTGGGGGCCGCAAACTCCTTCATGTATTTCTTCCATGATTCGGATGGCTTCTTCTCCGTGTACACACAGCTTGTGCATTCCACAATGAGATCTCCGATATAGCTTACCTCCGCAAATGATGTACTGAGATGCCAATCTCCGAAGAGCAATTTGGTCCTTCTTATCGATCTCTGTCGGATATTCTCCCTTCTCGATGAAGTTCCAAATGTCGTGATACCAAGGTAAGCCATCGTTTGGTTCGTCAATGGCCATGACGTACTCATAGACAGGTTTGTCTCTTTGTTCAATTATAATTGGCCTGAGTTTGACTCCGTTTGGTATTTCAACGATGGACGCCAACGTTGTGAGGGCATCGGCAAACCGATTTTTCAATCTTGGCACATGTGTGAAAGTGACCATCTGAAATCGTGGAATCAAATCATCCAAGTCTTGATGATAAGGTTTCAACTTGTCTTCTCTGACCTTCCAGTCGCCGTTTGCTTGTGACACCACTAAGTTCGAGTCTCCGATCACTTCTAGTCTTTTGACTCCAATTTCCAAGGCAGCTTCCATCCCTACGATGCAAGCTTCGTATTCTAATTGGTTATTGGTGACTTCGATGTTTAACTTGAAAGCAAGAAGAATGTGTGATCCTTCTGGGGAAATTAACAGTACCCCAATTCCAAATCCCTTCTGATTGGCTGCCCCGTCGAAATACAGTATCCAGACATCATTGGTGGTGGTCATCATGTTTTCATCTGGGAATTCAAACTCCACATCTTCTGGTCCTTCCACAGGGTGGTTGGCGAGAAACTCGGCGACGGCTCTTCCCTTTACTGACTTCCTGGTAAGATACTTGATGTCAAACTCTGCTAGCAAAAGCAACCATCGTGCTAACTTACCTGTAAGCGCAGGTTTCTCAAATAGGTATTTGAGAGGGTCCATTCGAGAAATCAGCGTTACAGGATAGGCCAGCATATAGTGTCTTAACTTCTTGGAAGCCCAGACCAAAGCCCAATAAGTCTTTTCCAGAGAAGTGTATCGTTCCTCGCATCCGACCATCTTCTTGCTTATGTAATACACGGCTTTCTCATATCCGCCCTCTCTTTCTTGTGCTAGCATGCACCCCATTGCAGATGGAGTGACTGACAAATACAGAATCAGAGGCCGTCCTGGTATAGGAGGCATCAGTACTGGAGGATTCTGCAAATATCTTTTGATTGCTTCAAAGGCTTTCTGACACCTGTTCCCCCACTTAAACGGTATATCCTTCTTGAGAAGATGAAACATCGGCTCGCAAGTTGAGGTTAACTTGGCGATGAATCTGCTGATGAACTGAATCTTGCCAAGGAAACTCCGTACCTCCTTCTCTGTTCGCGGTGGCTCCATTTCAAGAATGGCCTTGATTTTGGATGGATCCACTTCAATTCCTCGGGTTGTGATCATGAAACCCAACATCTTTCCGGCCGTAACTCCGAATGTGCATTTTTCGGGATTGAGACGCAATCTGTACTTGCGAATCCTTTCAAAGAACTTTCTGAGAGCGTGCAAGTGCCCTTCCCTTTCTTTGGACTTGACAATCATATCATCCACGTATACTTCGACCTCTTTGTGGATCATATCATGCAGTAGGGTTGTAGCTGCTCTCTGGTAAGTAGATCCGGCAATCTTTAATCCGAACGGCATAACCCTATAACAGTAGATCCCCCACTCTGTGGTGAAAGTGGTCTTCTCTCGGTCTTCGAGGGCCATGAGAATCTGGTTGTAGCCCGAAAAACCATCCATGAAAGAAAGTAATGCGTGCCCCGCAGTGTTGTCTACGAGTACATCTATATGTGGCAGTGGAAAGTCGTCCTTTGAACTGGCTTTGTTCAAATCTCTGAAATCCACGCAGACTCTGATCTTCCCATTCTTCTTTGGGACAGGTACGATGTTGGCGACCCACTGAGGGTATTCTGTTACCATTAAAAATCCCGCATCTATCTGTTTCTGAATTTCTTTCTTGATTTCCAGCACCCAGTCGGGCCTCATCTTCCTCAACTTCTGCTTGACAGGTTTTACATCCGGATGAAACGGGATTCGATGCTCCACTATTTCGGGATCAATTCCGGGCATGTCCGCGTGGGACCATGCAAAAACATCTTGAAATTCTTTGAGAAGATCTGAGTGAGCTTTAAATTCTTCTGGGGACAGCTCAGAACCAATTTGAACCATTCACGGATTACTCTCATCTCTCAGATTTATCGAAATTACCTTTTCTGTTATAGGCTGAGCATGCCTTTCATTTTCTCGTTCGATTAGGGATCGGAGTTCTTTTGGAATTTCTTCCTCAAACTCAACCCCATCATCGTCAGGGTTAACACAATTTATTTTAGACACAACAAAATAAGCAAAGTCGATTTCATTCATTGCAAAAGAGGTGGCCCCAGGGGCGTGATACATGAGAGTGGACTCAAATTCAAAAGAGAAATGATGACGTGGAGAACTAACAGACACATGCATTGACTCAGAAGGGGACTCAAACTCAGTGCTAAACTCAGACTCAATGCTAGCCTCTGACTTAGACTCAAATTCAGTGCCAGTGTAAATAATTTTGGGTAGAAAAGTGCAGTTTTTATAAATTCCGTTGGCATCCACAATGAGCGAGGTAACATCTCCAAGGGTTTCTTGGCCTAGCATCATCAGTTCCATGTCTCCAACAGGCTCCAAGTCAAATATCTTTGCAGCAGGCCCGTCCTCGACCATACCCAATAGACTTTCATCCCCAAACAACGATATTAGGTTCCCTGAGTCAAAAACTTCGATCCAGTCAGATTCACATTGCTTGACCAATTCTTCTAGCTTCGCTGATTCATCCTCACTGTCCCATGTGTTATTGGCGAATATCTCGAATCCTGGCAGCTTGATCTTTTTCTCCATGTCCCAAAATGGTTCCGGCTCTCCTTGGTAGATAGCCTCTTTTCCTTTGACGAAACGAATGGGACCTTTCCTTGGCTGAGCACGAGCTCGAGCTTTCCATCCACTTCCGAGTTCATTCTCATTGGGTTGATAACCGAGGCCGAAGCGATGATTATTCATGGGGAAATTAGGGAATTCCGCCATTCCGTGATTGTTGCGACCCAAACCCAATCCGGGCATGTAAGCCATCTTTCTCATCATTTCAATAACCGTCGAACTGACCGAGAAATCTTCATCCATTTTGATAGTGAGAACTGCCCCAGCGGTGTCAAAAGAAAATCCTCCAAGAGCGACATCTTCTTCCCCATGTGTGATTTCAAGTACAGGAGCGTTATCAGGGATGTGAGGATGAATCTTAGATTCTCCATAGATGGTTAGGGTTCCTGTGGCCAAACCAAGCTGAACTTTTTGATGCAAGGAGGATGGTACTGCCATGATGTCTGGGTGGTGAAGCCATGGCCTTCCTAACAACAAGTTGAAAGATGAAGGAATGTCGAGTACATGAAACTCGACTTTAGATTTGAAGTCTTCGACCGATATTTCCAGTTGAACAACTCCGACTACATCCCTGCGTGTATTATCGTAAGCACGTACTCCGAGGTTTGATGGCTGGAAATCCTTGGTTGTGAACCCCAAACAGTAGGATGTGCGCAGTGGACAAACATTTAAGACAGATCCATTGTCTAGGAGAACAACGGGAACCCATTTCCCCATACACTTCATGGTGATGTGTAGTGGTTTGTTGTGACCGGCTCCTTCTGGTGGCAAGTCTTTCTCAGTGAATGTTACAACATGTTTTGCCCGGTTTGGCGAAAGCAAAGCTACCAATGCTTCAGGGGGAGTGTCAGGCGGCACTTCCATGTTAGACAGAGTCCTGATTAGTTTCTGACGGTGCTCCCTGGATGAGGAAAGCAGTCCCCAGATGGATACTAATGCTGGAGTTCTTTCAAGTTGTTTCCGGATAGGATCTTCTGCTAGTATAGGATTCCGCTGCGGTGGCTGAGTGGCAGCTTCCGGTGTTCGAGTGACAACTTCTGGATTAGTTGGAGTTGAATCGTTTTGGATGGAGTCATCCCCATTGAATGTCTCAGCCTGAGCATGGTTAGAGGTGTTGCCTCTTTGCTGATTGGTAGGTTGATAAATCCGTCCGCTTCTTGTTACTCGGTTGACTGACGGCGGCTCTTCATCCCAAAAGTCCGAAAATTCATTGACTTTTCGTTTCCCAGCCTTGATGGATTCCAACTTCTGCTCGGTGTCAAAATACTCAGACCAGAAACCTGCAAGACTATCCTCAACTTTTTCGTTTCTCAATCTTGATGTTCTCCATCTTTTTTCCCAGATTTTCCACTGCTTGATTGCGCCAAAATGAATCGTCCAACATGGCTCTGTTCACGGTCCATACTTCATTGTTGTCGAATCAGATATCGATTACATTTTCTTCATCCCAAAGTAAATCCCCGGAATCTGTAATTAGAGCCGAAACATCTGGCTGCGGAGGGAATGGCACAGATGGCCGAGGCAGAGATTCCCCAATAATGTAGGCTTGAGGAAACCAATCATGGTCACCAAAAATAGTTTCTATGGCAGAGTGTTCTTCAATCCCGGGAAGTGGAGGTGGCAACAAATCATCCGGAGGATTGCTGCTAGGGACCCAATGATAAACTTCACCGAGCGTTCGATTCGATATGTCTTCGGGTTCTTCAAACAACGCAGGGAGTGAAACTGCGTCAAGAGGGTCGGCACAAATTGCCTCCCATCTTTCTCGCCAATCTTCATGTTCACTTGGCTCAACATATTCAAGAGTATGCACCATGCCTGCGATACATACTACTTTGTCGATCCGGCAAATACTGGAATCTGTTGGTATAGAAACAACCGGCTTGGCATGAGAATCTGAGATAATAAACTGGCTCGGGTCCCACTCTTGGTGGAGTTCTTCCCAATCCTGATCATTCATGGCCCATTCTTCATTATCGGTGATATCCGCCCATCTAGCTTTCTGTTTGATTTGACGCTTTTGAGGGAGCAAATTCCAAGATCCTCTGGCACAGGGACCACTGGCTTTGGTTCAGTGGCTGGTACGATGTATTGGCTTGGGTTAAATTTAGCGGAGCTTGGGTTATTTGGAGTGGAGTTGAAGTAGACTTGGTTGACTTGAGCATTAGGCTTGTGCTTTGGCATGGGGTTCGAGACAGTGTTTGGCTTTTGAGGGGGAGTGGGAGTGTTCCGTCCTCAATGAGGTCTTGGACTTTGTGCTTGAGACGGATACAATTGTTGGTATGATGACCGGGCATTTGGTGGTAGGAACAAAAGGCATTTGGATCATGGCTTGGAGGGAGTACCTTGGGTGGCTCACGGGGCTCAAGTGGCTTGATGGCATCCTTTTCGAGGAGCTTTTTGTAGACTGTGGTCAAGGGAAAAGGGAATTGGTAGAAATTTCTCGCTTGCCGGGCTGGCTGGGTTACTATCTTGTTAATAGGCTCGGTTTTGATGGGCTTGGAATTTGAGGAGCTGGCCTGGGCGTGGCTGTATTGGTTGGTTCCAAACAGGGTATTGTTGTTGCCAGAGTAAACTCGTTTGGGCTTGGCAGATTCTCCCTTCTCAAATATACCGGTTCTGAGTGCATCTTCAACTGCAAGGCCGACTTCGTAAAAAGTCCTGAAATCAGCGGTAGTTTGGAAAACCACTAGGTGCTTTGCAAAATCGAGTGCCAAATTCTTTGTGATGATTCTCATTTGCTCTTTCTCTGAGGGTCGATCTACCATCTGAGATGCTTTCCCCCTCCATCTTCTGATAAAGTCGGCAAAGGACTCATTTGCTCCCATCTTGGTTGCATCCAACTCTCGAATAGTCATCTTGATCTGAATGTTGTAATTGTATTGAGCCATGAAGGCCGCCCCGATATCCTCCCAACTTCCTTTCCTTGAAATGTCAAGATTCAGAAACCAACGTAGTGCCGGCCCTGTTAGAGTCTGTTGAAACATCTGACCCATGGCATTCTTCTCAATATTATACATGGACAGTGTGCCCACATATGTTTGTAGATGGGCTTTCGGGTCTCCACTTCCATCAAATTTTTCCCATGCTATAGGCTTGAATCCTTCCGGGAGTTTGGCGCCGGGAAATAGACACAACTTGTCCATATCAACACCCGTGGCGGCTACCTTTTCTTGTTTCTGGACTGATTCCTCGAGTTTGGCGACTTTCACCATCATTGCTTCCAAGTTCGGATTCTCTTGCGGAGGCAGATTTGGTGGTGGCTGCTCCCCTGGACCTCCTGGTGGCTTGTTCTGAAGGGTTAGTCGTTGTATCAGGAGCAGTAGTTCAGCCATCTGACTATCACTGTGTTCCCGCTGTTCTTCCAAAGCTAGCTTGAGAGCCTCGATCTCATTCTTGTTTGACATATCTGTAGGGTCTGCTGAATCTGACTGTACCGTTTTTGACTCAGTTCGGATCAATCGTTGTTCAGGAGTTCTAGTCCAACTAGGTACGGCGTTCTTCTCGTTTTTACCAATGATTGAAACTGATAGTAAAAATAAAATGAATTTAGTGACTGGTGTGAAAAAGAATGCTATGTGCAAGAAGGGTTTATATACAGATGAAAGAATGATGCATGATATGCAATGCAACCACAGTTTTGGAAAGGATTGCCTCAATTCTCAGTGCTCTGTTGAATATATTTGATTTTCTGAAAGGCTTTTGCAAAACAAAGGCCGAACCCCTAGGGGTTGCCTACGTATCCCCATTTTGGAGGAATCAGGCCGTGACGTAGTTCGAGACTACTATTGGCTTTCTCCCTCAAATAACGAGAAATTCATCATAGCCGAAGTACAAACTGACTCAACTGAAGCAAAGAAAAGTACAAACTGACTTGATAAAGCAAAGTACAGACTCGATAAAGCTCAAACTGACTTGAGCTACAAAAGGTAGACTTGACAGTCTCAAAAGGGCCTTGTAGGCTAGATCTGCTGACAACTAGTTTGCTGTTGATTCTTGACCTGACTCAATCGCTGGATTTGTTGGGGGAGCATTCCTGACTTGGCTCCTTTTGCTTTGCTTCCTTGCTTGGCTCTGGCTGCTTTGGTGGATTTTCCAGGGCATACTTCTTTTTGAGCTGTTGGGGAGACAAACCATCATTCAGAAGGATACAATCTTCAATACAAGCCTCACAATCACACTCGTCCCAGTATTTATGTCCTGTCACTGGGTCTTGAAAGTAGTAGACCGGTGTGCCATCTGGCTGAAGGTATTTGACTGGCGGCATGATGCTTACATCTTCACCATCACTTTCTTGCTCCACCTTGACAGTGATTTTGTCGGGGATGTTCTTGGATTCATTCTTTTCGGGAAGGTGGAATTCCCAACCTTGACCATCCTTGCTTTCAGAGTCATGCCATTGGAGGGTTAAGCCTGGTTGATCAGATGTGGCCAGCTGATGAAGCAACTCTTCAAGCTTGTCTTTGTCTGGAGTTTCATTTCCAATCTCTTCATTTCCCACTTCCTCAAGTATCCACACTGGTGCGCCATGATGGATGGCAAAGGTGGATTTGAGCTTCTTGCTTCCGGAGTGGTTATTCATCTTCGGTTACAGACTCTGGTAAAAGAAATACAACATTCTAATTACTCGGAGGGAAAGAGCCAATTGCAGCATTTTTATTTAAAAAAGAAGTTTGTTTACTCAACAGAGCATTCGATTATTGGGATAATCCTTCTTACCACTGTGGAAGAAAGGTGAAAATCTAGGGTAAAAGCTATCATGTATGTGCATGCAAGGCATGCAAACAATAAGCATTTAAACAGTTAATAAGATATATCACATAATCCTAACCTGTGGGTCCCTGTCCTAGGTTGGAAAGTTCTAGGTTTAATTATATGCAAAGGCCGGTTTTGGTTTAAAGGGGGTTCCCCAGACTAGAGCCAATATTTGCCTCCCAGTGCCAAGTGTACTGCATGGCAAAGGTCAAGCGGCAGGCTGACTCATCACGGTCCAAGGTTGCTGAGCATCAGGGGATGTCCTAACACCAGTGAACTGGGTAGGGTAACCAAGACGCAGCAGCGAGGCTTATCCAACATCGATGCACGTGATGCAAAAGTTCGGCAATAAAATTGTTTTCAAAAACCCCACAAATATTTTTCAAGTTTGGCTCTCCAAATTAATCTGTTCTTTGACATCTTTATATAGACAAACAACCAAAAAGCTCTAGTCAGGATGGCCGGGCGAGGCCCTGTTAGTCCGCCATTCCTTCCTTGCGATAGCGCTAGGCATTTTCGTTTTGACAAGTTTTCGGGAAGTTCATAAGTATAGAAATATCAAATTAGAGATTAATTTGAGTATCCCCAGCAGAGTCGCCATTTTGTGGACGGTCGACCTCCACGCCGGCTGGATTTTTGATTTGAAAAATAGAGTCGCCACCCGGGTTTTTAGAAAATGGTTTGGGACCCAAGAAACCGTTTTGGAACATGATTGAGAAAAATGATTCAGAAAACAATTTGGAAACCAGAAATTCGTTTTTGGATTCGGGAGCCAGGTTACGAACGGGGAAGGGTTTTAATGCACCCCGTTTGCCTGATTAAAAAATCGGTCTTTACTAAACATTTGTGGGATTTTTAGAAAGTATTTTATTACCGAATATTAACAAATAAACATTTAAATAAAGCAGACGATAATAATGAAAAACAAGCTACTAACATATAATTTACAGCAAACATGCGAAAATCCAGAATTTAAACTGTTCATGCAAGGCACTGTTCAAAACCTTGGATTTATCAGAAAAGTGTGTCGTGCAGCACTGTTCATCAATCAACGGTCAAATTTTTAAAGGAGCGCCGTACGATACTCCAAGTGTACCGTGCGGCACAGTGGGAGTGCCATGCGGCACTATTTCTCGCACAAACAGATCAAACTTTGTATTTTTCAATGCGATTGAACAGAGGCAGATACAAGGCATGGAATGTGATTAAAAATAGACTACTTTGAAGGAGAAAACAGTATGCTTGAATAAGGGATGTTCCTCCTCGTTGAATCGCTCCGTACGAGGTGATGTTTTCACCGTACGACGGGACCGGGAGGTGCGAAATAGAACTGGTTTTAATGTGACATGGGCGTACCGAATGTGGAGATGATATTGATCATCATCCCACATTCGGCATCCCTCCCCTCAAGGTACCGAGTTACGAAATTGGCGTAACGGGATTATACCTCGGTTCGGAAACTCTCGGATTGAACTTCTTCTTTGGACTTCTGAATGTGGCTTGAGCTCCTTCCAATGCTTGCGAAGTTACTTCTCAGTATGGTATGGGAGATTTGGTTGAAAGTTTGATGGATTTTGGTGATGATCAGTGAAGGCTTTGGGACGAAAAACAGGGCAATGGGTTTCGGATTGCAACTGGATTGGTTTTAGAAATATGAGATAGATTTCTGGAGCTTGAGGGTGTTGTTATTAAGTGATTTTGAGTATGAGAAGAATTTAGGAGTAGAATTCAAGAGGGGTTTTCCATGGTTTTTCTCACAAATTTTTCCGATCTTTATTTCCTTTGGAATCGATCGATACTTGTAGGGGATGAATGATCTTGATCTCCACGTTTTCTTCCTCTCCACTCAAAGGAATGATGGCTATTTCATAGCTTTGAAGCCTTGCACGAAACCATGATGAGCAGGGGAACAAATTTGTCAACATTTTGAGCTGCTGGGCGTTCTGCAAAAGCTGTGTGACAAGTGACAGTGTCGTACGGCACATAAACTGTGCCGTGCGGCACATCTGACCGCCAAAATTCAAAAAGCTGTTGGGGCTGTGCCGTGCGTGAGAGATGAGTACCGTACGGTATTGTTGATTTTGTTGACTTGGAGAATTTCAATCCGAGAGACCTTCCGGGCATTTCCTTCCATCATCGGGGATTCAAATGTATACGAGAGTCTCATTTTGGGGTGTCTACAGTTCCCTTAGAGATTATTTGAGGACTCGAGGTTTGAGTAAGTTGATCCGAATACCATGAGTTACAAGATAAGGAAAAAGTAAACAAAGGACGTTTTTCTACATTAGTTACTGGGAAAAAGAACTTATCTTAGTATTTTCCCTCGTTACTATCCCTTCCAAGAACGCACCCCGAGAATATAGACCAAGTTTACTTTGAAAAACGACGAAAAATACTAAGATAAGTTCTGAAACACCAAACAAAGAAAAATAATCCCATGAACCTACAAGCCCACAGCCTTACGGGAGAAACAGGATACCATGGCTGATGAAAGTCCACAATCCTTGTAGCACTGAAGAGCATAACAAAAAAAACTCATTTGTAGGGAAAAACGAGCAGCATTCTGTTATCTTAGGAATGAGATAACAGAAAGCACACATCGATTACTCTTGGCCTACAAATGAGTTTTTAAAGACTTTCATTTAAAAACTGCTATCAAAGACCCTAGGTAACAAAATGTCTATTGAAGTAATCGCCATGGTAAAAAAATGATGACCTCCCTGATAGCAGAATGTCTCAGTGCGTGCCTGTAGACACCCCAAAATAAGACGTTTGTGTACATTTTAATCCCCGATGACGAAAAGAAACGCCCGGAAGGATTGAAACTCTCCAAGTCAACTTGGTCAACAGTACCGTACGGTACTCATCTCTCATGGATGGCGCAACCCCAGTCACGTACGACAACCTTTTGAATTTTGGCGGTGGAGGTGTGCCGCACGGCATAGTTAGTGTGCCGCACGGCACAGTCACTTATCACACAGCTTTTGCAGAGTTCCAGCAGCTCAAAATGTTGACGATTCGTTCCTCTGATTATCATCGTTGCGTATGAGAGTGAAAGGCTATGAAATAGCCATGATTTCTTTGTGTGGGAAGGAAGAAAACTTGGTAATCACGTTTACCCATCCTCTATATAAATCGATTGATTCCAATAAAAAAAAAAAAAAGAAAGAAAGAGGGGAGGACACCATGAAACTCTACTACTGAAATCTCTTGCTAAAAACACCATCTACTGCAAATCACTTCTGTTGTTATCCATTATCTCCATAAGTCAATCTTATAATCCTCTCCAAAGCAAATCTCAATCAAAAACCCAACCCTCTGTTTTCGGTTCCAAAGCCGCGAGGTTGCCATTCCAAGCTTGCTCAAGTTCAAGCCATCAGCCCTCTTTGTCACTATACCAGAGTAAAGTTGAAGTCCAGAGGAGGTCCAAGCCATGCTCAAAGGATCAAGAAAGAGTTTCAATTCGAGAGTTTCCCACCGGAGGTATATTTCCGTTTCGCCAATTTTCTCAACTTTGGTACCCTGAGGGGAGGGGTGCCATGTCACACCCTCATTTTTATAAAAACAAAAATAAAGAAATTCCTTACAATTAATAAGTCAAATGATAAAATATTTCATAAATCCTCCCCAAGAGATTTCCATTCAAAATGTACATCTTAATATCATCCATTGGCAAATCGAGTATTTGGGCACCCTTGCCCCAAAGGTGAAATCAAATATTATCCCCTAAGTTATTACATAAATCCAAATTGTTAGAAGATTGAATAACCAAAAGTTACATTGTCATTTATCAAAATACAGAACTTGAGATGGGAAAATATCTTCATGCATGCATAAGCTTCACATAATGCATCACTCCACAAGCATCCGATCTCATGCTCCATGCTGTGTACCTGGGAAAGATAGGGTGAGCTCACTAGCTCGTAGGGAAAACCATACTACAACCGCTAGGCATATAAATATGATGAGTGCACATGATGTGGTTTGCCAAGATAAGAGATGCTCAAAGGAACACAACGGAAGCTAGAACAAGGGATATGTGTTCAAGAAGTACCCACGTGTCCAAAGTGATATCAAGTGCCCAAAAAGATTTCAAGGTGTCCTAGAGTACCCATTAATTCATTAAGTTTGTCAAAATCATCATCAAGTATCACACGTGTCCAAAACCGTGTCCAAGTATCCATTGTTACCAAAATAGCATATGTACCTCAAAACATTTTCATTTCCAAGTATTCAACACCACCTAACTTTCCATCTTTGTTTCACTAAAACTACCCAAGTTACTCATGCAAGTTTAAAACCAAGTCCACAAGTCGAGTTTCGACAAAACACCATAGATAGTCCAAAATCTCATTTCCCGTTTCTTTCATTGAAGAAAACCATCATTTTCATTAAAACTAGGGATTTAATCCCTCTGCCGGGTTCCGTAGGCCCCGCGTGCCTTTGCTGGGTATTTGTAGGCCCCGCTTGCCTCTGCCGGGTTCCATAGGCCCCGCGTGCCTTTGCTGGGTATTTATAGGCCCCGCCTGCCTCTGCCGGGTTCCATATGCCCCACGTGCCTTTATCAAAAAATTTACCAAATGATGGCATTGGTGTAAAACACCTCATTATCACAAACATTTCATTAAAACTTTTATAACAAGTCCATTTCCCAAATTTCATTTCACCAAAGTGCCCTTTCTTTTGAAATGCCACAATTTTCGCCAAAAGGGGCGACCAATCCAATATGCCTTGTGTCCGATACGTATAACGAATTGTCCAATAAAAACACGTGTCAAAGTCGTAGTTTAACGATTTCAAAATGGTTTTTGGGGTTACCACGTTGCTATATATCAAGTATACGAAGTTCCGGACGATTGGAGGTCAAACGGACGTCAAAGGGTGGCCGAAAACCACCCAGAAAACAGGGGCAGCAACATAGAAACAGGGACAGCAGCAGATTTTCACCTCTAAGGTGTGGAATTTCAACCCAAAACACAAATGGGATAGTTTAAGCTCAAAGTAGAGATGCTAGGCAACAATTAAACATGGAGGGAGGTCAATTCCACTCCCAATTTCATCAATCAACAACCAATTTCGTAGATCACAAAATCAAAATGAGGAAAACCCATACAAAGAGGGAAAACATAATTTTTCAAGAAATTGAAGCCAAGAACAAGATATGTTCAACAAATCACAAGTATATAACTAGAGGAGGTAGTAATTGTTTCCCTACCTCATGGGTTAAGCTCCAAATGTGAAGAGAAAAGAAAACCCTAGGTTTAGAAACTCCCAACCCGAAATGTGAGCTCCCGGGGCGAATCCAAGGTGACCCGAGCTCCCCACGGCGCGTAGAACGTGAAAATGGCATAGGTTCTTGAAGTGGTTGAGTGAGGAAGGGTTTACTTGAGCTTGGGAGGTGCAACAATGGAGGAGAGAGAGGGGCCGATCGGGTTGGGGAGGGAGTAGAGAATGAAATGTTTTAATTTTTGCAAATCTTCCCCCACACACTACTAATATAATTCTCTTATTACACTACACACCCAAATGTGACTTGTGTATATAATATGTAACCACAATACTTATTTTCATAAACCAAACTTAAGTAAAGACTATCTTTACTTTAATTTATTTATGAAAATAAGGAAGTACCCCCCATTTGGAAACAATGGCATTTACAAAATTTTGAAATTCTAATCATATCAAAATCTCATCCCCCCACTTTTAGTACAAAACCGAAAATAGGCACATTTTTCTCCGAAGAAAATGGGCGAAAGATGACTTTGCCTTGCTCAAAAATAACTTCCAATTATACCATTTTGATTAGAAAAATCCAAGGAACAATTACCGGGACTTTTTATCGACCAAATCGAAACTTCTCCAAAAAGTGATTTTTCAAAAAGTAATTAAATTTTCTGGGTCTTTACATGCCAAGTGTGGGATGATCTTCTATATCATCTTCACACTTGGTATGCCCATGTTACATCAAAATCAGTTTGATTTCATACCTCCCGGTTGCGTCGTACGGTGAAAATATCGCCTCGTACGGCGCAATTTAGTGAGGAGGAACATCCCTTATCTAAGCATATTATTTTCTTATTCAAAATAGTCTGTTTTTAACCAAGTTTCATGTCTTGTATGAGTTCCCATCCAATAATTTCGTAAAACCAAAGTTTGAACTATTTGTGAAGAAAACAGTGCCGCTCGGCACTCTTCTTGTACCGCACGGTACACTTGGAGTGATGTACGACACTCTTTTGAAAATTTGATCGTTGGATTGATGAACAGTGCCGAACGGCACACTTTCTGTACCGCACGGTACACCTAGTGTGCCGTACGACACACTTTTTTTGTAAAATTGGAAATTTCGGACAGTGCCTCGCACAAACAGTTTGGAGCCTTGGTTATTGTATATTTGCTATGATTTGCATGTTGTTTGTTTTCATTATTATCGTCTGCTTTGTTTGATAAACTGTTTATTTGAATGAAGTTTGGCATTAAAATGTTTTCTAAAAATCCCACAAATGTTTAGTAAAGACCGATTTTCAATTAGGCGAGCGGGGTGCATTAAAAACCTTCCCCGTTCGTAACCTGGCTCCCGAATCCAAAACGAATCTCTGGTTTCCAAATCGTTTTCTAAATCATTTTCCAAATCATTTTTCAAAACGGTTTCTCGGGTCCTAAACCATCTTCCAAAAACCCGGGTGGCGACTCTATTTTCAAACAAACAAAACCGGTGTTGAGGTCGACTGTCCACAGTGCCCTAGTCTTTAAAAAAAGAGAGTGAAAATGAGTCCAAGAAGAAGCCCAAAGATAACCTCATTTGGACGGCTGCATGATGTGAAAATGAAGGGCGCCCTTTCCTAATCCTACTCATTTTAGGTGGGGACTGCCCATTGAAAGAGTGAAAATGAGGGGCGCCCTTTCCTAATCCTACTCATTTGCTCTAGCACGTTCACTGGTGCCCCTCATTTGTCTCAGGCTGTCAGAATAGTCTCTTCTGACAGACTCCTTTGTTCTATAAGCAAAGGAGTGACTCTATTCTATCTTAGTTACTATGTTTTGTGGCTGAATGTTTTGCTATGACTGTTCTAGAGAGGGCCAAGCTGAAGTTGTTTTAAGTCTGTCACTCTTTATTTCATCTTGGTGAGCCCTTGTCTGTCTCACCAATTGTATAAGAGATTGAACATTCAGCTTTGTCAATTATTTGACTGCTCCACAAGTTGCTACTTGTAGAAGTGAGAGGCTCTTGCTTCTTACACAATTGGTGAGGTACGAGAGAGGTATACATCCATTAATTGTCCCCATGAGTTCCAAGCATACGTGTTCTTTTTTTCGTCTTCCTATTATCCTGTGCAATGGATGTATTCTTTAAATTGTGTCTTTAATTTTTTGGTGATGGTGTAGCATACACTATGTTAAATTGGCTTGGATATTTCCTGTGTGATTGTCATGTTTCATCCTATTGGCCAAATTTAAAGTAGGAGTTATGATGGGAAGTTGCAAGATATCATGTTGGATATTTTGTGTGTCCGAACCATGGTTAACCATGGTTCGGGCTGTGTAACATTATTACTAATGTTTTAACAGCCTAGTTGCAAGTATTTATAGGATTTTATGATTCTGGAAGTCGTATTCGGTGGGTATTGACTTCATCTGTAGTCTGCCTTAACCATGGTTCACTCCACAGTCACACAGGAAATAATTACAGCTAGAAAAGTATAAAAATTTCGAAAATGTATGGATTATAGGTGGCTGTGATGCTCATAAAAGATGTTTATGAGAGATTGTTTACTGGATCTCATACCTTAATTTCTGAAATCTTATCAAAAGCCAGCCCAATTAAGGACTGAAACTATAGATCGTTGAAGTATCAGTTTATTGGATTGTATTAATTATGTTTCTCTTCTTATAGTCACTCTATGGAATTTTACTTGTCAAACAGTTAGGGATGGCCTATGCTTTGGAAAACTTGTGTGGGCAAGCATATGGAGCTCAACAATACCAAAAAGTCGGGAGTCAAACTTACACTGCTATTTTCTCTCTCATTATTGTTTGTCTCCCCCTCTCGATATTATGGATGAATATGGGCAAAGTACTTATTTTCTTAGGCCAGGACCCTCTAATCTCACATGAAGCCGGTAAATTTACGAAGGGGCTTGTTTTGTCCCTTTTTGCCTATGCAATTCTTCAACCACTTTGTAGAAAGCTTCTTTTATGTCTTCCATTATAGGGGGTAATGGGAGCAAAATGGATTTGGTTAACCTTTCTTAATGCGTTTTATTTTCTCAAGTCCATTATGAAAGCCTGTCCTTATTGTTTACCACTTTTTTGTCTGCAGATATGTGATCGACTCTAAGGGATGGTTTTTGTATATGAAGCAAGTAGAAAGAGAGACTTTGATGGACAACTTTTGTATATGGTATGCTTTTTTTATATGGAGCAAGTTGAAAGAGAGACTTTGATGGACAACTTTTGTGTATGGGGCAAGATGGCAGATTACTTTTGTTTGTAATGGATGGTTTTGGTTTACCATTGATGACTGTTGACTGATGGTTTTTGTTTTTGATGGACATGAATATGTAATATAATAGTGTAGACACCCCGATTTTGACCCGAGAAACTTATCAAGCATCCCCGATGATGAAAATGCCCGATAAGAGCACGCGAGGCTTGATTGTGAACCTGGAAACCCCTCCAAAACCTCTTCAAAATAAACCCAACCTTGCACCACCTTCTAGTACATTCAAAACCCTCTTTTTTGATATATAATATGTCCCAATCCATTTTGAAATGAGGGTGATGTGCCCGTTTTACCAAAACGACTATTTTTTTGACCTTCTGAGGGTAAAATGGTCACATATTTTGATGTACAAATCATCTTTGGTTCAAACCACTTGGGTTAGAAATTAGACTTGATAAGCTTTCCAACTCTTTAAACCATACACAAAACGGAGTTCGGTAGCACCCGGAATGGCCCTGCGAAGTTTGGATTGTTGTGCAGTCTCCCAGTCCAGGCGCCTGGACTACCCTAATCCAGGCGCCTGGATTCCCCAATTCCAAGTGCCTGGAGTCACTTCCAGTAGGCAATTTGCAGCTGGTTTTTTTATGAAACTATGGACTGCCCCCTACATTATCCCACGTTTTTCTGTATTCAAATCTCCCTCCAACAGATTATCCCTCCACATTTGAGTTCAAATGACCACTTCCCTCTAAAAGTCACTCAAAACTCCCTCATTCTCTCCCTATATATACCCCCCTCCCACTCCATTTCAAAGAGATCAGTTCTCCCCTCTCTCCCTTACTGTTATTCTGCCCAAATATCCCCAGAAAACTGATCCCAAACAACTCCCTCTCAATCTCTCTTTATTTCATTCAATTTCAACCTTCAAGCCCATTTTCTTACCATTCTAGCTCCACACTTTCTCATCCTCAACAATCAAACCTCCACCAAGGTACCAACAATCTGATCTTCATTGTTCCAGAGGCTAAATCTCAGTCCACTCAACCACCAAAATCACCCAAACTTACAACCCAAGTTCAAAAATCAAGCCTTCAAGGTAGTTATCTACCAAATTTGCTCAAAAAGGCCCTGAGGGGACATCAACCAAGCTCTAGCTAGTCTTCCATACTGGCTTAGAGTTTGGGAAAGGTCTTAAACATCACAGGAAAAGATTTCATTTTGTGTTCCAGTACCAGATCCAGGCGCCTGGATTCACTCCATGCAGGTGCCTGGATTCCATTCCTCTGATCATGTTTTCTGCTTCCTTTTGCATTTTAATCAGTTTCTGGGACATCCTAAGGCAGTTTGGGGGTGATTTAGTGAAATTTTAGCATCTTTTATACATGACTCATCTAATTCATAACATTTTGCAGAAGCATTCACCCATATGTCATTGATCTTTTTGATGCATTTGTCGTGCTTTCACATGAATTTGTGTACGAAGTCCATTTAGACAATATTTTCAAAATCCTTTTGAGCATTTAGTAGAGACTGGTGATTACATCGGGCGTGAAGGGTGCTTTAAATTCCTTCCCTACGCGTAACCTAGCTCCCGAACCCGAGAAATCTCATTTTAACGAGACCAGTGAAAATATTTTTCATATCAAGGGCAAAATAGTCATTTTTCAAAAAGGTTTCTCGGGTACGGTCCTCAAATCCTGGTGGCGACTCCATTCAACCAATCAAATCATTTTCTGAAATCGAAACTGTTTTCGTGGACATTGCTCCGCGGGGTGTTCACAAGCTGGCGACTCCGCTGGGGAATATGATTAATATATATTTTAGTATTATCACACTTATGTGTGATTTTATTAAAACATATATTAATCATCGAGAGCTAAACTTGAAAAATGTTTAAAGGATTTTGAAAATATTATTTTTATGGACTTTTTGCATTGCACGTGCATGGTTACTAGCCCTCGCTGGCGTGTTTCGGCAATTCTGTCCGGCTTGCCGGTGACGGGGAATCTCGAAATGCTCAGCACCCCCCGACCGTGATAAGTCACAATTGTCGTTATTACCATCACCTTGCGGGATCCTTGGCGGTGGGAGACAGCTTTGGCTTTGAGTCCGGGGTACCCATCTTAAACCAAAACCGGCCTTTGCATATAGATAACCATAGAACCCCATGTTAGATAACCAACCAATGTGTTAGGATTATGTGCTATATCCTGTTACGTGCTATGTGTTACCATTTTCTCAAGAATGCCATACTGCATACATGCATACATTTGCACCCGTACATATTCTTGTCTCACATGTTGTTAGTATAGTATAAGTTAGGTCCCCGACGGTTAGTAGAAGGTTGCCTTGGCCCGATGATGAGTCGTGCATATCATATGCGCGTTATTCTTACGAGTTAGTCTTTAGGACGACCGGACGTGGGAAAATTTGAATGATCAGATTCTTGACAACGATCTAAATGGGTTTTAAGGGTAATTAGCCCGAGAAGGGACAATCGCTCTTAAATATCCAAATTTAGATTTTTGCCGAAAATCTGTCTAAGTCATGTTTTGCCAAATCCGTCCATCCAATGTCAAGGACTTTTTACTTAAAAGAAAACTTAAGGATTGGGGCAACCTTGCAAAGCTGTCAATTCTAGTCTAGGAGACTTTAAATCCATGGAGTTTGAGATACCTCCAGTGTTGGCCGTGCTCGAACGGCCGCCCATGTTTTGAACTAGCCTTAAGTGCATTCGTATCCGGATTTCAACAACCTTATTGCTCTGTCTCGGATGGTCTATAAGGAGATTGGCTCTGCTTTCATGACGATTGGAATTTAACCTGCCTGTCACGACTTACCCGTGGTTGTTGTTTCGCACATCCGTGCAATGCCTTAAGTGAGATCAAAACCGGTAGCAGAGTCCTTAGGATAGGATTCAGTCTAGGAGACTCTAAATCCATGGAGTTTGAGATACCTCCAGTGTTCGCCGTGCTCGAACGGCCGCCCGTGTTTTGGACTAGCCTTAAGTGCATTCGTAGCCGGATTTCAACAACCTTATTGCTCTGTCTCGGATGGTCTATAAGGAGATTGGCTCTGATTCCACGACGATTGGAATTTAACCTGCCTGTAACGACTTACCCGTGGTTGTTGTTTTGAACATCCATGCAATGTCTTAAGTGAGACCGAGACCGGTAATCTAGATCTTAGGACGACATGACAACGGCACATGCACGACATTTTCTTCAATAAAACCAGGGGCACAATCTGAGTTTGACCTTTTTGCTTTACGGTCAGTCCTGAATCAAGAAAACCTTACCTGTTTGGATCCGACCGCCCGGGCAAAGATTGTCATGACCTTCATCGCCAGTGTCGGAAATAAGTATGTCTGCAGATTAAGAACAAGATTCCCCGAATGAGATAGAGCGACTGAGGAAGGAAATGCAAGATGAAAGGGTCCGGAATGACACTCGAACTGCCCAACTCTTGGCAATCATGGTAAATATCCAAAGCCGGCTGCCTCCACCCCGACCTCAAACGCCCGAAGATGGGCCCTAAAACCAAGAAATCCTTAACAACGACCGCCAAGAGCAGCCACCTGAAAATCCTCAATTGGCCGAGATGCTAGCCAAGATTGCTAAGCTTGAGGAGTCAATAGCCAAGAACGAGCAACGGACAACCACCGGATTTGATATGGATAAGCTCTGTCTATTTCCCGATGCTAAGCTTCCCGGGAAGTACAAACCGGTGGATTTTGAAAAGTTTGATGGAACGGGGAACCCCGGAGGACACATTCAAGCCTATGTAAGCTCGCTCTCCATCCAAAATGTCAATGAGCCGACAATGGCCCAAATGTTTCATCAGAGCTTAACAGGGCCCGTGTAGACACCCCGATTTTGACCCGAGAAACTTATCAAGCATCCGCAAGGATGAAAATGTCTGATAAGAGCACGCAAAGCTTGATTGTGAACTTGGAAACCTCTCCTAAACCTCTCCAAAATAAACCCAATCTTACACCACATTCTAGTACATTCAAAACCCTCTTTTTTGATATATAATATGTCCCAATCCATTTTGAAATGAGGGAGATGTACCCGTTTTACCAAAACGACTTGTTTTTCCGACCTTCTGAGGGTAAAATGGTCACATATTTTGATGTACAAATCATATTGGGTTCAAACTACTTGGGTTACAAAGTAGACTTGACAAGCTTTCCAACGCTTCAAACCATGCGCAAAACGGAGTTCGGTAGCACCCGGAATGGCCCCTCGAAGTTTGGAATTTTGTGTTGTCTCCAAGTCCAGGCGCCTGGATTGGATGAATCCAGGCGCCCACATTGAATCCAGGCGCCTGGATTAGATCAATATGGGCGCCAGGACTCACTCCAGATACTTGGTCCCCAAGGTCAAGTTAGTGGGGAGGAGCGTCTTGGAGGATTCTTTGGGGATTTTCTGCAGAAATCTGTTAATGTATAATGGGGGGGAAGATAGGGTATCCTAGTGGACCCCTTTGGATGACCTCCTAAGGGTTCAAGTGGACCTTTTAAACCTCTTTTGGCCTATAAATACACCTCCATTCTTCATTTGCAAAAAAGATCAGTTCTCCCCTCTCTCCCATACTGTTATGTTGCTGGAAATTTTCCAGAAACTCCATCCCCAACTGATCCCTCTCAATTCCCTTCATTTTCAACCATAAAACCCACTTTTTGCAACTCAAAATCCCCATATCATCACCATCCACCATCAAACCCCCAATCAAACCACCTACATTCAGCCCTTTACACCTCCAGAAACAAAAGTCCAGCCCATTCACTTACCAAAAATCCCTCAAAAAAATCAAGCCAAAGTTTATCAATCAAGCTTGTCAAGGTAGTTTTTCTACCATATTGCTCAAATAAGGCCCTGAGGGGACACCATCCTAGTTCTAGCTAGCTCCTCATACTAGTTTAGAGCTTGGAGGGGTTTCAAAACCACAGAGGAGAAGTTCTTCACTTACACCCATATCAGGTTCAGGCGCCTGGACCATCATGGTGTATGCGCCTGCACCTTATCCAAGCGCCTGGACTTGGCTATTATGGGCGCCTGAATTGACTCCAGGCGCCTGGAATTACTCAGTATGCGTGAGAGAAATGTAATCCAGGTGTTCTCGTGTGTTGTTTGCGAATCAATTTTGGGAGTTTCCAGTGTTGATTAGACACATTCTGAGTTGTTTAGCATATTGTATGACATTGCATCACTATGCATTCATGACATTTTTGCATCTTCATCATCCACACTAGTCACATAACACATGTACCCACATACATCTCTTTGATTTTATAAATGCATTTACATGCCTTTGCACGCTTTCGTGAACAAAGTCCGTTTAAACAATGTTTTCGAAATTCTTCAAACATTTAGTAGAGACCGGTGGTCACACCGGGCGAGAGGGGTGCTTTAAATTCCTTCCTCTCTCGTAACCTAGCTCCTGGACCCGGGAAATCTCGTTCTGTGAGGCCAGGAAAACATTTTCTACTCCAAGGGCAAAAGAGTCATTTTTCAAATAGTTTCTCGGGTACGGTCCTCAAACCCGGGTGGCGACTCCATTCAATCAATCAAACCATTTTTCAAACCAACAACCGTTTTCGTGGACATACTCTGCGGGGTGTTCACAGCCCGCTCTTCAATGGCTCCTCTCTCTCGATGTCTCTAAAAGAAGGACATGGGAAGATCTCGTGCCTGCCTTTGTTAAGCAGTACGACTACAATGTCCAGTTGAAGATGACCACTTGCGAACTTGAGGCCACTAAAATGAAGGAAAATGAGTCCTTTGCGGGCTTTATCAAGAGATGGAGGGCAAAAGGCAGCCCAAATGACCGATCGTCCCAGTGACAAATATCAGATGAGGATCATAACTCGCAATCTGCAACCCGATTTAGCCCAATACATGATCACCGCCCAAGCTCACGACTTTGAAACTTATTTCGAAGTTGGTCTGTCCATCGAGGAAGCAATGCGGGATGGCATTCTAGGAAAAGATGACCCCACTCCAAAAACCAAGAACATCAACTCTGGGGATGACAACGCCCTATATGCAAACACCTCATCCAGCTCCACAAAACACAACTCCAACCAATCAGCACCCATCAACAGAATCACAGTCCAAACCCACCGCTCTAAAAAACGACAAAGAACCCTCTCACAGTTCTCCACACCCCTATCCTCGGTGTATAAGGAGCTCTACGAAGCCGGTCTTCTCAAACCACTTCAACCAACTCCTTTACCTCAAAAGCTCCCAGCCTATCACAACCCAAATGCCTTCTGCGCCTTCCATCAAATGTCGGGTCATGCTACCGATGAGTGTCACCGCCTCCGCCACAGGATTCAAGATCTCATCGACAATGGATCCATCTTTGCTCCATTGGTGAAACCAAGCACCTCGCCGAACCAATGAACCATCAATGGCCATGCAATAATCCAATCTTCCACGAGTCTTGGAAATCTTTAATTGTTGAGTCAAGTGTTCACTTTTATTGAGTCAGTTTGTACTTCGAGTCTATCGCGCTCTTGTGTCTGTGAGTTTTTCAAGTTCGAGTTTGTAATATCTTGTTGTTGTCAAGAAAAAAAGAAAAATTCAAAAAATAGAGTCAACTTTGTAGTCCCGAACTACGCACAACCTGATTCCTTGCAAAGGGATACGTAGGCAACCCTTAGTGGTTCGGTCGCAACTATCAAAAATAAATGTTATACTGTTGTGTTGAAATTGTCAATCATAAACTTGGGTTTTTGCAATAATCCCTCAACTTGGAATTGTTTTCCACCATCATTTGAGAAACATGATAATCACTTCGAAACACGAGAAGAATTTTGATTGAACCCTTGCCCCGCACAAGGTGGATTTCCAGTGGACCATTCCCCGATGTCATCAAGAAGCGATGCTTTGACACAGAAGAAGCCTGCTAGGTCGAAAACCCGCAAGGGCGGTGTGGACGTTGGGATCCACGCGGCTCAGATGCCTTTTTGGTTTTTTGGAACAGTGAAATGGAAAATGTGAGTCGCCACCTGGGATTTATTTAGAAAATGATTTTGGTACCCGAGAAACCGTTTTGAAAAATAAATGATGACTCTTGTGCCATTTTTGGAAAAGGATTTGATCTGCGAAAAAGATTCTTGGATTCGGAAGCCAGGTTACGAACAGGGAAGGTTTTATTGAAAAGACCCCGGGATTTATTTAGAAGGTTTTTTTGTGGGATTTTTAGAAAACATTTTTATTGAAAATTTTGACAATTAAACAGATAAGTAAAGAGAAACAATAATAAATAAAACCATAACGGAAATAAAATTAAATAAAAAGGGACTCAATAGTAATAATAGGAGGGTAAGGGGATGAAAGTGCGATAAAGAAGTTGCAGAAAGTCAGAAAAAACAGAGCATAAACAGGGGAAAACAGAGGAAAATTTTCGTGCTACATAGGTTAGCCGTACGGCTTACCTAAGTTGGCCGTACGGTGCACCTAGATCAACCGTACGGTTCACTTTTTGAGAAAATTTTCAAAACTTTGGTTTTCGAACAGTAGCTTGCTTTCACTTGAAAAATCTGATTTTTGTGACAATTTCAACCACCCGAGCCTAGGAATGACTATTAGAGTCACTCTCGACTCGGGAGGATCCCCTCAAAAGCCAAGATTTAGAACCCCGCTTATTGAAATACGGTTATACCTTCGCGAAATACTTTGAATAGCTTTAGAAATCTCGTGGAAATGATGGTCTTAGTCTTGTCTGTCAAAATCCACGCCCTTGTCATTCACATAGTTGCTCTTATCTGTCAAGTCAACATGGTCAATCAAATCCCTCACGCCTTGTCTGTCAAAATCCACCCCCTTGTCAAAAAGGCCAATCAAATCCTTTGGCCTTGTCGGTCTCATCAATGTCCATCCTTTTGTCCAAAAGGCCGATCAAATTCCTCGGCCTTGTAAAAATCCACCTCTTTGTCAAGCAGTCAATCATGTAGTCTTAGTCTTGTCTATCCTTGACTCGTGGAAATGATTTAAATGCATCAAAGAACCCATGTTTGGGTACATGGTCAATTGGTTGTCAAAACCATCAGCAGAGCCGAGAAAGAAAATCAGAATTGAGGATCATCATCTGTGGGGGCATGTCAGCCTAATGCCATTTATGGGGGAAAGCATACACCCAAATCCAGGACTGGGGCATAGGAGCCTAAAAGTCTGAAACCAATCCAAAACCCAAAAAGTCTTGCCAAGCTCAAACCCAAACCTTGGCCAAAAGGGAAAGACAGTAAAGCAAAAGAGCCACCCCATTGTGCCTCCTACTTTTTAAAGAAGGAATGTTGTCGTTGTTGTCATCGAGTGTCGATGCACGAGTCGCATGCAATCGTCCTGCGGGACAGTTTTTCAATCAATCGTCCTGAGGGACAAACTTTTGAATCAATCGTCCTGAGGGACAAACTTTTGAATCAATGGTCCTGAGGGACAACTTTGAAATCAATGGTCCTGCGGGACAGTTTTCAATCAATCATCCTGAGGGACAAACTTTTAAATCAATCGTCCTGAGGGACAACTTTTAAATCAATGGTCCTGCGGGACAGTTTTTAATCAATCGTCCTGAGGGACAACTTTTGAATCAATGGTCCTGAGGGACAACTTTTAAATCAATGGTCCTGAGGGACAAACTTTTAAATCAATGGTCCTGCGGGACACTTTTAAATCAATCGTCCTGAGGGACAAACTTTTAAATCAATCGTCCTGAGGGACAAACTTTTGAATCAATCGTCCTGAGGGACAAACTTTTGAATCAATCGTCCTGCGGGACAACTTTTCAATCAAACCGTCCTATGGGACAATATTTCAACTAGTTTTGAGTTAGATCCCTCACCCCGTTGTCTAGAGGGTAGATTAGTTACTGTTGATTTACGTTCCCTCGCCATGTTGGTTTATTGTTGAAAGATCAGTGCCGTTGAGGACTTAAAACGTAATTTTTGGAAATTGGAAAGTGCCGCCGAGGACTTAAAAACGTAATTTTTGAAATTTGCCGTAAAGGTCTTAAAATGTAATTTTGGAAATTGGAATTTGCCGTAAAGGACTTAAAAATGTAATTCTTGGAATTTGCCGTAAAGGACTTAAAATGTAACTTTTGGAATTTGCCGTAAAGGACTTAAAACGTAATTTTTGGAATTTTCCGTAAAGGACTTAAAATGTAATTTTGGAAATTGGAAAATGCCGTAAAGGACTTCAAATGTAATTTTGGAAATTGGAAAATGCCGTAAAGGACTTCAAATGTAATTCTTGGAATTTGCCGTAAAGGACTTAAAACGTAATGCCGTTTAGAATGTAATTTTGAAAGATCAGTGCCGTTGAGGACTTAAAACTTAATTTTTGGAAATTGGAAAGTGCCGCCGAGGACTTTAAAACGTAATTTTTGAAATTTGCCGTAAAGGTCTTAAAATGTAATTTTGGAAATTGGAATTTGTCGTAAAGGACTTAAAAATGTGATTTTGAGAAAGTGCCATTTGAGGGCTCTTTAAAAACGTGGAACACAGGGAGAGAGGGCCACGTGATTAAATTTTTCAGAATTTAAGAAGGGTAAGTCGCACGGTTTAGCGAAATGTACCTGGGAGCATCACGCGGCGGAGAAATCAGAGTCAGGAGAACCGCACGGTCCATTTGTTAAACCACACGGCAGAGATTAGTAAGCCGTGCGGCTAGTTCTGATTGATTTTCGTGGTTCAAAACCGTCGGGTTTTCTTTTACTTTTTTCAAAATTTTCGAGAGGCGGTTACTGAGAGCGACTTTGAGAGAACCCAAACCCACCTTTTCTTCTTCCGATTACCTCCTCCTTCCCAAATCTTGTTTTGGATCAAAGCAATTTGAAGTTCTTGGTTAGTTATGGCCGATCTTTGTGAGAACCCGAACCCACCTGCTGTCTCCGGCGTTGATGAGCCGGCGTCGGTTCCCGCGGCAGAAGAGACGGCGGCCCAAGCCACCGTGGCTGGTTCACCGTTGTTGGAACCGAGAGAGGGTGATTCCGTGGAGGCCGATGTGGGCATGGAGGTACACCGTGCGGCCGGATCTGGATGACCGCACGGCTGATGGTGGGGTTGCTCATGGTGGGTTGGTGTCGGTTGGGACCGTGGAGGGTGATGACGTCCTTAGGGCAATAGCGGAGCAGTACAGCGCAATGGATGATATTTGGGCGACTATGGAGAGTACTGATATTCCGGTAAGTACTGTTACTGCTTCTAGTAGTTCGATGCATATTGATCTTGATATAAATGTACCTTTGCCTGAGATTGAGATGAATGTTGGTGGTGTGGATGTTCTGATTGACCCGCGGGCTGCGGAGGAGAGTGTAGGTAGTAGGGATGTAGTTTTTCCTGATATTGTGAGTGTTGTTTTAGTGAGAGAGTACCCGGTTAGCAGTGACGATACTTCTATTAGAATTCCGATCACCATTAGGCAGCCTGGGGATGTGTTTATGGAGGATCTCGGGGAGATGGGAGGTAGTAGTGATGAGGAGATGGGTGATGGGATGTTTTATAGTGGAGGGGTTAGTGGTGAGGGAGGTCAGGCTGAGGAGGCACGTGCCAAGGGAGCACAGACTGAGGGGGTGGAGAGAGTAGAGACTGCGAGAGCAGAGACTGAGAGAGTACAGGCTGAGGGGGCGGCCCCTGTTGTACCTGTTGCTCACGTGCTTAGGAGCTTGACTCAGGTACTTGGTACGAGTAGGGCTACAGAGGAGAGTGCTGACACTGAGGAGCCTTCTGACCCGGTTTTGTTCCCTTCGCGGGTTGGTTCTTCACGAGCTCCGGGAGCTACTTTAGGAGATACCTTGGAGGGGGTTACTGACGAGACTTTGGCCTGGAACTTGCAGCAGTTCCCTCGGTTGGACGAGGTCCTGGTAGGAGAGACGCCACCGGTTGGCGAGCCTGAGCAGGCAGAGGTGCAAACAGAGGAGTTGGTCCGCGTGACCATAGTTGAGGAGGTTCAGCTGGCCCTGAGGAGCAGACAACCCTTTGTCCTGGGGATTTACGATCCTCCGATTCACTTTTTTATACCTGTGGGGTGCGAGGTGTACGAGCCACGGTTGCCGCTTTACCCTGAGTCGCTGATCTTACACGACCCGTCGACACACACTTCTAGCAGGCCTCTGGTGAGTGCTTTTTATTCATGTTTTTCTTTTGAACTGCTTTTGTTACTGCATATCCTTTGTTGCTTTACTGACTGAACTTGTGCCATGTTCTTGAAACAGGTGGATCGTTCTCTTCTGGGATATGGCGGGCCATCTGATTGCTTGGCTCAGTACAGGAGGTTGCCTCCGAGCGTGAGAGAGTTGGTGGATGCAGCTAGCTTCACTGTTTTTATTAGTACTTCGCTGCCAACCCGGACGGACCGGAAGTTGTTGAGGGCTTTGATGGAGCATTGGTGGGACACCACCAATAGCTTCCACTTTCGGTTTGGGGAGATGACGATCACCCCTTTGGACTTTGCTGCGACTACAGGGTTGAGAGTTGGCGGTGAGCCGATACCTTTCGACTTTGGTTTGTACTTGGACCGGGCAGCCGTGCGCCACTTTCTGGGGAGGGAGGTTGGAGATGAGGTGATGGTGAGATGCGACCACTTACCGGCGATATGGGATCACGAGCCGGGGTCTCCAGTTGAGGCTACATAGATGGCGAGAGCCTACTTGCTGTTTTTGTTTGGCACTGCGCTATTTCTGAATAGGTAGAATTCGGTGCACCTGAGTTGGTTACCTGCTTTGCCAGACTTGAGGATGGCTGGCCGGTTTGACTGGGGTGGCGCTGCTTTGGGCACCCTTTACTGTTTCCTTGGTTCAGTGGTTCGCGGAGCGGCGAACACTCTTGGGGGCTATTGGAGAGCCCTAGAGGTATGTCAAGTTATTTCTTCCTGCTTTAGATACTTCATGCATCGTTTCTTTCGTTCCTGTTATGGATAAATTTCCTTGAAAAATGCAGGTATGAGCTTATGAGGTGTTTGGAGTGCCGGCCCCAGAGAACTCTCATGCAGACAAACGCGTGCTTCCGCGGGCAGCGAAGTGGACCAAGGAGCATGTCGGGAAAGGTGGGAAAAGGGGCAGCTGAGGTTCTTTCGTGTCTTCTTGGACCAGTCCAGGGGTGAGACGGTATGATACCAAACTTTCTGACTTCTTTTCCAGGCATTTTGATTCCATTGTTGACTTGAAAGTAACCCATGGTTCCCTGCAGGTGAACTAGGATGTGTGGGCCAGGTTGAGTGCTCCTTACTTGACTCGGAGTAGGGCGGTGACGTGAGGGAGAGTGATGTTGGAGTCTCCGTATGGATGGCAGTGGTACTTGGGTGAGAGGGTGACACGTCAGTCCCTGGGCTTAGACCACTTCAGAGTGCCGGGTCCTCTTCCGCCGTTTGTTCAGAGGACGCAGGAGTATACCTTGGCTGAGGTGGAGGCGTTCACGGTACTGGACACAGAGTTGGTTTTCAGCCCCTCAGAGGACTACGACGGTTATGTGGTGAGTAGCTTGGCTTATAATCTGGATATGGAGACCCGTCTAGCTGCCCCTGCACCTGTGGAGGGTCCAGTACTGCCTGTTCTGAGGAGAGAGATTGACGTGATGTTGTCGAACGGGAGTATGGGGTATGTGGTGGTTCCTGAGGTCACTCCACCAGTTACTCTTACTGCGACAGAGGTAATCCTGAAATTTGAAAACAAGAAATAATTAAACTTCATGTTTTATTTAAGCATTTATTCATGTTACCTGCTAATGCTTTTGTTTTTGTCTGCAGATTCCGGCGGACTGGGCTGCGTTCGCTGTTTAGCTGGTGCGAGACCTGGAGGCTTTGGTTCGTAATCTCACGATTGGTGGGACCCCAGGGGTGCACCCGAGAGTGGAGCCGGGCGTTGTGCCCCAGGCTGGTGGAGATGATGATGACGGGGATAGCGAAGCCAGTGGTGGCAGAGCTGGCCGAGGTACTGGTGGTAGTCGCGGTGCAGGAGGTGGCCGTGGTGGCAGTGAGATGAGGGGCAGAGCAGGGGGTCGCCGCGGAGGCCGGATCGCTGGAGGTAGTAGTAGTGGTCGCGATACTAGCAGTGACCGCGGGACTGGGGGCAGTGAGTCGGGCGGACGTCGTAGGTCTCGACGCACCCGTAGAGCTTTTCCCATCAGCGAGACGGATCAGGTATCCATTGTGTTTTGCTTTTTTCAGAATTTGAATGCTTTGACCGCTTTACTAACGAATTTCTCTTTTTCTGTGCAGGACGTACTTCCCTCTGTGCCGCCTCGCAGGAGGCCTTTGATGAAGAATGCTGGTGGAGGTCCGTCTACAGTCCCGTTGGTGATTCCAGCGTCTGGCAGAGTGCTGCGTTCGTCTGTTGAGAGAGAGGGTGTCCTTGAGAGTTCAGCTCGCAGAGAGCAGTGGCTTCCCCGGGAGGGAGATGCAGAGAGCAGTGATGGTAGCAGCAGCGAGGACACCCCTGAGGAGGATCCACTTCTGACACTGGGCCGTCGCCAGTACACGAAGAGGCGACGTAGTGGTTTTTAGGACGAGCCTGCGTGCTCAGCTTAGATTTTGGGCACCTGTTTGCCCCAGTTTTCTCTTTTTCATGGATACGGTCTGCGAGCCGTGGTAGCTTTTGGTGCTGGGCAAGTTTGCCCTGGATAGATGTACATTTATGCTCGTGACTTGGATGTCATTTAGTTTTTATATAGATTGCACATATTCGTTATGCTTTTAAATGATTCACACTGGCGCGTTTTGAAAGAAAAGTCAAGTTTTGCACATGATTGCTTTGTGAGTGACTGAATGTTCAAAATATGCCATATATGCCCCTGGGAAAAATAAAAATATGTAACTTTGGATGGGAATGATGAAACATGTATATACAAACTGACTCAAAAACTTTACAATAAAACTTTGAGCATTGTAGGCAAAATGTGACCTACTGTGCCCGAAACTTTGAATTTACATGATGTTTGCCAAATGATACTTCTAACAAGTCACAAATGCACGTCATGACTTGCTCAAATGAGTGGAATAAGAATATTGACATTCGGACACGTTTTGACCTGCCGGCGCCCCTTGTTTCGGTGATGTCGGGCAATTTTGGGCTTGGACATTCCGAGACCTCAAACTTTTCCGTAACATCCACCAAATAATTCCATAATATCCTTGTGAATGTTTGGCGTGGCCTGCTAGAACCGTTGACGCTAAGAAAGCAATGTGATATATTTCAGCCCGTCGGTTTCGGCGCGTCAAAGCTTTCGGAGTACCCGCCCATGCAAATGTGGTCCAAAAATTCAAACCGATTTTTTCGACAGCTTTGAAATACCCATTACAACTTGTATGAACAGGAAAAGTGCCCAAAATATACCCGAGACAACTTCTGGAGGCTGGAGCCAAAATTTGGTCATGAAAACCAGAAAGTTAGCCGCACGGCTAACACGATTAAGTCGTACGGTCATACTAAGTGAGCCGCATGGTTCACTTCTGAAAACGGCAAGACTTTGAGTTTTTGTTGCAGACCTCTGGACTTCTGCTTACTTTCCTGCTGTCATCTGAAGGTTCTTTGATTTCAAAAATCACCCGGCCTTGCTTTCCTCGAGGTTCTTCCAAACTTTTGAGAGGATTTTCCACGCTTTTCAATGTTGGCACGCTTTACGAGGCAGCCAATTCAAAAGTTTTCTTATCCATGCATACCATAAATGACCTTCTTCCACAGCCCATTTGTGTCTCGAAAACCAAAAGTCTTTCATTCTTCCCGTATCCCTTACTTAGTCATGAGTTTCTCAGCTTTCGTTCGACCTTGGCTTGATGGACTTGACGGTATCGGATGGCTAAACTTTCAGAGTCATCGGATGACTTCGCTGTGCCGTATTCGGGACGTAACAATTCGCCCTAAGCTCTTGCATGCTGCGGTTCGATTCTGGGGCCCGAAGGTACACGTGTTCCGTTTTGGCCTTCACGAGTTATGCCCCACTGTGGAGGAGTTCCATGCATACCTTGGCGGGTTTAACCTGGAGATGCCAATGTACGGGGTAAACTTTGCCAATGTGCTATCTGCCAAGCTCGGGATAAGTAATAAAGCAGTGAAGTCCATGCTCCAAGGAGGCACTATCAACATTCCGCGGATCATAGCACAATCTTGTCCGGAAGGTTTTGCACTGTGTCTTTGCTTGCTTGATGCTTTCTTGTTTGTCCGGTCCGACGGGCAGGCGAGTTCATCATTGGTTGGCGCTGCCATGCAAATTGAGGAGCGCAAAGATGTGGCTCCGATGGTTTTGGCGAAAACTTTGATGGGACTGGACGGAGTTCATGCCGGGGACACTAATGTTTTTGAAGGTAGTCTCCTACAGGCAGGTTTCTCACTCAGCTCTCCTTTTTCGGGTTTTTCCCACATTCTCATTTTACCTCAACGCTCGGGTTTAGGTTATTTATGGTTTCTTACTTGTTTTCTCTCTGATACAAATATGGCTATGTGACAAGGCCAATTTGTTGGAACCGGTGCCACGGCGGCGAAGTCACGAAACACAGGGATTCATTCAAAGGGATTTTTTGGAAGTTTCTGATGATGTGCATGGCTGGTTCAGGGTGCTTTCCCGGCTTACAGAAGAGGTAATTGCTTGGCGCTTGGCTTGGCTTGACAGTCATGCTATGACTGTGAGCAACATGGGTCGTCAACGGGTGATTTTGGCTGGTCTATCTTGCTGGACCTTCTACATTCCAAACCGTATACTCCGTCAGCTTGGCGTTCGTCAGTCAATTCCGCCATCAGAGAATTTTGTCATGCTGAACCACAACTTTGCTACCTTCAGAGCTTATCAGAACACTTGGAGGGAGTGTGTAACCATTCCAAGAGATCAGTATCCGAGTGTCGATCTTTCAGAGCGTTACGTGAGATGGTTAATAAGAGACATGGAAACAAGGGAACATGGAAGCCAAAGTTGACTTTTGAACTCAATCTTAGTGTGCCTGAAATAAAATGCTTAGACCCGCGAGGTACTTCGTGCGAGGTCATGCTTTGTTGTTTGCTCTGTGTTTTGAAAGTTTCATGCTTAGCCATGTAATCCAAGAAGTTTATTTGAATAAAGATGGATTATGAGAGTTGCATTTAGATTTACACGTGACGGCTAGATATCAACTCAAAGAGACATTTTAAAAGATGGCGACCGGTCCTCAAGGTGAGGATGCCTACGTATCCTTTTTACAGGAATCAGGTCATGACGTAGTTCGAAAGTACAAATTTGGCTAGGGTTCACTCGAGTATTGACACTCTCCTTTTGCGCTCTAAATTTTGCCTAGTACCGCCCTTTCGGGTTTTCGGTCTAGCGAGCTCGTTTTAATTGATTTGCCTAACTTTTGCCTAAATCGCCCGATGTGGGTTTTTGATTTAGCAGGCTTGCTCTAAATTTTTCCTGGCACTGCCCACCCCTGCGGTTTTTCAGTCCAGCGAGCTTCTCTCAGGGCTAATATCTCTTGAGCTGATCCATGTTAACCAAAGTGGAGAATTCGTTGCCGTCGAGATCAATGAGTTGTGCTGCACCTCCAGACAAGATCTTCCTGATGATGTACGGACCTGCCCATTTTGGTCGAAATTTCCCGCGAGGATCAAAGACTGGAGCCCGGATCTCCTTTAAAACCATGTCACCTCCTTGCAGATCTCTAGATTTCACTTTCTTGTTAAATGCCCGTGCAATTCTGCGTTGATAGCCCTGAACGTGATACAAGTCTTTGAGCCGTATTTCGTCAAATAACATAAGCTCCTCGAATCTCGAGCTCTGCCATTCCGCTTCACTGATCTCTGATTCAACCATGACTCTCAGGGATGGTACCTCAAGCTCAATTGGGAGGACAGCCTCCATGCCATATACCAAAGAATAAGGTGTTGCCCCTTTCGGAGTACGAATGGATGTTCTGTACCCCCATAATGCTAACGGCAGTTGTTCGTGCCAATCCCTCGCAGACTGAGTGGTCTTTTCCAGTATCGTCTTGAGGGTTTTGTTTGCTGCTTCCACAGCTCCATTGGTTTGTGGCCGATAAACAGTTGATTTATGAATCTGAATTCCGAAATCTTCCAGAGTTTCTGCGGCTCTGCCCTTGAAATGAACCCCGTTGTCTGACACAAAAGCCTGAAGGACACCATATCGATAAATGATGTTCTGCTTGATGAAGTGGGAGACTTGAACTGCTGTCAAAGTTGCATATGAAGCGGCTTCGACCCATTTGGTAAAATAATCGATTGCTACCAAGATGAACTTGTGCCCATTAGATGCTGCTGGTGTAATTTTGTCAATGACATCAATGCCCCAGGTAGAGAATGGCCAAGGTGAAGTCATGAAGTGTAATTCTAACGGTGGTACATGCATGAGATTAGCGTGAATTTGGCACTTGTGACACTGTCTCACGTACTGGACGCACTCAGTTTCCATGGTTGACCAGTAATACCCCTGACGGAGAATCTTCTTTGCAAGCATAATCCCATTCATGTGAAGACCGCAGACTCCTTCGTGAATCTCTTCCATGATCATGGCGGCTTCCGTGCCATGCACACATAGCTTATGCATCCCGCAATGCGATCGCCGGTAGAGCTTTCCTCCGCAAATGATGTATTGAGAAGCCAATCTCCGAAGAGCAATCTGATCCTTCTTTTCAGTTCCTGCCGGATACTCCCTTCTCTCGATGAAGTTCCAAATGTCGTGATACCATGGCAAACCGTCGTCAGGTTCATTGACAATCATGACATATTCGAAAACAGGTTTGTTCCTCTGCTCAATTGTGATTGGTCTAAGCTTAACTCCATCTGGTATCTCAACCATTGAGGCCAAAGTTGCTAAAGCGTCTGCAAATCTGTTCTTCAATCTCGTAACATGAGTGAATGGGACCATTTGAAATTGTGGAATTAGATCTTCGAGATCTTGGTCGTAGGGTTTGAGCTTGTCTTCGTTCACCTTCCAATCTCCATTGGCTTGTGATACCACCAAATTGGAATCTCCGACTACCTCCAGTTTCTTAACTCCGATTTCCAAGGCAACTTCCATTCCTACTATGCACGCTTCATATTCTGATTGGTTGTTGGTGACTTCAAAATTTAACTTGAAAGCAAGAGAGATGTGTGACCCTTCTGGTGAGACCAGCAATACTCTGATTCCGAATCCTTTCTGATTGGCGGCTCCATCAAAATACAACATCCAGACGTCGTTGGTTGCTGTCATAACATTTTCGTTAGGAAATTCAAACTCTACATCCTCCGGTCCTTCTACAGGATGATCTGCTAGGAATTCTGCAACTGCTTTTCCCTTTACTGACTTCCGAGTGATGTACTTGATATCGAATTCTGCCAGCATTAGCAACCATCGTGCCAGTTTGCCTGTCAGTGCTGGCTTTTCGAACAGATACTTGAGTGGATCCATTCGCGAGATTAGCCTCACGGAGTAAGCTAACATGTAGTGTCTCAATTTCTTGGAAGCCCATATTAACGCCCAACAGACTTTTTCCAGTGACGTGTATCGCTCTTCACACCCCATCATTTTCTTGCTAATGTAGTAAACAACTTTCTCACTTCCTCTTTCTCCTTCTTGTGCCAACATGCATCCCATAGCCGAAGACGTGACAGATAAGTACAAAATGAGAGGTTGCCCTGGCATGGGCGGCGTTAATACAGGAGGGTTCTGGAGATACTTCTTGATGGTCTCAAAAGCTTGTTGACACTTATCGTCCCACTTGAATGACACACTTTTCTTGAGTAAGCGAAACATCGGCTCGCAAGTGGAGGTTAGCTTAGTGATGAATCTGCTGATAAATTGGATCTTTCCAAGAAAGCTTCGTATTTCCTTTTCTGTCCGGGGTGGCTCCATTTCCAGGATGGCTTTGATTTTTGATGGATCCACCTCGATTCCTCGTGTGGTGATCATGAATCCGAGCATTTTTCCTGCTGTGACTCCGAATGTACATTTCTCAGGATTGAGGCGCAACTTGTATTTGCGGATTCTCTCGAAGAATTTCCTGAGGGCAGGCAGATGCCCTTCTCTTTCCTTGGCTTTGATAATCATGTCATCCACATATACTTCTACCTCCTTGTGGATCATGTCATGCAACAACGTTGTGGCAGCTCTCTGGTAAGTAGATCCTGCGTTCTTCAGCCCGAATGGCATAACCCTGTAGCAGTAGGTGCCCCATTCTGTGATAAAGGTAGTCTTTTCACGATCTTCGGGAGCCACGAGAATTTGATTATAACCTGAAAATCCATCCATGAATGACAGCAGTGCGTGCCCCATGGTGTTATCTACCAATACGTCTATGTGTGGTAGAGGAAAATCATCTTTCGGGCTTGCTTTGTTCAAATCCCTGAAGTCTACATAGATCCTGATCTTCCCATTCTTCTTTTATAGGCTGAGCATGCCTTTCATCTTCCCTTTTGATTAGAGATCGGAGTTCGTTTGGAATTTCTTCCTTAATCTCGATCCCCTCATCATCAGGGTCGACACAATTTATTTCGGACACAGCAAGATAAGCAAAGTCGATTTCATTTATTTCAAAGGAGGGGGCCCCAGGGGCATGATACATGAGAGTGGACTCAAATTCAAAAGAGAAGTGATGACGTGGAGTGATAACAGATTCCGACTCAAAACCAGACTCAATACTAGATGCAGTGCTAGACTCAGACTCAGATTCAAAATCAGTGCCAGTGTAAATGATTCTAGGTACAAAAGTGCAATTTTTATAAGTTCCATTGGCATCCACAATGAGTGTGGTAACATCCTCTAGAGCTTCCTTTCCCAGAATCATCAGCTCCATATCCTCAACAGGCTTTAAATCAACAAGCGTTGCAGCAGGCTAGTCCTCTCTCATACCTAGTGGACTTTCTTCCCCAAACAGCGATGAAAGATTCCCTGAGTCAAGAACCTTGATCCAGTCAACATGAAGCATCTTAGCTGGCTCCTCCCATTCTTCTGTTTCATCCTCGCTACTACAGGTGCTGTCAGCAAAGATTTCAAACCCTGGCAGCTTGGTTCTTGTTTCCATGTCCCAGAATGGCTCTGGGTCCCCTTGATAAATAGCCTCTGGAGCTTTTGTGAAGTAGATAGGCCCTTTCCCGGCACAAGCTTGTATTTTCCTACCACGACCATATTCATAACCGAGCCCAAAACGGTGGTTGTTTGTCAGAAACTTGGGGAATTCTGCTACCCCTTGATTGTTGCGACCAAGCCCTAGGCTGGGCAGATACTCCATTTTTAGCATCATATCCAGAGTCGTTGATCTTATTGAAAAATCCTCGTCCATCTTGATAGTGAATATACCGTCGGAAGTATCAAAGGAAAAACCTCCCAGAGTGATGTCCTCTTCTCCGTGAGCAATCTCAAGCAAGGGAGCATTGTCAGGGATATGCGGGCGAATTCCAGAATCTCCATAGATGGTCAAAGTTCCTGTGGCCAACCCAAGCTGAACTTTCTGATGCAGGAAGGAAGGTACAGCCATGATGTCTGATCGGTGGAGCCACGGCCTGCCCAGCAACAGGTTGAATGACGAGGGGATGTCGAGTACGTGAAACTCAATATTAGTCTTAAAATCCTCAACCATTATTTCCATCTGAATGGTCCCAATTACGTCTCGTCGAGTATTGTCATAAGCACGCACTCCAAGGTTTGATGGCTGGAAATCCTTGTTCTTAAAACCCAAGCAATAAGCTGTACGCAGAAGGCACATATTCAAAGCAGATCCATTGTCCAATAACACCACTGGGACCCACTTTCCCATGCATTTCAGAGTAATGTGCAATGGCTTGTTGTGACCGGCTCCTTCTGGTGGCAGATCCTTTTCAGTGAAGACTACAACATGTTTTGCACGAGTTGGTGTAAGCAGAGCTACCATCATTTCAGGAGGAGTGTCTGGTGGTACCTCCATGTTAGATAGAGCTTTGATTAGTTTTTGACGGTGTTCTCAAGATGAAGAGAGTAACCCCCAAATAGACACTGAGGCTGGAGTTCTTTCGAGTTGTTTCTGAATTAGATCACTTGTTACCGGGGGATTCTTCGGGAGTGGCCTAGCAGTTGGATTCTGTTGGATAATACCTTCTGGATGGTTAGTAACTGTGTCCTCGAGGATAGGATCATTCCAAACAAAATCTTTTGTCGCGGCATGGTTGGAGGGATTCCTATTTTGAAGATGGGCCGGCTGGTAGATTCGACCACTTCTGGTTATCCTGTTGACCGTTTCTTCCCATAACTCCTTATTTTCACCCCAGAAATTCATGTATTCTTCATTGACCTTCCGTTTGCCAGCCCTGATAGCTTCCCTTTTCTACATTGTTTCTTGATCCTCGGCCCAGAAACTCATCAGATCATTTCTGGTCCTTTGTTCCTCGATTTTCACTGCTTCCATCTTTGTCTTGAGATTGTCTACTTCAGAGGTTTGCCAAAAGGATGGGTCCAACATGGCCCTGTTGACAGTCCACACTTCATCATTGCTTACTCGGATATCGACTACCGCTTCTTCGTCCCAGATGGTGGCTAGAGGGTCATTGACTAGTGCTGATACATTGGATGACGGCGGGAATGGCGCTGACGACTGAGGTAAAGACCCGTCTCTAATGTATGCTTGTGGGAACCAATCTTGGTTTCCGAAGGCAGCTTCTATAACAGAACGTCCTTCTTCTCTGAAGCGTGTAAGCAGTGAAATACTGTCTGCTGGACGTCTGTCTGGTATCAGATTTGCATTTCCTTCTTCTTTGTTTTGCTCGGTAGCATCAATCTGACAGATATGGGAATTCCCTGGTATGTTAACAGTAGGCTTCTCCAGGAATCCGGGGACGATGAATTGGCTTGGGTCCTCTAAGATTAGCAAAGAACCAAACAATGCTTGTCGGGATTCCTCCCAATCTTGATCGCTCATGGACCATTCTTCTTCCTCCACAACGTCACTCCATCTCGGATTTTGCATTGTACTGGCATGTGATAAGAAGTGGACCCCAAGATCTTCTGGCAGGGGGACAACAGGTTTTGGTTTGGTGGTTGTGATGATATAGAGGCTTGGGTCAAATGTAGTGGAGGTAAGGCCTTTAGTAGTGGGGATGAAGGATATCTGGCTGACTTGGGTGTTTTGCTTGTGATTGGGTAAAGGGTTGGAAATGGTGTTGGGCTTTTGATCGGGAAGTGGGATGGTTCCGTCGTCCACAAGATCTTGGATTTTGTGTTTGAGACGCATGCAATTGTTGGTGTGATGGTCGGGCATCTGGTGGTAGGCACAGTAGGTATTTGGATTGTGGTTGGGGGAGAGTTCTTTGGGTAGTTCTCGAGGTTCGAGAGGCTGGATGGCTTTTGGGTCGAGGAGTTTTTTGTATACTGTGACAAGGGGAAAAGGGAGTGGGTGAAATTCTCTCCTTGGCAGGGGAGTCGTTTGCTGGAATCGTGACTGGGTTGCGATTTGGTTAACGGGTTCGGTTTTGACTGGTTTGGGATTGGAAGGGCTGGCTTGGTTTTGACTGTAGTTGCTGGGTCCAAACAAGGTATTGCTATTGCCAGAGTAAACTCGTCTTGGTTTAGGGGTAGATTCACCATTCTCAAATATGCTGCTTCGGAGAGCATCTTCAACTGCCAAACCGGCTTCATAGAAAGTCTTGAAGTTAGCGGTGGTCTGAAAGACCACCAAGTGCTTGGCAAAATCCGGTTCTAGATTCCTCGTGATGATTCTCATCTTTTCCTTTTCTGAAGGCCGTTCCAACATTTGAGAGGCTTTCCCTCTCCATCTCTTAACAAAGTCAGCAAAGGACTCGTTCTTCCCTATCTTGGTTGACTCCAGTTCCCGAATAGTCATCTCAAGCTGAATGTTGTAATTGTATTGGGCGACAAAGGCTGCCCCAATATCTTCCCATGTTTTCTTCTTGGAGATGTCCAGATTTAGAAACCAGCGGAGTGCAGGCCCAGTCAGAGTTTGCTGGAACATTTGGCCCATTGCATCCTTTCCGACGTCATACATGGATAACGTAGCCACATATGTTTGCAGATGAGCTTTCGGGTCACCACTGCCGTCAAACTTGTCCTAATCCATTGGTTTGAACTTGTCGGGGAACTTTGCATCTGGAAAAGGCATAACTTCTCCATGTCGATTCCTGTAGCTGCTATTTTCTCTTGCTTCTGAACAGATTCCTCAAGTTTAGCTAGCTTGGCTAATACCGACTCCATGTTTTGGCTACCTGATGCTCCTGCTGGCGGTGGGAGTTGAGAAGTTAATTTCTGAATCATGAGCATCATTTGGGCCATCTGCTTGGCGCTGTTAGTTTTCTGCTCCTCTAAAGCATCCTTAAGAAGCTGAATTTCATCTGTTTCTGCCGACATAGCTGAGCTCCCGGTTGACTGTTCTGTTCCTGATTCTGTTCGAACCAATCGTTGTTCGGGGATTCGAATCCAACCTGGTATGAGGTTTTTCTTCTTTTTGCCAATGGTTAGTACTGATGATATGCACAAACAGAACTCAGGGATGCAATGTGCAGTGTATGTGCAAAATGGAAAAGAGTCTATGTACAAGAAAATGATACATGATACATGATGCATGAAAGGATTGCCCCAATTTCCTTCTTATTATGATGGATACATTCAAATTCCCCTGATTTATGAAAACAACGGTCGGACCGGAGGTTGCCTACGTATCCCCATTGAGAGGAATCAGGCCGTGACGTAGTTCAGGACTACAAATTTGGCTTTTTTTCTCAAAAGGTCTTTTCATTAAAAGCATAACGTATTTACAAACTGACATGATGACCGACTCGACAACAGACTCAATAATCAAACTGCAACAGACTCAATAATTAAAGGTGCTAAGAATCACAAGCTGGCTTGATTCTTCAAAAGAAGCCCTGTTGGCTGGATTAAGTCAGTGGATATTCACATCTGGCTACAGACTCGATAATTAAATGGCAACAGACTCGATAACAGACAAGAATCACATGTTGACTTGATTCTTCAAAAGAAACCCTTGTTGGCTTGATTTGTTCATTGCATGATTACTTCTGGCTTTGGAAGCCGTTCTTAAGAGGAGGGCTGATTAGGAGATGTCGACCCTGCGAAGGGTCCTGTTTCGTCAGCTTTTCCCTTACCCTTGGGGTCTTCGTTTTTCTCTTGCTTGTACTGATCCCTAAGCTGTTGTGGGGTCATGCCATCATTATTGAGAACGCAGTCTGCAAAGCAGACATCACATTCACAGTCGTCCCAATACTTATGGCCCGTGACTGGGTCTTCAAAGTAGTAGACGGGTTGGCTATTGGCATCAAAGTATTTCACGGGTGGCATGACTGTGAGCCCCTCGTCATCCTGTTCCATCATTAGGGTGATCTTTTCTGGCATTGGCTTTGGCTCTTCTGGAAAGCAAAATTTCCATCCTTCATTTACGTCCCATTGGAGAGACACACCTGGTAAGTTGGCCTCGGCCAGTAGACTGAGTTTCTGATCAAGTTCTTCCCCCATATGGTCTTTTATGTTGAGCTTTCCTGGCTGAGGCACCTCTAGCTTGCACGGAGGTTGCTCGGGCTGAACTTCCTCGATTATCCACACGGGCGCCCCTTGGTGGGTGGTGAGGGTAGACTTGAATCGCTTGTATGGCCCTCCAGACATGATGACTCTACCATAAAGGAAATGTGTATTTTATTTTGGGAAAGAGAGCCAGCTGTAGATTTTTTTTTTGAATTTTTGTTTTTCGATTTTTTTTTTGTTTTTTGAAGAGAAGTATCCTCGTCTATCCAACACAATGCGTGATTGTCGAGGCAATCCTTATTGATGTGAACATGATTTAATGACCTAAGGTTAAGCTCCCCTAAGTATGCATGCAAGATGGAGACAGTATGTACATGGAGTGATATATACAAGGATGGATGAACGATTGACAGGCAAACAAGACGTACAGATAAACAGATAAATAGATAACAGGATAACAGGTAAACAGGATATAACAGACAGTCCTACCCTGCGAGTCCCTGTCTTAGGTTGGAAGGTACTATAGTTTACTATATGCAAAGGCTGGGTTTTGGTTAAAAGGGGGTTTTCCTAGACTAGAGCCAATATTTGCCTCCCAGTGCCAAGTGTACTGCATGGCAAAGGTCGAACGGCAGGCTGGCTCATCATCGTCCGGGATTGCCGAGAATCTTGGGATGTCCTAACACCGGCAAGCCGGGTAGGGTAACCAAGACGTAGCGGCGAAGCTTGTCCAACATCGATGCACGTGCAACGCAAAAGTATAACAATAAAACTGTTTTCAAAATCCCACAAATATTTTTCAAATTTGGCTCACCAATGAATTAATTTTTATTTTGAAACTTTACTCAAGCAAACAACCAGGAAAGCTCCTGTCCGGATTGGTCGGGCGTAGCCCTGTTATTGCACCATTCCTTTCTCAATCATGCGGGGCGTGTTCGTTTTTGTCAAGATTTCGGGGGTTGTTTTACATGTGTAAAATAGCGAAATAAGAATTAATTCAAGACCTCCCCAGCAGAGTCGCCATTTGTGGACGTTGGGATCCACGCGGCTCGGATGCCTTTTTGGTTTTTTGGAACAGTGAAAAGGAAAATGTGAGTCGCCACCCGGGAAAATGATTTTGGTACCCGAGAAACCGTTTTGAAAAATAAATGATGACTCTTGTGCCGTTTTTGGAAAAGGATTTGATCTGCGAAATAGATTCTTGGATTCGGAAGCCAGGTTACGAACAGGGAAGGTTTTATTGAAAAGCATCCCGCTCGCCCGAGAAATTCCCGGTCTCTACTAAATTTTTGTGGGATTTTTAGAAAACATTTTTATTGAAAATTTTGACAATTAAACAGATAAGTAAAGAGAAACAATAATAAATAAATCCATAACGGAAATAAAATTAAATAAAAAAGGACTTAATAGTAATAATAGGAGAGTAAGGAGATGAAAGTGCAATAAAGAAGTTGCAGAAAGTCAGAAAAATTAGAGCATAAACAGGGGAAAACAGAGGAAAATTTTTGTGCTGCATAGGTTAGCCGTACGGCTTACCTAAGTTGGCCGTACGGTGCACCTAGATCAACCGTACAGTTCACTTTTTGAGAAAATTTTCAAAACTTTGGTTTTCGAACAGTAGCTTGCTTTCGCTTGAAAATTTTGATTTTTGTGACAATTTCAACCACCCGAGCCTAGGAATGACTATTAGAGTCACTCTCGACTCGGGAGGATCCCCTCAAAAGCCAAGGTTTAGAACCCGGCTTATCGAAATACGGTTATACCTTCGCGAAATACTTTGAATAGCTTTAGAAACTTCAAGATTCTTGGACGTGAACTCTTTGGGAATAGATTTGAAGTACCCTGATGGATTACTGAGGTTGAAGGAAATAGAATAGATTCAAAGCTTTTTAGAGAAGTTTGGACGGAATTTTGAACGGGGAAACGACCCGGGAAATTGTCAGCGTATCGCCGGAATGGTGGTGTTTTTCTCTCTCTGAAAAATGGGAATGGGGGAGCCTTTTTATAGCTGAAAAAAAGGAATAAAATTTCGCCAAAATCTTCCCCGAAATGATGAGATGCTTCTGCTGTCAGAAATTCAAAAATTTTCTGGTATGTAGCCGTACGGGTATGTAGTCGTACGGCTAGAATGGTAAACCGTGCGGTTGCATTGGATGAACCGTGCGGCTTGTTTGTGAGAGAATGAACCGTACGGTTTATTTCAGTAGACCGTACGGCTATGGAGTTTGTGTCCAAAAGTTTTGAGCTCTAAAAATGGTTGTTCCAAGGCACTGCCGAATGTTTCTTTCATCATTGGGGATACATAGGGATTAAAATTGGGGTGTCTACAGGCGGCCTAGCCAAAAGTTAAGGCAAAAAGCTCGCTAGATCAAACTTCAAAATGAGATCTAGGCAAAAGTTAGAGCAAGCATGAGTTCTCCCCATCAAGTTGCACATTTCAAAATGAAGAAAGGCATTCTTTGCTTTTATTCCCCACATAAATATCCATTGCAAAGCCCCTTTGAGCCTGGATCAATTTCTTTGAAAAAGAACCCAGCTAGGCAGCTATCCCCACACCAGGGCAAAAAGGAAAGAATGAAGGATGTTAAAGATATAGGCATGTGAAAATTCAAAGCATCTCAAGAATGAAAGTGCCAAGCTGATAAACGTGTGAAAGCACCAAACAAGTGGGCGCAACAAGGTGAGAAGCATCGAGGAAATGAAATAGAAACAATCAAATAGAAAGAAATTGCCAATCAAAAGCAACAAACAAGCATAAAGGGAAGAAAGCGCCCATCAAAAAGCAAAAAGGGCATGAATGGAGTACAAGATAGCTGCCAGCTCAAACAACCCCGAGGAAAAATGAGATTTTTTGCCTATTATCCTTCCTTTGTTAAGCCCATAACCTTGGCCCCATTACAGCCTAGATAAAGTCCTTTCAGATTGGAAAGTTCAACTTGATAGTGAGAATTCAAGTCACAAAGGGAACAATCTAATCTCCCTTGAAAATCAAAAGTCAAAGCATTGTACAAACGCTGACGTCATGCAAAGCAAAAATCCAAACTGGGGCATATCAACAGGTCTTCATCAAAAACCCTCTAAACTGGGGCATTTTGAAGGAAAATCAATGAGGCATCATCAGCAATCTGGGGCATGGGTTCATGATAAGAAATCTTGTGCTTTGATAAGTAGATTTGAATGAACATCACTTGATGGAGTGAAACAATCACAAAATCAAAATTCAATTTTATCATGACAATTTCGACATCAATGGTGAGGCATGTTTGCCATCTTTCAAAACTTCAGGTCAATGTAATCTTCCATATCCTTCAAGTCGACACGTTCTTCCTTTGCCCACTCGGGGCACCCCAGTCAAGTCATTCACATAGTCGCTCTTATCTGTCAAGTCAACATGGTCAATCAAATCCCTCACGCCTTGTCTGTCAAAATCCACCCCCATGTCAAAAAGGCCGATCAAATTCTTTGGCCTTGTCGGTCTCATCAATGTCCATCCTTTTGTCCAAAAAGGCCGATCAAATTCCTCGGCTTTGTAAAAATCCACCTCTTTGTCAAGCAGTCAATCATGTAGTCTTAGTCTTGTCTATCCTTGACTCGTGGAAATGATTTCAATGCATCAAAGAACCCATGTTTGGGTACATGGTCAATTGGTTGTCAAAACCATCAGCAGAGCCGAGAAAGAAAATCAGAATTGAGGATCATCATCTGTGGGGGCATGTCAGCCTAATGCCATTTATGGGGGAAAGCATACACCCAAATCCAGGACTGGGGCATAGGAGCCTAAAAGTCTGAAACCAATCCAAAACCCAAAAAGTCTTGCCAAGCTCAAACCCAAACCTTGGCCAAAAGGGAAAGACAGTAAAGCAAAAGAGCCACCCCATTGAGCCTCTTACTTTTTAAAGAAGGAATGTTGTCATTGTTGTCATCGAGTGTCGATGCACGAGTCGCATGCAATCGTCCTGCGGGACAATTTTTCAATCAATCATCCTGAGGGACATACTTTTGAATCAATGGTCCTGAGGGACAAACTTTTAAATCAATGGTCCTGCGGGACAGTTTTCAATCAATCATCCTGAGGGACAAACTTTTAAATCAATTGTCCTGAGGGACAACTTTTAAATCAATGGTCCTGCGGGACAGTTTTTAATCAATCGTCCTGAGGGACAACTTTTGAATCAATGGTCCTGAGGGACAACTTTTAAATCAATGGTCCTGAGGGACAAACTTTTAAATCAATCGTCCTGCGGGACACTTTTAAATCAATCGTCCTGAGGGACAAACTTTTAAATCAATCATCCTGAGGGACAAACTTTTGAATCAATCGTCCTGCGGGACAGCTTTTCAATCAAACCGTCCTATGGGACAATATTTCAACTAGTTTTGAGTTAAATCCCTCACCCCGTTGTCTAGAGGGTAGATTAGTTACTGTTGATTTACATTCCCTCGCCATGTTGGCCAGGGGATAGATTTCTTGCTGTTGCTTGGAGATAGATTTCTCACCTGTTGTAGCCGCCTAGTTGGCGCACCCTAATCATAGCCGCCTAGCTGGCGCACCCCAATCATTTTAGCCGCCTAGCTGGTGCACCAATCATATCAAGTTAGTGCCACCTAGTTGGCGCACCCTAATCATAGCCGCCTAGCTGGCGCACCCCAATCATTTTAGCCACCTAGCTGGTGCACCAATCATATCAAGTTAGTGCTTTTAATCAGTTGTTCTAAGTATTTGTTGTTGATGAACCGTCGTGTCGCTAAGTCCATCACATAAATGTGTTAGGTTCAGTAGCGTATTGATTGCCTCTTGGCTCAGTTAGCAATCACATTTCCTCGATTGTCTCGTTGCTCATTAGACAATCATCTTATCATTGGCCATCTTGTTGCTTAAGGGATAGCCACCGTCAGATTTAGCCTCCCCGTTGCTCAGAGGGTAGCTCTATTTAATCATGTCACGGTATGAGTTGTTTTAGCCACCAAGCTGGTGCATTCAATCATTCAAAAGCCGCCTAGCTGGTGCATCCAATCAATCATCACTCATTCTTTCAATCAATCATTCAATCAATCATTATTCATCAATCATTCAATCAGTCACCCATCAATCATCTATTGTGTGCATTATCATTTCATCATTCATTATCAAGAGAATCAACAATCTATTCCTTTGCCTCGAAGAACTACGCTGGTCTGATCCCTACAATGGGGTACGTAGGCAGCCTGAGTGGCGCGACTGGGATTTTAATGTTTTCCTTCGCAGCTTGAGAAAGGCTCAGGGAACGAATCGGGATGTCTCAATCTTAGATGTAACTCGCATCAAGCAATGATGCAGAGTTCCATCCAAGAGGGGCAACTGTAGACACCCGGATTTTGACCCGAGAAACTTATCAAGCATCCCCGATGATGAAAATGCTCGATAAGAGCACGCGAGGCTTGATTGTGAACTTGGAAACCCCTCCAAAACCTCTTCAAAATAAACCCAACCTTGCACCACCTTTTAGTACATTCAAAACCCTCTTTTTTGATATATAATATGTCCCAATCCATTTTGAAATGAGGGAGGTGTACCCATTTTACCAAAACGACTATTTTTCGACCTTCTGAGGGTAAAATGGTCACATATTTTGATGTACAAATCATCTTCGGCTCAAACCACTTGGGTTAGAAAGTAGACTTGATAAGCTTTCCAACGCTTCAAACCATGCACAAAATGGAGTTTGGTAGCACCCGAAAAGGCCCCGCGAAGTTTGGATTGTTGTGTAGTCTCCCAGTCCAGGCGCCTGGATTCCCCAATTCCAGGCGCCTGGAGTCACTTCCAGTGGGCAATTTGCAGCTGGTTTTTTATGAAACTATGGACTCCCCCTACATTATCCCACATTTTTCTGTATTCAAATCTCCCTCCAACAGATTATCCCTCCACATTTGAGTTCAAATGACCATTTCCCTCTAAAACTCACCCAAAACTCCCTCATTCTCTCCCTATATATACTGTAGGGGGTGTAAATCCGCGTTAGATCTGGATCACGTGCTGTCTTGATTCGACCCTAAATCTGCAAGGCAAAGAAAGGGTTAGAGCACCTTTGCCCCTTGTTGGCAAAGGCCCTCCGATGCCTAAGTTACTATCTCGTACTTGGATTCACCAATTCCTTAGTGCATATGAAATCAATTCACAGCGTACCTTTCTTCATGGGCATAATGCTGTATTTATAGGTGAAGAAGGTTTTATTAAGGCATCTCGTGCCTTGGTTTCCTACTAGCTTCAGGAATCCATCTCCTAATAGGACTTTCCTATTAGGGACGAGCCTCCATATTTTGCTAGATCTCGTCCAGCAAAGGTCTTTCTTTCCATATAGGATCCTTCCCTATGTGGGGCATAATCCTAGTCTCATTAGGACTTCCCATATCAACCCCCTATTTTACGGGATTGCTCCTTATCTTATAAGGAACCGCTGTAGAATATTCTGGAATGTCTCACCGCCTTATTCGTGGTGGTGCCGTGCTTCCACGTAGCTCGGAATAACTCGTACATAGCTCAGCTTATCATGCCGAGCTGAACTATGTATTCCAGAATGCTGTTTAAGCTATACACGTAGCCAACATAGCTCGGCCATGTCAGGGGGATCCCTTAGTGACTTGCGCCGAGCTAATGCATCCTGACTTATGTTTATGTAATTTACTCCAGACCTTATTCATGGTCAAACAGGCTCGGCACAGGGCTAATGGACTCCCTATGTGGTGCCGAGCTATTCGCCCTTTCGCGGCGATCATATTGGGCACGTGCCATGCCTAATAGTAGGGTCATCATATTTTACCCACTCCATATACCCCCCTCCCACTCCATTTCAAAGAGATCAGTTCTCCCCTCTCTCCCTTACTGTTATTCTGCCCAAATATCTCCAGAAAACTGATCCCAAACATATCCCTCTCAATCTCTCTTTATTTCATTCAATTTCAACCTTCAAGCCCATTTTCTTACCATTCTAGCTCCACACTTTCTCATCCTCAACAATCAAACCTCCACCAAGGTACCAACAATCTGATCTTCATAGTTCCAGAGGCTAAATCTCAGTCCACTCAACCACCAAAATCACCCAAACTTACAACCCAAGTTCAAAAATCAAGCCTTCAAGGTAGTTATCTACCAAATTTGCTCAAAAAGGCCCTGAGGGGACATCAACCAAGCTCTAGCTAGTCTTCCATACTGGCTTAGAGTTTGGGAAAGGTCTTAAACATCACAGGAAAAGATTTCATTTTGTGTTCCAGTACCAGATCCAGGCGCCTGGATTCACTCCATACAGGTGCCTGGATTCCATTCCTCTGATCATGTTTTCTGCGTCCTTTCGCATTTTAATCAGTTTCTGAGACATCCTAAGGCAGTTTGGGGGTGATTTAGTGAAATTTTAGCATCTTTTATACATGACTCATCTAATTCATAACATTTTGCGCAAGCATTCACCCATATGTCATTGATCTTTTTGATGCATTTGTCGTGCTTTCACATGAATTTGTGTACGAAGTCCATTTAGGCAATATTTTCAAAATCCTTTTAAGCATTTAGGGCCTGTTTGGGCGCCTCTTTTTCACGTTTTCACGTTTTGGGTTTTGAGTTTTGCCTGTTTGGGCGCCTACTTCTGCAAATGAGTTCTGAAAAACTCATTCTCCATTTTCGGCTTTAGAAGCATAAACCCAGAAATAGGTCAGGCCTTCCTTTTCCCATTCTCATTTTTCATTCTCGTTTTTCTCTTTTCCCGTGACCCACCTCTTTACCCCCTTACCCCTATCCTCTTCCATACCAGTAGAGAAGCACAGAGAAGAGAGAGAGGCTCCTGCGATAGAGAGAGAAAAGGCTCGCTCCTGTTCGAACTTCAGATCTTGGTCGTTACTCATCTAGAGGAGTGCGGTTTGAATCTCCTTGAGATCAACAGAAATTTCACACAAACAACACATGGCCATCGGAAAGCTACTATTACTGATTGATTACCTGGATGAAATTGACTACGAGAACCAAGGCTGCGATTACCTGATTGATAACCAAGGCTGCGATTCTGTATTTGCTTATGTTGATCTTCAATGACGAGCCCGAGAGAGAGGCACATATCGTAGAGAGAGAGAGAGAGAGAGATTTTTCGGTGGAAGATGGAACCCAATCTTGAGAGAGGAGACGTGTTTTTAGATCTGAGGAAGGCTGGGATATTTTTTTTCTTTTTGGTGCTAGAAGTATCTAGATGTGGAAGTGGACATCAACAAATTTCAATCCAACGGGTAGGAAGAAATTTCAATCCAACGGGTAGGAACAAATTTCAATACACCACCATGTTTTTTTTTCTTTTTTGATAGTGTACACCATTTATTATTACTATAAGTTATAATAAAAATTAATTTTGATATACAATTATATAATAAAATTAATTAATTTTACCAATGGTTGTGATCAGATGCTATTTCCCAATTTGTGAACATCCGGTAATTTTTCAATGAAAAGTTAATTGTTGGCATGGTTTTATACTCCAACCAACAAGGGTAAATTGGTAAAAATCAATTCATAACTCATTTTCATCATTTTTCTCCCAAACACTACTACTTTTGTAAAATGCATTCTGCACATTTCTCCCAAACACTTCTCCCAGATTCAAAACTCATTCTGGCCATAATCCAAAAAACCAAAAAGCCAAAAAGCCAAAAATGAAAAGTGAAAAAGTTGTCTCCCAAACACCCCCTTAGTAGAGACCGGTGATTACATCGGGCGTGAAGGGTGCTTTAAATTCCTTCCCTTCGCGTAACCTAGCTCCCGGACCCGAGAAATCTCATTTTAACGAGACCAGTGAAAATATTTTCCATATCAAGGGCAAAATAGTCATTTTCCAAAAAGGTTTCTCGGGTACGGTCCTCAAATCTGGGTGGCGACTCCATTCAACCAATCAAATCATTTTTTGAAATCGAATCCGTTTTCGTGGACATTGCTCCGCGGGGTGTTCACAAATAGTTGAAGGACTAGCATCTTTTTGTTGGATTATGTATATCTATCAAATATTGTGCTTTTGGAGATGAACTAAGTAAGAACATTATGTTTTATTTGTTATGGGTTTTGGTTGTCTTTATTTATTAGAGATAATATTGTTGAAAGTTTTTTTATCATAAACTATAAAATATTTCAAAATCAGTAAGAATATGGTCGCTAAAATCAGTAAGAACATTATGTTTTTTTATCATACACTACGAAGTCTGTGACAAAACATTTGGTCGCTAAAATTTTCATGCTGAGCCGACCACATTATTTAGTCGGTGTATAATTGTTTCTGCAACCGAATAATTTAGTTGCTGGAACCTGTGGCGACCAGTTTTTGGTTGGTTGCATGTGTCTTCAGCGACTAAATATTTGGTTGCCCGAGTTCACTTTCAACGACAACCAGTTTTGTCGGTGAAAAGTGATGCAACCGAATAATTTAGTCGCTGGAACCTGTGGCGACCACTTTTTGGTTGGTTGCCTATGTCTTCAGCGACTAAATATTTGGTTGCCCGAGTTCACTTTCAACAACCAGTTTTGTCGGTGAAAAGTGGTCGCCCGCGACAAAAAAAAAGTTTAGTCACCTAATACTTTCCTAGACGAGGTGTCCCCGACTAAACGGGGCGACCAAAAGTTTAGTCGCCAAGAAGTTTCGGCAACCAAAAAGGACCATTGGGCGACTACATTTTTTGTCGCCAAATGCGTTTTTCCTTGTAGTGTATGTATTAGTTGAATATATTTTGGTTATTACGTATTTTATTAATAAATTGACACAATAACGAGAATTGTTATAATAAAGATTCTTAGTCAGGTGTATGATATGCACACCTTGAATCACCTTAAATTTGTAAAATTTTGCTTGAAAATTCATTACATCAATCTTGAATTCCTAGTTTGTGTATTGCAATACATAAGAAGATAAATAAGAGAGAGTTACTCTCTTATGTATTGCAATTCATAATTGGGTGGCTTGTTGGCATCTTGTCAATTTTTTAAAAGAAGATCGAGGGGTTGAGGAGTAGGTTGTATTTGTTTTTCCTACGGTAATGAGTTCATTCTTTTATCGTTATGATAATGAAATCTTCTTTGTCGTTAAAATAAAGAGAGAGAGCTACCCTAACTCCTCTATCATTTACATTGCAATCCGCATCACACCATCTCCATCACCACATAGCCGAGAACTACCCTCCTCCACCATGCCACCTTTCACCGCCTCCCACCACCTAGCCGCCTCCCATTGCCTAGCCTCCGCTACTTTCTTCCATGGCTACCCCATATCCGCCGTCTACCGAGACACCACCTCTTCCACGACTACCACCATTGACCGCCTAAGAGATTCAAGTTTTAAAGATCCAAAGCTCGAAGATTATTTCTTTCTTTTTAAAATATTACAAAATAATAAGAGAGAGAGAGAGAGAGAGAGAGAGAGAGAGAGAGAGAGAGGGGAGATGGAAGAGAGAGAAAAGCATTAAAAATTACCTACCTACCTACCCCCCTTCATCCCCTTACCCTTTCCCTCTCGCCTATTTTCAGAAACCGTAACCCATTTAGTGTGTTTTACGAGCCCTTGCATTTCTTTCGAATAAAAAAATAAAGTACTTCCATGCATAATTTTTTATTTTTTTGCACCAAAGATCTTTAATTTGAAATTTTTTGTACTTTAGAATTTTATGTTGTTGGCTTATTGAGTTGCCTTGCAATATCCTTCGGATGAAAAAATAAAGTACTCTGCATATAATTTTTTTTTGCACCAAATTAAACTACTAATCAAGATCTTTAATTCGATACAAAAAATTTAAAAAATTTATACTTTAAAATTTTACATTGTTAGCTTGTTGAGTTTCTTTTCAATATCCTTTGGACCAAAAAATACAGTACTTCCACGTATAACTTTTTATTTTTTTGCACCAAATTAGACTACTAATCGCGATCTTTAACTCAATACAAAAAAAATTGAAAAAAATTATACTTTAGAATTTGACATTATGGGGGTATAATATAAAAATTACAAAATTAATATGTAAATTACAAATAATTGTAACATATTAGGTGGTATGTTCCAGAAAATATTTTAAAAAATCTTTTAACATGTATTAATTTTTATTTTATATAAAATTATTAAATTTTTTTATTATTAGTGAAAAATTTAATAAGTTTTGTATTTAATATAAGTAAAAAAATGCATAATTAAAAAAATAAAAATAGTTGGTATGCATAATTATTAAAGTGAAGAATTAAGAAAAGATAATTAAATCTTTTGATTTTAGATATAATTAATGAAAGAAATTATTATATTACTAGCGCATACCCGTGTCTGAAGGCACAGCTCGAACATTGGTATTCAATTTTGTTTGAAGGATTGTGAGCACAAAATGAAATCAAAATATGTTTTGGGCCAAAAAGTTTGCACAAATAGAGATATATATGCACGAACTGAAAAGTTCGATAATTAACACCACTTTGAGCCAATGTCCTTGGCAAGGTATGAGCAAATTGCCCGTGCTTAAAAGTAACACACCAATGAATTTTGATTGCAATCAAAACAAACCCATGGTTTTTGTTGACCACCCCCATTAATAGTGAGTCACACACAAAGAAAACAAAATAAAATAAACAAACTTGGTACCAGTCACATTAAACCTATCTTGGACCCATTAATCATGAAACAATCTTACATCTAAATTCCTCCTCAAATTCACTCCCGTTAAAATTCACAGCCAACGTTTCAAATTCCTACACAAAACTGACCACAATCAAATCCTCTATCATTATCTCCCCCTAGCAATAGTAGCGTTGCAACCTTTTTGCTCAAAAACTGGAAACCACTGCTTTTGATCCTCATGCAAATCAATACGGGTACACACGCTATATCTTAACTCCTGTCCGACGATTGCAACTATTCACAAAGCAATTGCCCGAGCATATTCAATTCTTCGAAAATCCAAGAAACATCATTTATGACCTATCCATCTTTTTTCGCTCCAAAAAATCATATGCCTAAGAGATGAAGTTTCAACACAATAAAAGATCACCAAGTAGCAAGAAATTGTGCATATGCTCGATTTAAATGCAACTTAGCTTCATTTGACATCAACATCAGAGTAATCAGTTTTGACATGAGGAAGAAAAAAGTTTTGACGTGGGGTGGTTATTTTTTTCTCCTCGGGATAAGTAGTTTTTTTTCCCCTTTTTACTCCATTACCCCTCCAATCGTGAACTTAAGATTATAAAGATCGTAAAAACTTTTTTTTTTTTTGGTACTTCGGAAATAAATTAGATCTTAAGCAAAAGTATCAAGCTTATCAGTGGATAAAGAGAAGAAGAAACCCAAGCTAATCAGTGAACCTATGGAGATTAAGGTTATCCCTTATCATGAATTCCCTTATCCCCAAGGGGGGTGTCTCGGACACAACCAGATCTTCTGCCTGTTCTGCTCCCAGTCCGGCTAAGAAATCAGCACATTGATTCGCATTTCTGTAGATATGGTAGAGAGAGCTTCCCGTTCGAGTGAGCAAATATTTCCCATCGTTTATAATATGTTACTTTGCGGATGATTCTGGGGAGCACCATCATTGAAAAGTAAGACATCTGTTTGAGAATCAGATTCGATCCGGACATTGGTTAGTCCTTTCTCCAATATGATGGTTAGTCCTCTGTATACGCTCCATAATTCCGTTTCCAAACTCGAGCTCGCTGCCATTCTGCCATAATAGCCCGGAACCTAGTCTCCTCTTTCATCTCTAACAAGTCCTCCAAATCCTGCTTTTCTAGTGGTTTGAAACCAGCTGCCATCAGAATTAAGCTTCAAAGTACCTATGGAAGGTGGAAACCAATATCTCATTAGTCTATGATTTGGTGGGCCAGTATTGAGAGAGTTTTTGAATGCCTCCATGATTTTGGTAGCATAGGAGAATATTGCTTTGGAACTCACATCTGGAATCGAATCGAAATCGTCAAAGCTTTTACTATTTCGATCCTTCCAGATTTGCCAGATAGTTGTACAAAAAATGATGTTCCAAGGCAGATCCATTCCAAAGTTTAAAACTTTTTTCCTTTTCAAATTTGCCAAAATCCAGTCATCAAAGGAGTTTCCAATTCCTGCTCTCAACTGACCCAATGGGATTTTATCCCGAAGTAAAATGGCTTTGGGACAATCCCTAAACAAATGTTCAAGATTTTCCGGGGAATTGTTACATCTAAGACAGAGGTCTGATGTAATCATTCCTCTCCTAGCCCGGAGGAGGTTGGTAGGAAGTTTTTTATGAAAAATAAGCCAGAGAAAAGTTTTGAATTTTTGGGGTGTTTTAATTTTCCAAAACCACTTCCATCCTTTCCTATCGTTGCAATCTCCGTTAATAAAATCATACGCTGTCGAAGCAGAGCAGTTCCCATTAGAAGAGGCCACCCAAGTAGGATGATCATTAGCTGTGGAGAAGCTGGATAACACTGTGTTGTAAATGTCATTACGAGATATGATATCCACAATGTTATCAATGGGGTCCAGATTCCACATACCATTTTCAATAATAGCAGCAACCTTAGTGTTATTCCAAGTGTGTGGTCCAGGGTGTCTCTTGGCTAGAGGACCCTCACCACACCACCAATCATTCCATAAATCCACGGTAGTGCCATCACCAATACTCCATTTAGTACCTTCCTTAATAATGTCTCTTGTGTGAATGATACTACGCCAAGTATGGGAGGCATTCCTATTACAAGGCCAGGATTGAAATGTATGATGATTAAGGTACTTATCTCTTAGGATTCTAGCCCATAGACTATCATCATTGTTCACCATTTTCCACCCAAGTTTGGTAAGGAGGGCAAGGTTTTGATTCTTAGCTTTCCTGAGACCTAGTCCCCCCACATCTTTATTTTTGCACACTGTATTCCAATTCACAAGATGGATTCTCTTCTTATCAGGGGTGTCACCCCAGAGGAAGTTTCTATTTATACGATCCAACTTGTCACACACACCAGCAGGGAAGTTCAAAGTTTGCATGGTGTAGCTAGGTATGGTGGAGGTAGCAGCTTGGACCAACGTGGCCCTCCTAGCTAACATTAGAGTATTGGATTTCCAGCCAGCTAGCTTAATTTGAACTTTCTCAATGATGTGTTTAAAGTGATCTTGATTAGCACGCTTATGTAAAATAGGAACACCAAGATATCTGCCCAGATCATTAGTGAGAGCTATACCACAGAAGTTACTGAGACGACGAGCCTTGTTTCTGGAAATATTAGGGGACACAAACATTTTGGATTTCATAAGATTAACCGTTTGCCCCGAGAGCTCACAAAAGTCATTAAGGACTTCCATAATAGCTCTACAGCTAGAGATACTAGCTTGCCCAAATAGGATGAGATCATCCGCAAAGAAAAGGTGTGTAAGGGCATCAGAATTTCTAGAAACCTTTATTCCTTTCCAGTTACCACTTATGCTTTTATTGTCAATTAAAATAGAGAGTCTTTCCATACACAAAACAAACAAATAAGGAGATAACGGATCTCCTTGTCTAAGACCACGTCCAGGGGAGAATTCCTCAAGGGTTTCTCCATTCCATAAGATGAAGGTTTTGACCGTAGTCACAAAACTCATAATAAGAGCAGTCCAAGAAGCATTAAGATTAAAAAACATGAGAGTATCGAGAAGGAATTTCCAAGAGATTTTATCATAAGCTTTTTCAAGATCGATTTTCAACAAAATTCCTCCTTTTTTCCCTTTTTTGGTTCTAAGGGAATGGACAACTTCCTGGGTTATGATGATGTTATCATTAGTGGATCTTCCCGGGATAAAACTGCTTTGGTAAGGGCTGATGATCTTCTCAAGCAGGGGCCTAAGTCTAGCAACAATAATCTTAATAATGATTTTGTACCTCACATTGCATAGACTTATTGGCCTAAATGTCTTGATAGTATTAGGGTTTTCAGACTTAGGAATAAGAGCTATAAGGGTCTTATTAATTTCCTCAGGAATGGTACTCTCAGCAAAACATTTCTTGACAAAAGCACACACATCTTCTCCAATAATATGCCAATACTTGTGGTAAAAGATGGATTTGAGTCCATCTGGTCCAGGAGCTTTAAAGGAAGGAATGTTTTTAACTATATTCCAGATTTCAGCATTAGATATCGGTGAACAAAGAATTTCATTCTCCTCATTGGAAATAGAGTTATGGGAATTCATCAGAAAACAAGTACCAGGAGTATTATCCTGGGTACGGAAAAGATCTTTGAAATAATTATTCACCAAGGCTTTAATATCCATAGGATTATCAATCCAAACATTACTATTATCCTTAAGCATAGTAATCTTGGATCTCCTTCTTCTAATGATGGTGGAGAGATGAAAGTATCTAGTATTTCTCTCTCCCATCATAATCCATTTGGAACGAGATTTTTGAAACCATAACATTTCCTCTTGAGCAAGAATTTTATTGTATTCAAGAATGAGCTCTTTTTCCAAAATGATGAGGTTATGGGAAATATTCATGCTCTGGGCTTCTTGAATACCTTTGATTCTAGCCAAGGTCCATCTCTTTTTCCTGAATATGTTACCAAACATGTTTTTGTTCCAATTTAAGGCAGCTCGAGAAAAATTAGAAATTTTTTCCTGCAGATTCCTACCCACCCAATTAGAATCAACAATGTTCTCAAAGGTAGGATCCATGATCCAATTAAGCGGCTTCAAATCTAAAAGGTCTACTAGCAGTAGCAACAGGAAGAATACCATTTAAACTAATAAGGAAAGGGGAGTGATCAGAATAGGTACGGGGTAAGTTCTGAATCATACCTTCAGGGAACATTTCCCTCCACTCCTCGTTACAAAGGCCTCTGTCTAGCCTTTTCTGAACATTGCAAGGGGTAATAATGGAAAACACTTTTGTGACAGGGCTTCAAGAAGGGGAGACACTGTAGTGGTGCTCTCCCTTTTCTATATTAGAATAGATTATACACCCCAAAGGTATAGTTTACCAAAGAACACTTTTCTTTCAACCATTATTAATGAGCTAACAGCTGTATGATGCTTTCTAATTGACAACTATTGGAATGAAAATGTTGGAAATATGTTTACTTTTTACGATAAAATTGAAAATATTAATGCGATTAAATCAAAACGCAAAACCTGTAAATCAATGAGAATGAAATGGTGATCAAGGCGAGTGTATAACACTCTGTACTTAAGACAGATTCGCCCTCGCTACGGTGCTTACGGTTTGCATGAACGTCTATCTCCCAGAACTACTTGATCTTCACCGAACGGAAGTAGCACTCTAATCTGTTCGGTAGGCGAACCAAACTTGTGTCTGTACTCTCTCCAATGAAAAGACTCTCAATGAAAGTGTAGAAAATTAACAACCTTTTAAAATGAATGAAAGATGCCATATATATAGGCAAACTGGTGACTCTACGAATAGTCACCAGGGTGAAGAGACACATCTGTTCACGAAAGGACGCGTCCATCCACAGCGAACAGGTGCCACTAAAAAGATATAACTCTAAATCATTTCAATTTCCATTCACACATAAAATAAATATTATAATCAAAATATTTTTTTCCAACAATCCCCCACATGAATGAAATTGACTCGATAACAAATGCAAAAACAATGCAAACAACAGAGAGAGTACATGTGGAAATTTCCTGCATGGGGTTAGGTAGCTTTTGGCTTTGAACCTCGCCTTGTGAATAACTATCGGACTTACTAGCTAACCAGTGAACGCAATGTCTTGTACTGTTCAGCCGTTTGTGTAAGCCAAGACAATAGTCAACACACAGAATCTTTCCGAACACAGTTGGTTCTTACGGTTGTGCCCATTTTGGCCCTGGAACACGTGACTGGTTTCAGAGAGTGTTTTTTAAAGAATTCAGCCTTAAAATTCTCATAGAAGCGGCCCACTTCACACTCACATAGGTGATCTCTTATTATGAGTATCCTGCAATATACCCCACTTGGATTTACCAAGACATAAGAATCATTAAAAGTTAAAACTTAACCTAAATCGTTGCAGGCATCACTGTTTCACCATAGGAATGAGTTAGAGAGATATATCTCCTCAGTGATACTCCTAAGTCTCATATAACTCGGTTGTCCCGTTGAACCTAGATCTTGGGATCTCCAGTCAGCTAGGTTGGGTTGCCGTTATAGAGCCTTTTAATTGGTAGGCTTTAAACCCATTCCTCTCGATGATCATTTGTTCTTTGCTCAAAACCATTTGGTTAACGGATCCGTATTTCATTATTGACCTTCAATGGTGCTAATTTCAATTGAGAACAAAGTGTTGTATGGTGTTGTGTCTGCAACTATCACGTCAGGACTTACTGATAGGCGCGCAATATTGTAAATATAAGTGCCTAAGTAGGGGGAGTTAGCACGTTAGACGTGCGGTTTAATGTTTATTTTCCGTTTAATGCATGCACGGTGGTGTTTTTGGCATCTTTGTGAGTTTTCCAGGTAAAAGAATGATTTTGGCGCGAATTGTGCATGGCTTGAAGTGGAGCTGGGCGCGGGAATCAATGATTGAGGCTTGAGTCGTGAAAGTGCAAGTCGAAGGATCTCGGTATCGATACCCCCCACAGCCGTATCGATACCAATTGGCTTCAAGGGGATGAATTGGTTCCAGAAGGTTTAGTATCGATACCCCTCTAAGGGGTATCCCTACCTACGGCTTATCAGTCAAAGAAGGAGTCTAAGGATTCGGTATCGCTACCCTTTTAAGGGGTATCGATACCTTTTGGTTACGGGCAAAGCTAAATGATGTCGTTTTGATGGTTCGCGGGACGATTACTATAAATACGTGTTTTATCATTAGTTAGGGTTAACAAGGAATAATGTAGTTTACTTTTCTGCATACTTAGAGTTCTAAAACCCTAGGCAAGTATTTCTTTTTCCGCTCTTGACATTGCTTTGATTAACGATTCTCATTTAGTTTCTTTGCAGATTCAAGTTTAAATCCAAGTTCTTCAGGTTTTCCAGCTTTAAATTCTTGTTCTTCCTACGTATTTTATGTTTAGTTCTAAATATCTGTTTGTTGCGTCCGTTGAAAGCATGAGTGAGTAATTTCGTAGAGTGCGGCCGCGGGGCGAAAGCGCTCCGTGGCTAGTTTGATTAATGTTCTACCTCGGGATCGAATTAATTCAGTTTTTGAGCAATTTTGGAAGACGGAAACTCTTCTAACAAACAAAACCCAGGCATCGCCGGATTCGAATGTGCACAGAATCTGGTGACAGGTGGAGCGCATTCGTTAGAGATTCTTTTTCTTATTCTAAAATCAATAAAATGAATAGTTGTGGCCCGAGTAAACATTGGTTAGTCTAGTCGCGGACGCTGGGTTCCCACGGCTGTACTCTCCTTTTAAATTCATATTTAGTTAATTTAGTTTGGTAATTTAGTTAGTAAACTAATCTCATTAAACAAGGGGTGGCTACCTAAGAGCCAAGATAAACTGTGAACCCGTCATCTTTGAGTCCCGCACACGTTCGTCCGTCTCTGTGGATTCGACTCCGGTACTTCCGGATATTATGCTACATCGGTCGAGAGTCCTACGCTTGGGACGCGTCTTTATTTTAAGTCACCCGGTCGGTCAAGCATTTTTGGCGCCGTTGCCGGGGACGGCAACGTTTGTTCAAAGAAGTCGGGTCGGGTTAGTATCTTTGTGTTTTTATCTGAGTCAATAAAAAAAAAAAAAAAAATTTGTCTTTTACCTTTAGCATCTTTTTGATTCTAGGTTGAGTCGTCTGGAGTCAGTCGAGTGGTAAGTATTTAGTGTCTCGAGTCGAAAAAAAAAAAAAGTAATAAGGAAACAACTGGGTGAACGAGGTGAGAATGGAAGAATTCTGTGAGATGTGTGAGTGTTGGGGGCATTCTGCTTATACTTGCTCCGCTTTTTATACACTCAAGGATGCTTATCGAAATAATCAGGCTAGGGTGAGTGTTATTAATCAGCGGTGGGATCCATACCCAAATACGTACGAGCTAGGGTGGTCCCACCACCCATCTTTTTCAGAGTGGTATTCCGAACCCCCAGTGCCACCACAGGCACTGCCTTTGCCTCTGCAAGAAATACAGTCGTTCGAACCTTCCCAAGATCACATGCCCCAATTTGGCTCCCTTTTCCAAGACCCGCAAGGGTTTGATCCTTATTCTACTGGCCCACCCCCAGAGCTGACTTATCCCCCTCATGATGAGGAGCTTGAGGAGAGGGTACAGGCTTTTGTGCGAGCGCAGATGACCCTCACCGCGGAAACCACCCAAGCAATTGAGGACCTTAGGTCCCAGTTGACTCAACTCACAGAGGCAGTGGGACAAGTCCAACAGGAGTGGGAGACATTTCCTTCTCCGCCTCAAGTCGAGAGAGAAGAGGAAATTGACCAGCTTGTCATTGAGGGTGGGGTGGATGATGGTTTGGTGGAACCTTCCGAGTTTGGAGGGAATGAGGAGTTTACTCCTAGGGAAGAGGAAGTAGGTCTAGTTAACGATGTTGAGCAGATTGACTTAGTCTTACCACAGTCCTCTGAATTTGGAGGGGATGAGGAGCTAATTGCCCAATGTTTCACCTTTGAGTCTAATGTAAAAGTCGATCCCCCTCTCATGTATCTCCCACTGTTGATCCGCGCTGCCTACGTTTTCCTTTTGCGTTCCTATGAGTCTAGAGAACGAGGAGCTCACTGCCCTCCGTGTGATGGTCCGATCGAAAAATCTCCCACTGCTGATGAGTGGGACGCTGAGATTGATTATTTGCAGTCCTTAATGGACGAGCAAGATAGGACGTATGGGTTTGAGAGTGAGTCTCTTACTTATGGGGACCAAGACTTTGTTGAGGAGGAATTAGTTGGAAAACCAAACTTGGTTGAGGAGGTTTTGGTAGAAGAGTCGAGGTCAACGGTAGTGGAACATATTGATTTTCTTGGTGTTGACGATTACGATTTTGTTTATCTCTATCGCAAATTATGTCCACTGCGGGAAAAATAATTTGGTTTCACATGAGCACTTAGAGGCACTTCAATTTCTCAAAACAATTCGGCAATTGCTTTACTCGAAGTATCTTTTCTTGTGGTCTGGCCGAGTTCAGTTTTTAGCAAAGAGTTGGGAGTGGAGTGGAGTGTTCATAGTACTAATTTGTGTTGATATGTTAAATGTTCAAAATCCACGTTTGGCTAAACTCTCTCTCTCTCTCTCTCTCTCTCTCTCTCTCTCTATTAAGCACATTCTTTTTATTTCTTTTTCATTTTATTTTCCTTGTGGCCCGGCTACTACGAGCTGGCGGTACTGATGTCATTTGTTGCCTAGTAGGTAGTTGGTTCTTAAGTCTTTTGCAGGACGAGCATGCTACCACACCAGCCTTGGTAGTTTGGGCCTCTCCGCCGGAGTGAGTGAGGCATTCAGGAGCCTCAAGCAGGGGTGCCACTAAGTGTGGCGGTTGTCAGTCCAATAAAGCTTTGGCGCGGCTCTGTGTGACTAGCTGTGGACCTCCTTAGGTCCGAAGGAGCGGATCTTGGAAGCAGTTCTGATGACGAAACGCAACAATGATGGCAAATTCCCCATACATCGACCGGGGTCATGATGGTTGGCTGCCATCCGACGGTCCATCTCTTTCCCTTGTTCTTCCATTTATATGTTTGTCTTCATGCTCTGAGGACATAGCATGTTCTAAGTTGGGGGGAGGGTGTACTTCGTACATGTTTTTCAAATGTTTTTTTCAAAAAAAAAAAAAAATATACATGTTTTTCAAAAAAAAGGAGGAATTTGGATGCTTGGGTGTAACTATTCTTGGTTAATGACTGGTAATTAGCACTATAGTGGTTGTTGTGCGAGTCGAAGTCTCGATATGATTTCATGGATAGACTTAAGCTCGTGAACATGATGTTGAAGAAGTACTTGGTTGGCCCGTATCATCTATAGTTGGATAGCGTTTGGTCACTTGAAAGCATGCTCACACACACACACTGTCCCACTTGATGAATTACCGGTCTCGAGTTTGGTTCATGTGTCATTGGTAATCTGGTATGTGTTAACTTGTTTGATGAGATTTTTGTGGAACTCCTAAAGAAAAGAAAAGAAAAAAAAAAAAAAAAAGAGTTACGTGTGCTATATTGATTAATGCTTATCCGGGCGTCCATTGAGTAGTAACCGGACAATCGGGGTATGCTCCCACCGTGTTGTTCGCGTCAAAAGATGGATAGACCTTGCGAAAGTATCGCTAAATGTGGTTAGCTTGGATCTCAATAAAGCCTTTTTGACTTGAGCAATTAAGTCCGTAGGGGTCTCTTAAAACCTGGTGCTCTAAGGCCGTTTGGCTTGGGGATAACCGACCCAAAGCTCGCTAAAGAGTCAACTAGAAAGCCCGAGAGATCCGGCATTGCACGACCATGCAAAGTAAAAAAAAAAGAGAAGAGAAAAGGGAAGGAGTGTGCTTAAAGAGTTATTGGGCTCTCAACGGTGTGTGAACTATTCTCGAGGTTGGTGAATTTCTATATGTGGCTTTTCATTCAAGCATGCCATTTGAAAATTCGCTATCCGATCGTAGGTGAGAGGATTAACTTTCGTGCTAAGTTTGGTACGGAGTTCATTTGTTTAACTTTATCCATGGATGAAATATCTTGTCTTTGACTTGTTTGGAAGTTACTGTAGTGCTTTTAGAGGTGATTAATTGGGTTGAGTCGCATTCGAAGTGTCCGAGTCCTTTGTGTTTTGTGGGTGATCACTGCTGAAAACCCTCACGAGACTTCACTCGTCCTACCGGGGCCGCCCGGGGGTTTAAAAGATCTATCCTTTTATTTATTTGTTTTGTTCTTTTTGTTGCTAGGGACTAGCAACCTTCAAGTTGGGGGGTGTGATAGGCGCGCAATATTGTAAATATAAGTGCCTAAGTAGGGGGAGTTAGCACGTTAGACGTGCGGTTTAATGTTTATTTTCCGTTTAATGCATGCACGGTGGTGTTTTTTGCATCTTTGTGAGTTTTCCAGGTAAAAGAATGATTTTGGCGCGAATTGTGCATGGCTTGAAGTGGAGCTGGGCGCGGGAATCAATGATTGAGGCTTGAGTCGTGAAAGTGCAAGTCGAAGGATCTCGGTATCGATACCCCCCACAGCCGTATCGATACCAATTGGCTTCAAGGGGACGAATTGGTTCCAGAAGGTTTAGTATCGATACCCCTCTAAGGGGTATCCCTACCTACGGCTTATCAGTCAAAGAAGGAGTCTAAGGATTCGGTATCGCTACCCTTTTAAGGGGTATCGATACCTTTTGGTTACGGGCAAAGCTAAATGATGTCGTTTTGATGGTTCGCGGGACGATTACTATAAATACGTGTTTTATCATTAGTTAGGGTTAACAAGGAATAATGTAGTTTACTTTTCTGCATACTTGGAGTTCTAAAACCCTAGGCAAGTATTTCTTTTTCCGCTCTTGACATTGCTTTGATTAACGATTCTCGTTCTAGTTTCTTTGCAGATTCAAGTTTAAATCCAAGTTCTTCAGGTTTTCCAGCTTTAAATTCTTGTTCTTCCTTCGTATTTTATGTTTAGTTCTAAATATCTGTTTGTTGCGTCCGTTGAAAGCATGAGTGAGTAATTTCGTAGAGTGCGGCCGCGGGGCGAAAGCGCTCCGTGGCTAGTTTGATTAATGTTCTACCTCGGGATCGAATTAATTCAGTTTTTGAGCAATTTTGGAAGACGGAAACTCTTCTAACAAACAAAACCCAGGCATCGCCGGATTCGAATGTGCACGGAATCTGGTGACAGGTGGAGCGCATTCGTTAGAGATTCTTTTTCTTATTCTAAAATCAATAAAATGAATAGTTGTGGCCCGAGTAAACATTGGTTAGTCTAGTCGCGGACGCTGGGTTCCCACGGCTGTACTCTCCTTTTAAATTCATATTTAGTTAATTTAGTTTGGTAATTTAGTTAGTAAATTAATCTCATTAAACAAGGGGTGGCTACCTAAGAGCCAAGATAAACTGTGAACCCGTCATCTTTGAGTCCCGCACACGTTCGTCCGTCTCTGTGGATTCGACTCCGGTACTTCCGGATATTATGCTACATCGGTCGAGAGTCCTACGCTTGGGACGCGTCTTTATTTTAAGTCACCCGGTCGGTCAAGCACTTACCATACTATCCTGTGCCTTTCTAATGTTGAGTGTCAAACTTATGAACACCTATCAAAGAATGATCTGCAAATTTTTGGCACAGAATTAAATTACTTGTATGAGTAATTTTGAAAAAGCTATGTATGAGTTACTTGCAAAAATCGAGTTATTTGTAACAAAGCACCACTTCCCCCACAATTATGTGATAATCTAGAATATTCACATAATCACCTATAGTTTGACATGATTGTTTTTAAGTCCGGACAGGTATCAATGTCATAACTATTTACTCATACTTGTATTTTACTCAAACATATTTGTGACCACCAAAAAATGTCACTACATTTATTTCGTTAATTGATTCTTTAGCGAAAACAAATGTTTAACGGTGCAATTCTATAATATCGAGACTTACCGTTCTTCGTGGTCCTCTATGCCTTTCCAACTACCGACAGCCATCGTGTTATAAATCCTGGCACCGAACCGAACCGAACCACATTGGAACATCCTCTAAAGGATGGCTTAGCCACTCCACTAACTAGCTTTTGCCTAACGCAATGAGTTGATCAGACTCCATTGTAGACCATGCTATACACATGAGTTTAGAGGATTTCCAAACCTTTGTTGCACTTTCAAAGTGTAAAGACATGTATCCACTCGTGGATTTTTAGTCTTTTAAATCAAATATATAATTGACTACTCTACTTCTGGAGTACAGTTGGATATATAATCTATAGTGCAACACATAGTGTCTAAGTTTGCGAAAAATATAATTACTCCCCCACAATTCTGAAATTTATTTAACTATGTCAAAACTCTCGTTTTCTCTTGTGTTTCAAGATCCATTTACATGAAACAACCTCCACATTTGAGTAATTTACCCAAAATCGAGTAACTCTTTACTCAATTTCTACATTTTTCAATTGAAAAATTGCCACGACTTTTATGTTAAATGCAACATGCATTCCATGTACTTTTCCATTTTCATTGGAAAATCTCCATAACATAAAAATCGATTCCACTATATTTAAAATATCTTGTGGGGTGTAGTGGTTTGATAACTACCAAACACTTAAGATTGTTGAAACTGAAATGTTTCAAATCTTAGTTTTCATGCCAAGTCATACATAGCAAGCCCATCTGCTAAGTTTATCGAAACTCAATTTCGAATAATCTAAAAATGAATTCGCATATTTTTCCTTTCCAATTGATTTGGCCCAAATGACTTGTTATCATGTCATATGATATGCGACTTATTTACCAATTGTCACGCTTATCGATAACTTTTTGAATAATCAAACGATTTGTGACTTTTCACCAATAGTCACACCTGTTGGCTCAAACCCATTGTTCACATCTTTGGGTGTAAACCCAATGTCAAATACTTCCTTTATAATGTCATGGTCAGTGCAATACACACACACACACACACACTCATGTATCTTCTATTCATGATCTTAAGAACCGTATATTTCCTATATCTTGAATTTCCAAGCGACCATCTCGTACTTGCTCTGAGTCACGAAAAAATGACTTCTCTAAGTTAAAATATCCAAACTACTCATTTGTATACCTGTACATAAGAAGATTTTGAAAAATCCACCGAGGAATCTACCAAGCCAGTATGTTAATAAGTGTTTCTAAGAACAAACTAAAATGGAACATCGCAACGGTTACTGTTGAAACAATTGTTTGACGTCATCTTGTAACAAAACAACCATTGGCCAAACCACACCAAACAATGCCTCCGAATTATTATTAGAAGAAAACAACAAAAAATAGTTTCACGGATATAAAAGGAGTCAATTCATATATATATATTTTTTTTTTCCCCCAATGGTCACGTCTTTTGGTTTAAACTCAATGGTCACACCACTTGATTTAAACCAAATGATCACATCTCTTGATGTAAACTCAATGGTTATACCTTTTGGTGTGATCTCAATAGTCACACCTTTTCGGTCTCACGGTTTTACCGCAAGGGTCACATCTTCATTGTTTTAAACCCCCACACCTCTTGGTTTACATTGGTTGCCTAGCAATGCATCATATCGCACTAAAACAATTAAAAATCAACAATAAGAATGAAAACAGAGGCTTCTACCTTCTGCCATACATGTATGTTTGTGTATAAAAACCAAACACCTCATTCAATCCCAGGTCTCGATGGTTAACCATTCAATATTAATCAAGCCGAATAGATGCTTAGCAAAGAAACCATGCATATACCGTTTCAATATATTCTCTAAAAAATTAACCACCCCCATAGTAAGAAAACTATTCCGGAAATCATATTGTATGTTTTGAGCAAAAGTCCTTTAAGAAATCCAACAACTACGAAAAGGAATGAACCGATGCATTAGTAGCTAATGAACCAAAACAAAAAGGAAATAGGCTATATTTTCTGCAGCAACAATATGATCCATTTGGATCTGATCTAGTACGCAACAATCATAAAATTAACTACTACTTTCACGGCATCTCAATAATGAGATTCAAACCACACGAAATTGTATATACATGTTGGTGGCCGGGGGGAACGGAACTCTATTGCCACTAGACTTGCCTACTGTTTCCGCTGACTGGTCACAACCGTTCGTTAAAGTCACAACTTTTATTCGAAATCCAAAAATTACACCTTTTGGTTTAACCCCAAGGGTCACACCTATTGGGTGCTAACACTTAACTCCAAAACAAGTTAAACAAATGAATCAAAACAGTCGTAAACTTCACAACCATTAATGAAACAAACTTAGATAAGGAAACATGCCCATGTAAACATGAAGATGCCAAAATAGCCATGGTAATAAAAATAATCAAATTACTTTTCAAAGGCAACACTGATAAAGAAAAATGAAGAAGCAACCGATTAATGCGTCGAAAGTCACGAAAACGTAGACAAATGCTCCTATGCCTCTATAAGCAAACCCGCCATAGGGCCATCAACAAAACTAAGATGAGTGCGTATAATTATCCTTTATTTGTGTGCAAACAATTACAGAGAATTGGTTTAGGAGATATTAAAGAAAATAAGTGATCAATTAACGAACAAATATGGCAGAAAATACAACAGTTCCGGCACTCAGTATATATAATTCGTGGCTCTTCAAAACAGTCATGATCGTTCTCAAACGAACAGCCGCATCCGTGACGGCAGAGTTTTGAGGAAAAACCACGTTCCAAGGAAATAACGGTTTGACTACAAACAAGTGCCAAACACCCTTTCAAAAATGGTAATTGATCAACAATCAACAGTCACAATGGTGACTGAAGTCATGACCTTTCAATTCCCAATGGATTTGCCATTTCTCAATGGACACGCTGCATCAAGCAATGTCTCTTCCAATAAAGTGGAGTTACGAACAATTCAAATACACCACAAAAAATTGGACCAATCATTTTCATCTAAACAAAAAAAAATCCCTCAGATTTATTTACACTGAATGTGTTGTAAACTCAGTAAAAAAAAATTTTAAAAAAAAAAACGTGACATATCCAAATGGAGGTTAAGTTTGATCGAGAAGAGTCGCGACTTCACAAAATTGATAATGACCGAAGAGTCGTGACTCTAGGGCAATATATAAAGGCATCCTTTTACCACCAAATCAAAATCAACCGGAATACATGCAAATAATTATCCCATAAATTTCTAGATGTCAAATTTGGCACTTGTCCAAAAAAGAATTGCCCAAAGCATCAAATAAGTTCTACTACATAGCGCTGGATCAATAGCCGTAAAGATTAAAGATGTATCCAAGGATATTTACAATCATCCAGGCATGCATAAAAGACGATATTTGTCCACATATATATACTACTCCATTCGGTGGCTTTCTTTGCCGACACAGTAGTGATTCAAAGCAAATAATGATGCTTAAAATTAACAAGAACAGGTTTATTATCATATTACTTCCATACTCATCATTTCAAACAAAATTCTGTACGAACAAGAGATTAGAAAGCGAGTCCAAAAACATGCACAAAAAGTAAATCACTATTCTGTCTTAAGATTGTTGGAAATATGTTTACTTTTTATGATAAAATTGAAAATATTAATGCGATTAAATCAGAACGCAAAACCTGTAAATCAATGAGAATGAAATGGTGATCAAGGCGAGTGTATAACACTCTGTACTTAAGCCAGATTCGCCCTCGCTACGGTGCTTACGGTTTGCATGAACGTCTATCTCCCAGCACTACTTGATCTTCACCGCACGGAAGTAGCACTCCAATCTGTTCGGTAGACGAACCAAACTTGTGTCTGTACTCTCTCCAATGAAAAGACTCTCAATGAAAGTGTAGAAAATTAACAACCTTTTAAAATGAATGAAAGATGCCATATATATAGGCAAACTGGTGACTCTACGAATAGTCACCAGGGTGAAGAGACACATCTGTTCACGAAAGGACGCGTCCATCCACAGCGAAAAGGTGCCACTAAAAAGATATAACTCTAAATCATTTCAATTTCCATTCACACATAAAATAAATATTATAATCAAAATATTTGTTTCCAACAGAAAACTCTACAGATAGAAAATAGAGAAGCATAATGCAAACACTATTCATTGAAGTGTATGATAAATCGTTAGGATTTGTCTTCTTCCCCTTGCGAACTTAGAAGTCAGTTTAAACCATGCTTAATTACCGAAATTCGTGGAGTTCCAACTTCAATTATGCTATGTGAGGGAGTTCGATCCAGTCGGCCAATAACGATACCGCTGATGGCCGATCGCGATATCGTCTCCACAAATTCACTGCAAATCGTGAAATTAATGGTTCAGACTTTTCATCGAACATTTGAAATGCCTAAAAAACACATGAGCAAAACAACATATAGAGGTAGAGAGCAGAGGACGAAGAGAGTGAGGGAGAGAGAAGATAGAGGACTGTTAGGCTTACTATGCTTTCGCAGTCCATTACAAAATGCAATATCGTTTCCACACAAACCCAATGTTCATGGGTACGTAGTATAACTATGCGGAATAGAAGAGAGAGAGAGAGAGAGAGAGAGAGAGAGAGAGATGTTTGTAATGAGATTCATGGGTTTTATGTGGGAGAGAGGGGGGAGGGAGAACGTGGGTGGGAGAAGGGGAGAACGTAGGTTTTATATTGAGAGGGTGAGAGGGAACTGGTGGAGTACGTGGGTGAGAATACTGAAGTACCGAGAGAGAGAGAGAGAGAGAGAGAGAGAGAGAGAGTGTATGTGTGTGTGAAGTGTGATTTTGTTACGTGCAGTTAAAAGGGAAGCATCCAACATTGGGTATTCCACACCTCAAAGCCAAATCTCAGCCCTTAAAATACTTTCCCTTCAATCTTAGCCCTTGAATCAAAGATCCGACGGTTCAAAATATATGGAATTCAAATATTGAGCTTCTTTATTATATAGATAATTTTAGGCATAATTAATGAAAGAAAATATTATATCATATTTATTGACAAGTATAATTAATTTAACTAGTCTTTTATTTATGTAATTATTTTATCGTAAAATCTAATGTAAATAAGTCATTTGCCAGGTTTTTACATCATCCACCCAACTTTATCCCCATTTATCACAAATTCATCCAAATCAAGTACTATTTAATTCTCCCTCCATAAATGTCACATCAACGTGGGTCTACTCTTACAAAATAATACCCCTTAGAGCCCGTTTGGATGGTGTATTGGTTTTGGAGGGAGTAAATAGTAATGGGGATAAAATAATCGGGGGATTAAATAAGAAGGGTGGACCCACATTAATATGAGAAGTAGGTATTAAATAGTACATGGCTTGGATGAGGGATAAAGAAAGGGGATAAAGAGGGTGGATGATGTAAAATTATGTCAAAAGACTTTCTTGCCTTTAGTAATGCATATATTAAATTATTTATTTATATATTTATATAAATACCAAAATTAATTTTTTGATAGATCAGTCAAAATAAGTTATGATGGAGTAATTCATTTTGATTTTCTTTTATACTATAAATTAAGAGTATTAAAATTAACTCAACAATTCAACAAGCAAACAATGTAAAATTCTAAAGTATAAAATTTTTCAATTTTTTTTGTATCGAAGTAAAGATCTCTATTAGTAGTTTAATTTTGTGCAGAAAAAATAAAGAATTATATGTGAAAGCACTTTATTTTTTGATCCGAAAGATATTACAAACTCAACAAACCTATATATACAATACATATATAGAATACACTACTAATATATATACACACACACAGACACACACACACACAATACACTTCTAGTTCGGTAGCCTGGAAATTAAAAAAATTTGGACCTCAAACGGTTGCCGTTGGATCTAATCTAACGGCTGTGGAAAAAAAAAAGAGTTCGCGGGTCGAAAGTTGGGTAAGAAGAGTTAGCAGGTCAAAGGTATGGGTCATAAACATATCCGGGTCACCCTTGCCCTCATTTTACGATCGTTCCCCAGAGAGAAGAGAGAGAAAGGTGAGAATCGTGACAGACGAGGAAGACAAAGCAGAGCTCGACCTAGCCTTCGATCGACCGGACTTTCTAGGTTTCTCTCTCTCTCATTCTCATTTTCTCATATATATGCGGAAGTACTTTATTTTTTTATCCGAAGGATATTACAAAACAACTCAACAAGCTAACAATGTAAAATTTATGCGAGGAAGTACTTTATTTTTTTATCCAAAGGAAATTGCTTGGGGGTTGGGGACGTAAAATGGGGAGATAATCTCCCATGACTAAAGGAAGTTGGGGCCCTGTAGTGAGCCGAACTCACTAAAGGGTGTAGTGAGCTTGGCTTGACTGTCAGCTCGTGGATTGACGGTTCAGATAAGTAGGCCTTAAATTATATGTAAAATGTTTATTTCAAGTGTAAGATGATTCGGATTGTCGATGGTCAATCAAATGCCCGAGCGAGCTCACTACACCCTATAGTGAGCTCTTCACTACACCGCCCCCCTCCCCACGACTAAAGGCCTTGTTTAGATGCAGTATTGGCAAGGGGAATAAGGGGGTTGGGGTAATTAGTCCCCCTCCCCCTCCATATACCTCCTTTGGCAACCCAATTTTCCCCTGACTAATTAGTCCTTCTGATTCAATAGTTAGGGTCCTCCCTAACTAATTATAAGTAGGAGGGAGAGATGTCTATGTTTAGTCATGATAGATTATCTCCCCATTTTACCTTCCTACCCCATGTAATTTCCTTCGGATCAAAAAATAAAGTATTCTGCGCATATTTTTTTTTTTTGCACCTAATTAAACTATTATTCCCTCTGTTTCAAATTGTTGGTCACTTTCGAGAATTTTAACTTTTTAAGCAGACATGCAATAACTTCATTCATTTAATGCATTCACATTAAACAAATTCATTAATTTCCAACAATACACTTATATTTCAACTTTTGAGTGAAATGATTGTTGTTGGTAAAGAGGTTATTTTGGAAGATTGAATCAATTTTGTTTTGACTTTTCAAACAGAACAAACGATTTGAAACATCCCAAAATAGTATTAGTTACAAGCAATTTGAAATGGAGGGAGTAACAGAGATCTTTAATTCAATACAAACAAAATTTAAAATTTTTATACTTTAGAATTTTACATTGTTGGCTTGTTGACTTGTTGAGTTAATTTTAATATTTAATATTTTTAATTTATACTATTAAAGAATATTGAAATGAATTACTCCATTATGACATAATTTTTGACAAATCTAACAAAACAATTAACTTTGGCATTTATATAATTATATAAATACATAATCCAATATATGCATTGCCAAGGGCAAGAAAGTCTTTTGATATAATTGTACATCATCCACCCTCCTTATCCCTCTTTTTTATCCCTCATTCTTAACTGTCACATCAATGTGAGTCCATCATTCTTATTTAATCCTCTGACTATTTTATCCCCCATTACTATTTAATCCCTCCAAAACCAATTCGCCATCCAAAAGGGCTCAAACATAGACACACCCCCTACTTATAATTAGTTAGGGGGAAAATTGGGTTGCCAAAGGAGGTATATGGAAGAGAAAGAGGAGTAACTAACCCAACCCCCTATCTTATCCCTCTTGCCAATACTACATTCAAACAAGGCCTTACTATATATCCCCTTACTATTTTATCCCTCAAAAATTTATTCTGCATCCAATCGGGGCTGTGAATGAGATGCACTCTCTTGAATTACTTTAAATCCATATACTAATAATATTTATAGAGATATACATAACACATACATAGAAATTCGTAACATTTTGTTAAAGAAAATAATAACATTACTCAAATTAAAATTCATAACATATAAATGGTATATCCTATGATCTAAAGAAGCACCTTTAGATGAAACTGAGCGCTTGCTTTTTTTCTTTCCAATTGAGCCCTTCGATTGGGCAGCCTCATGTAGGGTTGGCAATGGGGACGGAGCGGGGCAGGAGACTACTATCCCCGCCCCCGATCTCCGAATCCCTCCCTCGTCCCCGTCCCCGCTTTGATTCCCAATGGGGATCATTTTATTCCCTCCATCCCCGCCCCAAACAAAGAACAGAAATCCAAAACGGGGATTCGGGGAAATTCCAAAACAGGGATTCGGGGAATTAAAAGCACAACTTCAACCTATCTTGTAACATGAGAGTCTGAGAGTACCGTGAGTGTCAGGTCAAGCCGGTGAGGCTCCGATGAGAGCAGAGGATGTCAGAAAGCTGTCGGAATTGTCATGGGTTTCAGATCTGATTTGTCGGAGAAAAACAGAGGTCGTAGGAGGACCGTCAACTTTCGTCGGACACTGGGTTGGGTAGACGGAGGCCTAATACCACTCACCTAAAGTCCTGCAGTGGTCAACAATGTACTGCGGTGGTTGATAGGCGCGCAATGTCACAGATATAAGCGCCTAAGTAGGGCGAATTAGCGCATTAGAGGCGCGTTTTATTCCATGTTCCACTTGATGCGGTGTTATCTTTTGGTTGGTCTTGTTATGTTTTGATTTGTAGGAAATAGGCCAAAAGAGCACGTAAAGCGGACACAAGGCAATCGGGCATGTTGGGAACCGGTGGGACCCAAGTAAAGACGAGCCACAAGCTGAAAAGTCATTTTGGAGGTATCGGTATCGATACAGGTATTTGCCTGTATCGATACCTAGGCAACAGCAAGCGAACAGAAGCTATGGGTATTGATACAGGTTTTCCCCTGTATCGATACCGAGGGCCCTAAAATTGGCCGTTTGACTTTGCCACATGTTTTGACTTCGGGAAAGACATAAATACTCCGTTTTTGTTCCGAATTAGGGTTCGAACTTTGCTTTCTTTTCTTCCATTGAGCAGCCGATTATTTCCCTTTGGAGATTCGACCTTTGGAGACCTTTTTCATTGAAGTTTTGAAGTTTTGTTCGAGATTCACGTATTGCTTCGGTAAGTTTCTGTTTTATTTACATTTATCTCAGTTCACGGGAGTTTGTCCGTGACCTGATCCCGAATCCTTGTTTTAATTCATATTCAAGTATAATAGCATGATTTATTTCAGAATCTTGGTAATTGTTCAAGTTAATATGAGTGAGTAGTCGCATAGGTATGGTCGCGGGGTGATTAACACGTCGTGGCCAGGGCTGGATTTGCTCTTGCTCCCATTTTCAGAATCAATAACGGAAAAAGCAATTTTAGGTTATTAAAGAACTTTCGTTGGACGAATCCGAGCTTTGTCGGAGCCCATGTAACACGGGGAACGGGGGACCAAAACTTGTTCTTCGCTGTACATGGGTAATGGCGACCACGAGGATTCGCATCTTTCGGGGTATCTTTTTCTCTCTAAAATCAAATGTTTCCCTTGGAACACCGAATGGAGCAGGAAATATCCGGACCTGGTCACTGGTGTTATGAACCCTACGACCGTACTTTCTTTTAAATAGTTTAAGTAAAACCAAATTCTCTTAGTTTAGTTAATTTTTCCCATCAAATTGCAAAGGGTGGCTACCTAAGAGCCGTGTTAGATCTTGCAACCCGAGTTTTTAGTAAGCACTCTCCACCTTCTCTGTGGATTCGATTCCGGTCTTACCGGGTATTGTGCTACACCGGTCTCAGCCCTACGCTTGGGGCAACCCATTAATTTAGGTCTAGGATTTCGGTCAAGCAGTGGTTGCCGGTGAATGTAGGAGCTATGGGTGTGTATCGGAAGAGAAAAGAGAGAAAAGATAGATCGACAGTACACACAGGCACACACACACGCACACACACACACACACACACACGAGAGAGAGAGAGAGAGAGAGAGAGAGAGAGAGAGAGAGAGAGAACCTGGTGGCTGGTGCGACTGGTTTGAGAATCCAGAGAGAAGAAATGAGGAGTGAGGTGAGGAGAGTAAAGTGTTTCCTTCAAACCCTACTATATTATATTATATTATATATTAAAAATGAATATTAATAAAAACGGGGATTCGGGGATGGATCAGATCAGATTCGGAGTGGGAAAACACCAATCCTTGCCTCCTATCTGATCCCCGAAATTTTTCAAAAAAAATCCCCAAATCCGACCCAATCTCCAAACAGATCTCCAAAACGCCGATCTATTCGAATCGGGGAGCGGATCGAATTCGGACGGGTCGGTGGAAATTGCCATCCCTAACCTCACGGATTAGAAGCAGGGTTAATTTAGTCTTCTCATAGAAACATTTTTTTTACACGCAATTCTGTGTGTGGGGCAGGAAGCATGTTCACAAAGATAATTCACTCTCACACGTATACCCTTCACTGGCTCACTCCCGCACGTAATTCACCTCTTGTGACCTCACTCCCTCTCTTTCTCTCTCTCACTTGCGAATACACCTCTCTCTCACTCTCTCTTTCTCTATCTCTCTCACCTGTGATTCTTCTTCACGAAATCAAGATCCACTCCTTCTCTAAAGAATAAATTCCTTGAGATGAAATTGAGCAGCTGCTTTTCTTCTTCCGACTTGAGCCCTTCAATTGGGCAGCCTGATGGATAAGAAGCAGGGTTAATTTAGTGCCGAAGACTAAGTTGGGCGGCCGGAAGGTTGCCACGAGTTCCAGTCGATGCTGGAAAATGATTTTTTTACACGTGACGTGTGTGGGAGTAGGAAGCGTGTTCACAAAGATAATTCACTCCCACAAGTATACCCATCGCTAGTGATAGGCACACAGTATCGTAGATATAAGTGCCTAAATAGGGTAGTTTTAACACGTTGTCATTTAATTTATTCCCTATTTTCCACTTGATGCGTTGCTTTGGTATGCTTTTGTGTTTTTGTTAATTTTCAGGGAAATAAGGCTGTTTTAGCGCCAAGATTGGATTGCAGAGACTTGAAGGCCGTGATAGAGCTTGAGGGCATGGAAGGCTAGCTGTTGGGACTAAGTATTGAAGTTAATTTCGCGTGGAAGTGATTAGAACCATCGCGAGCGCTACAAGGATTTTGGTATAGCGCTCAAAAGTGGCACAAAAGGGCTCGCAAACGGAACAGAACCTTGGCGAGTGCTACACCCATTTACCGAGCACACAAGGGTCAAGAGTCAACGCTGGGGTCAAGGGTCAAAGCGGTTGTAAGGGGTTAGGTAGCGCTACACCAAAATTGGTGTAGCGCTACCGAGAGCTTAATTTGGCCTTGAAACGGTGGCGTTTTGGGTATTCATGCGAGGAAATTCCGGTTTGTTTTAGGATTTTAATTGTAATTGAGGGGGAATAATATAAATACTCCTTAAAAACTCTAGATTAGGGTTAGAGACACAGGGGAGAACTCATGTTTGTTTTGTTTAACTTTTGGCTGCTGTGTTTGAGTTTTTAATTGCAGATTCAAGTTTTAATCCAAGTTCTTCAGGTTTTCCAGCTTTAAACTCTTGTTCTTCCTTGGTATTCGAATCCGTTCTCTTTCCGCAAACCTGTGGTATCGTATTTTATTTTTATTTCAATTGCTAAAATCATGTTTAGTTCTAAATATATGTTTGCTGCGTCCGTTGAAAGCATGAGTGAGTAATTTCGTAGAGTGCGGCCGCGGGGCGAAGGCGTCCCGTGGCTAGTTTAATTAATGTTTTACCTCGGGTTCGAATTAATTTAATTTTTAAGCAATTTTAGAAGATGAAAACTCTTCTAACAAACAAAACCCAGGCATCGCCGGAATTCGAATGCGCACGGAAACTGGTGACAGGTGGTGCGCATTTGTTAGGGATCCTTTTTCCTATTTCTAAAATCAATAAATTGAATAATTGTGGCCCGAGTAAACATTGGTTAGGCTAGTTGCGGACGCTGGGTTCCCACGGCTGTACTCTCCTTTTCAAATCCATATTTAGTTAATTTAGTTTGGTAATCGAGTTAGTAAATCAATTAAACAAGGGGTGGCTACCTAAGAGCCAAGATAAACTGTGAACCCGTCATCTTTGAGTCCTACACACGTTCGTCCGTCTCTGTGGTTCGACTCCGGTACTTCCGGATATTATGCTACATCGGTCGAGAGTCCTACGCTTGGGACGCGTCTTTATTTTAAGTCACTCGGTCGGTCAAGCATATTTTGCGCCGTTGCCGGGGACGGCAACGTGTGTTCAAAGAAGTCGGGTCGGGTTATTATCTTTGTGTTTTTATCTGAGTCAATAAAAAAAAAATCTTTTGTTGTTAGCATCTTTTTGTTTCTAGGTTGAGTCATCTGCAGTCAGTCGAGTGGTAAGTGTTTTGTGTCTTGAGTAGAAAATAAAAATAAAAATAAAAAACTGATGGACCTTCTTGATAACCCTGGGGAGTTAGAGCAACACCATAGTATTCTGTTGAGTAAATTAGCACAAATTAACGAACCCTATTGGAATTTTGAGAACCAAGTAGGTATTCCTTCGAGTCAATCTGCACAAATACAAAATTTTACTTGGGGTTACAAGAATATCCCTTCGAGTCAACCGGGTACCTTTGAGTCCTCTTGGGATCACGAGCATTACTCAGACATTTTTTCGAGTCAACTGGCACAAATTCCTGAACCCTTTTGGGACTATGAGACCCGCATGGCTATCCTAAAGAGTCATTTGGCAGAAAGTGAAATTCGAAGATTTGCTGAAAAGGCGAATGAGTCTTTTAGTGAATGTTGGGAAAGGTTCAAGGATTTTCTCAAAAACGTCACACATCATGTCTATGAGTATCCTGAAATAGTTTGTTATTTTTATAGAGGACTTTCTCAAAAGAGTCAACAATATCTGGACGTGATGAGTGACGGGGTTTTTTGGGACAAACCACCTGCTGAGGCTTTACAGTTTTATGATCTTTTGGCCCAGATTCCGAGAAATGAATATTGTGCTTTAAATTCTAATAGTGCCAATTCCCTGCCAAAGGAAGAGGTAACTGAGTCACGTCATTTTATGGAGGATTTTGATTCGTGGTCTGAAAGCTCCTCCGAGTTTGGAGGGAGTGAAGAGTTTACTCCTTGGGAAGAGGAAGTAGGTCTGGTTAACGATGTTGAGGAGGTTGACTTGGTCTTACCACAGTCCTATGAATTTGGAGGGGATGAGGAGCTTACTGCTAGGGAAGAGAGTGAAGAGGAAGTTGACCCACTTGTCATTGAGGGTGGGGTTGATGATGGTTTGGTGGAACCTTCTGAGTTGGGAGCGAACGCGGAGCTAACTGCCCAATGTCCCCCCTTGAGTCTAATGTAAAGGTCGAACCCCCTCTCATATATCTTCCACTGTTGATCCGCGCTGCCTATGTTTTCCTTTTGCGCTCCTATGAGTCTAGAGAATGAGGAGCTCACTGCCCTCCATGTGATGGTCCGATAGAAAAATCTCCCACTGCTGAGGAGTGGGACGCTGAGATTGATTATTTGCAGTCCTTAATGGACGAGCAAGATAGGAAGTATGGGTTTGAGAGTGAGTCTCTTAATTTTGGGGACCAAGACTTTGTTGAGGAGGAATTAGTTGAGAAACCAAACTTGGCGGAGGAGGTTTTGGTAGAAGAGTCGAAGTCGACGGTAGTGGAACATATTGATTTTCTTGGTGTTGATGATTACGATTTTGTTTATCTTCCTTCTATCGCTAATTATGTCCACTGCTCAAAAATTAATTTGGTTCCACATGAGCACTTAGAGGCGCTTCAATTTCTTAAAACAATTCGGCAATTGCGTTATTCGAAGTATCTTTTCTTGTGGTCTGGCCGAGTTCAGTTTTTAGCAAAGAGTTTGAAGTGGAGTGGAATGTTCATAGTACTAATTTTTGTTGATATGTTAAATGTTCAAAATCCACGTTTGGCTAAACTCTCTCTCTCTCTCTCTCTCTCTCTCTCTCTCTCTCTCTCTCTCTCTCTCTCTCTCTCTCTCTCTAACACTAATTAAAAAATTAAAAAAAAAAATTTATTTCTTTTTCATTTTATTTTCCTTGTGGCCCGGCTACTACGAGCAGGCAGTACTAATGTCATTTGTTGTCTAGTAGGTAGTTGGTTCTTAAGTCTTTTGCAGGATGAGCATGCTACCACACCAGCCTTGGTAGTTTGAGCCTCTTCGCCGGAGTAAGTGAGGCATTCTGGAGCCTCAAGCAAGGGTGCCACTAAGTGTGGCGGTTGTAAGTCCGAAAAGCTTTGGCGTGGCTCTGTGTGACTAGCTGTGGACCTTGTTAGGTCCGAAGGAGCAGATCCTGGAAGCAGTTCCGATGACGAAACGCAACGGTGACAACAAACTCCCCATACATCGGCCGGGGTCATGATGGTTGGCTGCCATTTGTTGGTCCATTTCTCTGTCTTGTTCTTTATTTTCTTATTGTCTTCATGCTCTGAGGACATAGCATGTTCTAAGTTGGGGGGAGGGTGTACTTCGTACATGTTTTTCAAAAAAAAAAAAAAAAAAACGAAGAAGAAATTTGGATGCTTGGGTGTAACTATTCTTGGTTGATGACTGTTAATTAGCACTATAGTGGTTGTTGTGCGAGTCGGAGTCTCGATATGATTTCATGGATAGACTTAAGCTCGTGAACATGATGTTGAAGAAGTACTTGGTTAGCCCGTATCATCTATAGTTGGATAGCGTTTGGTCACTTGAAAGCATGCTCACACACACACACTGTCCCACTTGATGATTTGCCAGTCTCGAGTTTGGTTCATGTGTCATTGGTAATCTCGTATTTGTTAACTTGTTTGATGGGATTTTTGTGGAACTCCTTCTAAAAAAAAAAAGAGTTATGTGTGCTATATTGTTAATGCTTATCCGGGCGTCCATTGAGTAGTAACCAGACAATCGGGGTATGCTCCCACCGTGTTGTTCGCGTCAAAAGATGGATAGACCTTGTGGAAGTATCGCTAAATGTGGTTAGCTTGGATCTCAATAAAGCCTTTTTGACTTGAGCAATTGAGTCCGTAGGGGTCTCTTAAAACCTGGTGCTCTAAGGCCGTTTGGCTTGGGGATAGCCGACCCAAAGCTCGCTAAAGAGTCAACTAGAAAGCCCGAGAGAGATCCGGCATTGCACGACTATGAAAAAAAAAGCAAAGAAAGAAAAGGAAGGAGTGTGCTTAAAGAAACACTGGGCTAGCAACGGTGTGTGAACTGTTCTCGAGATTGGTAAATTTCTTTATGTGGCTTTTCATTCACGCATGCCATTTGAAAATTCGCAATCCGATCGTAGGTGAGAGGATTAATTTTTGTGCTAAGTTTGGTACGGAGTTCATTTGTTTAACTTTATCCATGAATGAAATATCTTGCCTTTGACTTGCTTGACAGTTATTATAGTGCTTTTAGAGGTTATTGATTAGGTTGAGTCGCATTCGAAGTGTCCGAGCCCTTTGTGTTTTGTGGGTGATCACTGCTGAAAACCCTCACGAGACTTCACTCGTCCCACCGGGGCCGCCCGGGGGTTTAAAAGATCTATCCTTTTATTTATTTGTTTTATTCTTTTTGTTGCTAGGGACTAGCAACCTTCAAGTTGGGAGGTGTGATAGGCACGCAGTATCGTAGATATAAGTGCCTAAATAGGGTAGTTTTAACACGTTGTCATTTAATTTATTCCCTATTTTCCACTTGATGCGTTGCTTTGGTATGCTTTTGTGTTTTTGTTAATTTTCAGGGAAATAAGGTTGTTTTAGCGCCAAGATTGGATTGCAGAGACTTGAAGGCCGTGATAGAGCTTGAGGGCATGGAAGGCTGTTGGGACTAAGTATTGAAGTTAATTTCGCATGGAAGTGATTAGAACCATCGCGAGCGCTACAAGGATTTTGGTATAGCGCTCAAAAGTGGCACAAAAGGGCTCGCAAACGGAACAGAACCTTGGCAAGCGCTACACCAAAATGGGTGTAGCGCTACCGAGCACACAAGGGTCAAGAGTTAATGCTGGGGTTAAGGGTCAAAGCGGCTGTAAGGGGTTAGGTAGCGCTACCGAGAGCTTCATTTGGCCTTCAAACGGTGGCGTTTTGGGTTTTCGTGCGAGGAAATTCCGATTTGTTTTAGGATTTTAATTGTAATTGAGGGGGAATAATATAAATACTCCTTCAAAACTCTAGATTAGGGTTAGAGACACAGGGGAGAACTCCTGTTTGTTTTGTTTAACTTTTGGCTGCTGTGTTTGAGTTTTTAATTGCAGATTCAAGTTTTAATCCAAGTTCTTCAGGTTTTCCAGCTTTAAACTCTTGTTCTTCCTTGATATTCGAATCCGTTCTCTTTCCGCAAACCTGTGGTATCGTATTTTATTTTTATTTCAATTGCTAAAATCATGTTTAGTTCTAAATATATGTTTGCTGCGTCCGTTGAAAGCATGAGTGAGTAATTTCGTAGAGTGCGGCCGCGAGGCGAAGGCATCCTGTGGCTAGTTTAATTAATGTTTTTACCTCGGGTTCGAATTAATTTAATTTTTAAGGAATTTTAGAAGACGAAAACTCTTCTAACAAACAAAACATATATATTTTAAATAAGTTTTTTTTTATTCCCATTGTTTTATACTATAAAAATTTTTTTACTAAACCCTAAAAACCCTACAAACCCTAAACCCTAAAACCCTAAACCCAAAAAACCCTAAACCCTAAAACCCTAAACCCTAACCCCTAACCCTTAAACCCTAAACCCTAAACCCTAAAACCCTAACATATATATTTTAAATAAGTTTTTTTTATTCCCATTGTTTTATACTATAAATTTTTTTTTTTACTAAACCCTAAACCCTAAAAACCCTACAAACCCTACAAACCCTAAACCCTAAAACCCTAAACCCTAAAAACCCTAAACCCTAAAACCCTAAACCCTAAACCCTAAACCCTAACCCTAAAACCCTAAACCCTAAACCCTAAAACCCTAACATATATATTTTAAATGTAATTACAAACTCCATATTTACAAGCGTCGATTTAAACCGTTGGCATTTCACATCTCGTCATTGTCACCAAAATCGAAGTTCGTCGGGTCATTTTTTTAGATTGCAAGACTCAACCCCACACTTGAGTAATTTTTTTCAATCGAAACCGTCTATCTTTTACATATTATAGAGTACATAATTAATTTCATACAAAAAATAAAGTTAATCAGCTATTGCTGCACAATTTTTTTTGATCGGCAAAGAAGAATTTTATTAAAAACGGGGGAGCTATCGCTACACAATTGATCAGACAAAAAAAAAAATTTTGTTAATGAAATTGTGTCTCGATAATTAAGAAGCTTTCTAAACCCGATCGAGGCAAATTTTTACGAGAAAATGATTAAATAAATAAGGAAAATTAGTTTTGGTGGAGTAAATGGAGGGAACATATTAGTGACGAAAAAAATATTTTCGTCACCAAAAAGATGTGGAGGGAACATATTAGTGACGAAAAAAATATTTTTGTCACCAAAAATTCCATTGAAGGGAACATATTAGTGAGGAAAAAAATATTTTCGTCACCAAAAAGATGAGGGAACATATTAGTGACGAAAAAAATATTTTCGTCACCAAAAAGATGTGGACGGAACATATTAGTGACGAAAAAAATATATTCGTCACCAAAAAGATGTAGAGGGAACATATTAGTGACGAAAAAAATATTTTCGTCACCAAAAAGATGTGGAGGGAACATATTGACGAATTATATTTTTCCTCTCAAAATAGTCATATAGGAGACAAAAATTAATTTCGTCACCAGAATTTCGTCACGGTTTATCATTTTTGTTGTAGTGACACCTGTGCTTCATAGGTATGCACATTTTGATAGGAGGTACTAGTACCTGTCAAGTTGGTGCTGGTACTCGTCTGGTCCGAAAAAGGAGATTGTTATTTGGTGAGCTCGTTTTGATGCATGAGGTGTTTCCTTCCAACTTTAAACATTCAAAACAAATACTAGGGACTAGAATATACTTAGGGAGAGTGGGATAAAAGTCTACGCTACCTCTCCTCCGATGTTTTAGCGGGATTTCGGGTTTTTGCGAAAAAAACGATACGTCGGTGGGTACGGCAACGGTGGGAGCTTTTTGGTTGGGTTTGTTTGGGTTGGTTGGTGTATTAGTGATATGTGAGTGTGTTGGAGTGTTGGTAGCTCGAATTTGAGTAGTGGGGTTGTTTGAGTGGGAACCCACTTTGCTTCTCACCTATCTCTCTCTAGAATTTCTCCTTCCTTCCTTTCTTTCTTTCCTGGGATTTGTGAGTGAAACTGTGAAAGTAGAGTGTGTGAGGTGGTGAATGAGGTGTGAGGAGTGAAGGCCGGAGAGGGAGTATATATAGGTGAGATTAAGCCTCATCATTTGGCCCATTGGCCCGGGGCCTGCAAGGCCCGTCGGGCTTTACCCAAGCCCGAGCCCTCCAAATGGGCGGGCTAGCCCAGCCCGATTTTTCCATGGGCCGGGCTTGGGCCTAAAAATTTTAGCTACAACCCGCCCGCCCGAGATACTAGCCCGCCCGTAACCCGGTACACTTGTAATGCATTATTGCACGGTTAATGTACATAAGATATAATATATAATGTACCAAAAAAAGATATAATACAAATGTACCAAAATAATACAGAGTTGGACATGTGTGTAACTATGTGTATATATCTCACAGTAAAGTTCTAATAAAAAACTAAATATATGCATTAAAATTTTGAGAAGGTCTGAACATATGCATTGATTGACAATTCATTTGTTGCATGGGTAACTAACAATTGCTCATGGTGTATTATTGTTACAGTATATGGTAGGCTAGACAAGGTTCAGTTGTAATTAAAAAAAAAATGGCTCCAAAAGGTTCAGCTGTAACAAAAAAGAAAGGGCATTTTGCCCGCCCAAATAGCCCAGCCCAGCCCGGCCCGCCCGACTAGGATAAGCCCGTGGGCGGGCCTGGGCTTCAACTTTTGAGAGATAGCCTGGTTGCCCGACCCGCTAAAAAGAAAAAGCCTGCATAGCCCGGCCCGCGGGCGGGCTTGGGCTGAAAGTTCGCGGGCTGGGCCGGCCCGGCACGGCCCGATGATGACCCTTAGGTGAGATGGGTGATCTTTGGAGGGCGTTTTGGATAGGAACATTCCCATGTGGGCATGGTGATAATGGTTATTGATAGGGGGCAGAGCTAGGGGGTAGGGAATTAGATTTTTGCAGGTGAGGGAAGTTATCCCCGGATTTGAGGAATGATGAGGGTGTAAGGTGGTATATCGGGTGATTTGAAAGGTGGTGGTTATGGAGAATACATGGTGTGATGATGGCATGTAGGGTGGTGTAGGAGGTAAAATTAGGATAGAGTAGTCTGATTTTTTTCCAGTGGATAAGGTGAGGGAGATGATGATGAGGGGAAATTATGGTTGGAACGATGGGTTGAGTTGACATTTGTAGGAGGAAGTCTATAGGCTTATCCTAGGGTTGTATAGAGGAAGATCAAAGATTAATGTTTGTATTAGCAATTTTCCGAAAAGTAAAGAGTTGATTAGTTATTTCCAGCATTGAACACTTGTAGACAATCCAATTAGTGAATGAATTCTATTGATCCTGAATTTAATCTCTGTCAGACTAATTCCAATGGAACTGTTATTCATTAGTTGCACGGTCACATTATGATGGGTTGTTATTTTCATCCTAAAGTAAGGTCGACAGTTTTTTGTATGTCTTACACTGTGATAGTAATGTGGTGAAGTCTAATAGAAAGTAGAATTTACTACCCTACGATACACTTTAGTGGATATATATGTGTGAGAAATATGATTGACATCTGCATTGCAAATCGCGACTAGTTGGACTATATTCAATAAAGTAAAAGAGATTAATTTGTTCCGCAACACCATGGTAAAAAAAATTTGCTAGAAATTTGTTGTATCAGCGCGTCTGTTGTATAATTCCTGTGTTCGTAACCCTTATCCCTGATTCATAGGAGCAAGGAGCAGCAGGCTTTCTTATGTGAAACCCATCGCCTTTGAGTATTTTGTTTATAGGTTTCTATCACCAACACACGAACAATTGTGAACAGTAACTACCTATTTTCATCATATCTATGTATCCGGATCCATAAGATATCATTATACCCCCCAAGATGCAAGGTTCCTATCACTTTGGTCGCATAAGAAAAATTTGAGGGGAGGTACATTGAGAGCCCCAGTACAATAGAACTATATAATATCCTTGACGGGTTCCACAATTTGTTATGCCAGTGTTCTGGTTGTATGTTAGCCAAACATCATGATCATATCTTATTTGCAAACAAAACTCTTAAATCATGCCATTCCACTTGCCACTTTTTGGTTCTTAAGAAACATTATTCAATATTTCAATGTTCTCGAGAAACAACTTTTTTACTTGTGACAGGACCTTTTATCGTTCTCTACGCCAGTTAATATGTATTATTGGTCATTTTTTTTCCTTATATCTTTGATTTTTTTGTTTGTTCCATCATTGTTAACCCAAATATTTTCTGAGAAATACATTATTGATTTTGATGATAACAAACATATTTTTATTAAAGGAGAAATATAATAAATTGTGATATTTTATACTCACTTGAATAAATGGTTATTTTGTAGGATTTGATTGAGGTACACAAAGAAATATTCTACACCAACTTCCTATCTCCAATAGCCAATATATTGAAGAGGGAGAAGATTAAGGACAAATATTACTTCCATATTTTATCGGATGCAAATGCTGTCAATGGAATATGGAAGCTGATTTGGTTCCAATGGCAGTTCAAAAAATGTTGGTTATTTGAGAAGATCATTTCCTAATCAAAGTTCCAACGGCAAGTGGAGTAATTAAAGGAATGAATTCTTATGGCTGCCTATTCAAGCTTTAAACGGCTAGTTATGAACAAGGAATGAGTTTGCTGTCTTCTATCAAGACAATATTGGATTGATATATTCCAAATTCGGAGTATAACGTTCATGTGCTGATGCCTATAAGGCCAAGGAAGATTATAGGAGATGTGCGAGAGCAACCAACGGAAAAATTACGTGTTCGATCTTTATTTGAGCTATCATTGTAAAAGGGATTGTATACCCTTGTTCGCACTCTTGTGAGAGTTATTCTTTTGTGAGTGATTTTTGTGTGAGGAAAAATTACTCGAGTAGGTGTGACTAGCACCAGAGTCAAAACTAGTTGCTTAGGTGTGACTAACACCGGAGTAAAAAATAGTCGGAACGATTGGGGATAGATTGCTCGTTGTAAAGGTTTCTCTAGCACCCGCGAAGCTAGAATGTGTTACTATTGGAGATAGTTGGACACTTGGGGAGTGGACTAGGCCGTGAAGTTGCGGACCGAACCACGATAAATCTTTGTGTTTGATTTCTCTCTTCCCTTTACTATTTATTTTTTGTCATATATTATTATGCGTGCTTGAATTGATTTAATTTTATTGGGTATTGCATTTAAGTTTTTAATTCCGCATTATTTTTTGAGAAACCCAATTCACCCCCCTCTTGGGTTGCTATCTGGGCCAACAATTGGTATCAGAGCTACGACTCTAGTATTTTTTTTTACTTAATCGTCTTAGGGTAAGATCTATGGCAGCACCTTTTGGTACTTTCCTTCTCGAAGGCCAATCAACCAATAGACCTCCTTTGTTTAGTGGGTCTAACTATAATTATTGGAAGGCTAGGATGCGCATTTATATTCAAGCGTCAGATTATGAGTTGTGGAAAATTATTGTTAATGGGCCGCACTGTCCTACTAAAACTATGAATAAGGTTGTAGTTCCTAAGGAGGAAAATGAATGGGATGAGAATGATTTGAGAGGCGTTCAAATGAATGCCAAGGCCATGAACCTCTTATATTGTGCGTTAGACCCAAATGAATTTAATAGAATATCTGCATGTGATTCTGCTAAAGAAATTTGGGATAAGCTAGAGGTCACGCATGAGGGTACTAGTCAGGTTAAAGAGTCTAAAATCAACATGCTTGTTTAGGGTATAACAATAGGTTGGTAATGATATTCGTCCTGTGTCTATTGTTTTCTTTTAACTGGTTTACCGTTCTGCATAAGTGCGAAGAAGAAATTTCTGCGACTTTCTAGAGATTTATACTTTTTTAGTGCCTGTGATGGGTCATGAATCCGTTTCACTTGTGAGTAGCTTCAAAGGTTTCAACAATCGATTAAAAGTAACTGCGTGCCCACCAAAACGTTAGTTTGTCTGGAAAAATTCTTTGCACTGGTGGTAGGTGCTTGACAAATACAAAGAACCCTGCCACTTATCAGCAGGTTATATCCTGGAAGAGGCAATGTAATCATCTTGAGTTCTGCATTTGTCAGCCTGCATCCTAAAAAGTCTCAGTGGACAAAAAGAAATCCTTGGTAGTGTCTGAAAAGATCATAATTTTTCCTCCCATCAAGCATGCGCGGTATTGGTCTTTAAGCCTATGGTGGATTTGTATGTATCTGGACCAAGGTACTTTTAAAAGAAAAGGGAAGTATCTGTTACACCCTAGTTAGTGTTGTTGCTAATGGTGTTCATGCTTTGGCCTTGTAATAGTTTACATTTAAACTGGCTTAAGAACTAGAATATATATATATATATATTTTAGTATAATTACACTCTTAGACCTCTGAATCATTTTTTATATTTAGTTTTGTTGGGATTAATGATTTGAGTATTTCTATCTAAGAAGCACAGACATGTGTATTGGTACTATTTATCCATGTGTGATGCGCGTCGACACAACACATTATAACACGCTCTGGCACGGCGCCTAATATATGTCCATTTTTTGTCATATGCATTTCATTGTACCCGCTGGGGACATGTTAGAAGGTCAAAATGCAAAATTGCTATGGGTTACTTAGTTCATGAACACTTATTTAGTGACTTTGGTTGTTATACCTTCATCATGTTAATATAATGTTCTTTTTAATCCCAATTTCATTTAAATAACGTTTTTAGATTGTCATATGAATTTATGGTACTTATATAGAGATGTATATAGTCAACGTGTCCCCAACGTGCCGTGTCTTACTTTTTGAAAAAAATAGTGTGCCCATGCTGCATCTGTGTTGTGCTTGTTAAATTTGTATCATCAGCTGAATGGAGATATGCTTGGAATCTGATGCAGATTTAATTGGGGATTACATTGCCCAGGGAGCATCATCAGTTGTCTTGTCAGATGCTATATTTGAGAAAGAGGCTATGGATCATAGTCATAGACGTTTCAATCTAATAGATCAACTTTCCCAGCTTGCGGTTTTGCGGGGAAATGAAGCTGTACAAAGGTTAGCTTTAGAATTGCCTGTTGCATATGGTTTTTTAGTAGCTATTAGATTACCAATGACACGGTTGTTATTAGTTATGACTTATGAGTATCATCCGTTCCACATTTCCACTACATGAGCAGAAATATAAGAGTTCGTTAGGCAAACCCTTTTCAAGTTGAATGCGCACCACGGAAATGTTGCCTTTCAAAATCCGAACAGTTATGTAAGGAAAGCCTCAAAAGTATTCCCCTTGGTTATTTTTTGCGGCTTTTTCCCAACTTAATGCAAGCACGGGTCCAACTCGCAAGCTACGGTTCTAGCAGTTCAACCTGTATACGAAAGGAATGTTCAAAGAATATATTCTGAAAAGTATATAATCATTGCTGTTCGTTCAGATAATTGTTTTGCAATCTCAAGTTCACAAATGATGCTTAAATTGTATCAATTTGTCGGCACCTCATGACATTTTCTAATACTGCAGACCATGTACTACCAGAATATTGTTTCTACGAATCACACTCTATTTTTAAAATCTTATGGACAAACCAGGTACCCTCTTCAAGTTGATAAACTCAAATTTCAATTATACAGCTACAAACTGGTAAACCAAAATATACTAAAATATTTAATTTATACTGCTATATAAATTAATCCATCAAATCCCAAGGGGTTGATCTAGTAGTCAAGGCTTGGGGCTTAGGAGTTTGGTCCCTTCTAAGGTATCAGGTTTGAAAACTCGTAGTTGCTATCAACTCCTTTGGTGCTATTCCATACAGAGCTTTGCTCAAGCTTTAATTGGGGCCTCTGTTAGTGGACAGTGGGATTTGGTCCCCCAGGATTTGTCGAGGTGTGCGAAAGATGGCCCAGACATTTGGTTATCAAAATTATAAATTAACCCATCAAGAGAGGAAAGCTGCAACTACTAGTAAGCGAGAAAAAATTGGGTGCAAATAGGGTACAACTATAGTAGTACTCCAGCGCGTATCTTCGACCATCCAAAAGTGTTTTTCTCCTGGTGAGCACATGCCAACAAATTAATCTATCACGGTGAAACAATGTTTCCACGAAATGCAAAAAATAGTTTTAATTACTAGTTTGAGGGGGGATGGAACCTTATTGACTAGTTATTTTGGCTACTCAACAGACTAGGTAAAGCTTACATTTAGCTATTTTTCGTAGTTAAATAAACATTGATCATCTATTTTCCCCTATTTGATGCAAACATTCCTTTTCAACCATTCACTTAGTGAAAACACGTCAAAATTAGTCAGGGCAGCATGTATTTTTGAACTAGCTGTCCTCTAGCGACTAACCGGATATATTTCACACAGAATCCTCAAAATATCGAAGATATTCCAATCGGGTGACCCGTACTGGCCTTGGATCGGTATCTTGATTTAATGAGCGCTCTAATGTCTAGTCCCCCTGACCTATAGGAAGCGGTACCACCTCGACACTCACAACATGTAAATTCTTACCAGTGCCCTATAACGAAAGCACCAAAAATCTACTCAGGGCTAAGTAGCTCACCCTCCTTTGTTTTCACATTACAGGCACCAAGCACTTTACATTGGGATGTATAAGATGATCTTTAAAGTGCTTACAATCATTACATATGGTGTAGTTTCTCATGAAACTCAAGAGATTGAGACCTTCAATTGGTTGAGTTGAGTTTCCACCAGGAGTGATCAAATTAAATAGGCTTAGTCACATCCCTATTCAATGTTTTCCACATTATATCGTTGCAAGAAGATACTGACAATTGGTCTTCGATTTAGCTCACATATATAGCCCAAGTCATAATATCTTGAAAAGACCATAAAATCCAACACTAGCTCATTTCTTAAACTTGAGTAGACTTGGCCCATATTTTTCACTCCCTGAAATGATTGTAGTTTTAAAGTGTATATTCCATCCTACATTATTTTTTTAACATGCGTACACTTTCCTTTCATGCTCCCCACCTTACAAGCTTCAATATTCCCCTCTCCGACGCTTTCCACTCCCACACCCGCTTTGTGCAACTAAGTTCCATGAATCTGTTTTTGAGATTTATGTTTCTCGTACGTCTAGCGTTTTTTGACCAACCCTAAGTTACAAGCTTCAATCAGAAGCATAATTTGGTGCTATTGATGCATGACTTTTGAAATGATACCTCAGAATGTGACGTATGTTCTTATTCACCATTATAAGTAACCTTGACATTGGTTATTCTTTCAGCTCAAAGCAATCTTTGTGGACCTGCAAAGAATGAATATTTGAAGGTTAAATTTCATGGACACCCCCTCATTTATTCTAATTTTCCTAGAACACCTCCTAACCTTTAAAAACGTCCATACACATCCCTTCTGTAGACACCCCGATTTTGAACCTGGGATGCGCTCGAGCATTTCCAATGATGATGAAACGGACCAATCATGACTACCCGAAACTTGTGAGAGTAACTTGAACTTGATCAAAATCAGCCAAACACCACCCCAAGCAATCAAAATAGCCCAAACCAACTCAAGCATTGTTGAACCAAACTAAACCATCAATCTGCCATCAAGAACCTTGAGCGCTCAAGCTTGAGGCTTTGAGCGCTCAACCCTGGAAAACACCTTGAGCGCTCAAGCCTACAATCTGATCCAGTCAGCAATCTGCAGAGTATCTCATCATGAGATTTTCTGCATGGGAGCGTCTGGGGTGATCTTCTACGATCCTTATACGTATAATACACTCTACCAACTCTAAAACTACACCTAAAACTACTCCTAACCCACTTTCAAATACAAACCCACTTTCTCTCTCTCCTCTATTCCCTCCCACTCACTCTATAAAAACCACCTAGCACCCCTGGTTTAGAGGTTAACCATTCTCACACTTCAGCACTCTCAATTACTCCAGAAAATCGTCCATCTCCCTCTCTCTCTACAAAACCACTCATTCAACATCAAAACCACTTACAAAACCACTCTTCAAATCCTAAATTCGATCCTTAATCTTCAATCAATCACATACATTGTCTCACTCATCCAAAATACCAATCAAAACATCCACAATCTTCCATCTCCAAGCCCGAAATCAAGTTCAAGTTACAATCATTTCCAAAAGGTAGTTAAACAAGTGATAAACTCACTGTTTTGATCCATCTGAGGAAGACCAGTGAGTTCAAGCAAATATTTATACTTGCATTGAACTCACGAAGGTCTAAAAGTTGTTCAAAAACAGTTTTCAAATCTGCAGTTACAACAGGGGTTGAGCGCTCAAGCCTCAGGCCTTGAGCGCTCAAGCCCAATTCTGAACAAGTTTCTGTTTTGCTGATTTTTGTGCCCTCTCTTGGTTTTGATCATTATTTAAGAGTTATCTATGTTCATGTGACCCTCAAAACAGCTTATTTTTATTTCAAAATCACATGCATGAACATTGGTTAGCTACTTTATTATGATCAAAAATCAAAACCTTTGCAAATCTCATTTTTGGGTACAAAACGGTGACTGAATCACCTTAATTGCTCCTGTTTAATGTGCTGAAGGTCCTGAGAATCATTAAACACCCATTTTCAAGTCAGATATCAGAAAGCCAGATTATGGCTTGAGCGCTCAAGGTCATTCACTTGAGCGCTCAAGCTGTTCTTGGGCAGTTTGTTGATTGATAGTTGATTCGATGATGGATCAAGGGTTAATTCCTTTCTGGTGTGTGTGTATTGTTATATTTGTGCTTGTAGTCTGAATCTCCCTCTCATATACTCTTTTGGGTGTTTTCCCTTGCTAGTTTTGTAATGATGCTTCTCTTTTCATCATTCTTTGAGAAATCAAACTCATGTGTGTTTAATCTGTTTATCTGTGAAAAGTGTTTATAAATGTTTGATTTTACAAAGAATGAGAAGAGAAATCATAAGAAAAGGGTTAAACTCACAGGAATCAGGAACTGGTTTGAGCGCTCAATCCAGGGGCCTTGAGCGCTCAAACTGGTTTAGGAAGATTGAGCGCTCAATCCATCATCTTTGAGCGCTCAAGCCTGATTCTGGGATCCAGATTACAAGTTGATCAAATTAAGTCTCATGTTCATAATTTTTGGAATTGTTGTATAGTTTCTGTAATTTCTCATTTCTTGTAAATATTTGTAGTAATTTCATTTGTTATCATCATCATCACTCATGTAAATCATCAAGCACAAGCATCCACTTTAGATTCGCATTTTATATTTTCTTACTGTTTATGTGATTCCCATCCCCGATTCCCTATTTTTGCGAATAAATTGAATTTCAAATATTTCCAAAATCCCACAAAACATTGAGTAGAGGCCGGTTCACGGACCGGGCGAGAGGGGTGCCGTAAAACCCTTCCCCTCTCGTAACCAAACCCCCGAATCCGAGAAATCTTTGGTTTCACGATGGCTAGTAAAATCTTTTTCAATGGGCAACGAGTCATATTTTTATCGATTTCTCGGGTTCGGACCTTAAATCCGGGTGGCGACTCAAACAATCATAATCTTTTCGAATTGCAAACCGCACCGTTTTTCTGTGGGCCGTCCACACCTTCATCTTTCACCGTTTCCCATCTTCACCCCTTCTGTTAAAGTTCCGTTTGTATTTGCTAGAATATCATATTTATAAGGAAAAATTTTCTCTCTCTCTCTTCTCTCTCTCTCTCTCTCTCTCTCTCTCTCTCTCTCTCTCTCTCTCTCTCTCATGTATAATCCTTACACATGTAATGATCTTATGGCCTACACCCAACAGGTGTAATGATCTTCTCCTTTCCAACCCAATAATCTTTCACCCTAAATTCAGTTCGTACCCATCGCCCCTATTCCCAGAATTCATCTCCGATCGCCAAACACCGGTCAAGGGGTGAGGCAGCGGCGAGAGGAGGGTAGGGTGGGCAAGGAAGAAGAAGGGGAAACAAAGAAAATGGGGCTTGAGATGGTATCAGTGTTGTGGAAGAGGATAGGCTCTAAGTGAGCCTAGCACCAAGCCCCTTTCCCCTTAATCGCTTTCGTCCGTACCATTACTAAACCTTCTTACCTCTTGTACACCGCCTTCGTCGCCGCCTCCTCTACTGATACCCCCCCTTGACCGGTGTCAAAGTCGCAGTGGTTGAATTAGTCGCCGCCATTGTCACAGTCGTGTGTACAGCAAATAAATGGATATGGGAGTTTGTTTTCATTTTCAAGGGGTGCTGAGATATTTGTGTGCCATTTCACAGATTGGAGGTTACGGATCTATACATTGAGGCGGGGAGGACCGTTGGCAAATGCCGGAGCTTGAATCCGACGGGGGTCCATGCAAATGTCTGAGGAGAAGTGCAGTGAGAGTCGAGAGAGAAGGAGAAGGGGGTTTTTTCTATAAGTTATTTTTTAAACGAGGGTGAAATAGTCATTTCCCTTACTCCGTTAACGGAACTTTAACAGAAGGGGTGAAGATGGGAAACGGTGAAAGATGAGGCGGTGTGTATGGACGTTTTTAAAGATTATGGGGTGTTCTAGGAAAATTGGAATAGATGAGGGGGTGTCCATAGAATTTAACCATATTTCACTACAAGAAAAATCATAATTTGCGAGGAATGAAAATCGTCATAAATGGCACACTTTTCCTCGCCAATGGTATAGGCGAGGAAAATATTTTGTCACCAGTTTTGTCGACAAAGGTTGTCGCAGAAGGTCACATGGCGAGGAAATAAGAATTTCCTCGCCTATAATGCGTTTTTGGCGACGAAATAATTTCCTCTCCTATATTGAGTTTTGGCGAGGAAATATTTCGTCTCCTATATAGATGATTTTTTGTCGATAATTCATCAATTTCCTCGCCAATAATGATGGAAAGCGATCCTGGAAAATTACATAGGCGAGGAAACTTTTCATCGGCAAATAATTTAATTTAAATATTATAAAATAACATAGGCGAGGAAACCTTTCGTCGGCAAGTAATTTAATTTAAATATTATAAAATTACATAGGCGAGGAAATTTTTCGCAAGTAATTTAATTTAAATGTTATAAAATTACATAGGTGAGGAAATTTTTCGTCGGCAAGTAATTTAATTTAAATGGTATAAAATTACATAGGCGAGGAAACTTTTCGTCATTAGAAAGCTTCTTAGAGAAACCTCTTTAGTGGGAAAATTTTCGTCACCTAAAGAATATATATGAGTATAGGTGACAAAATAAATTGTGACACATTCCTTTGAGAATACAATCCTGTTCATTTTAGAATCCAATAGATATCAAACAAAAACCCTGTGTTACATTACATTTCACCAAAATAACTAACATATATTCATAAACCTTCAGAATATTTAGTATTATACACCAAGTAGTTCATCCACCATAGGATCTAATGCATCCTTGTTCCAAAGACAAAAAGTCAAAAATAATCAAACTAGACCATATCATGTTCTTATCCTATGCATCATCCAAAAAGAAGACTCAAACTTCATACAAAAAAAAAAAGAACAGGTCGTCACATATTGATATATCCAAAAAAGAAGTCTTCAATGAAAACCATATACTCTCATCTTTCCCATTATCCCACCTTCTACCTATTCAATCTGCAAAACATCAAACAAGATTACAAAATATTGTTACGATTTTGTTAATAGAATAAGAAAATTTATGTAAACTTAGCAAATATAATGTAGACAACTCAACTAAGAAAATTTATGTATTCAATACAGCTTCGGTACTTGTTAGCAACTTGTGATAAAGTACAGGAATTCCCAACTGCAAAGTCATCTTGCATTTGCATACAATTGGCATAAAATAACACATGAGAGTTTGTCTACTACATGCCATCATCGATATCGGCTCAAGAGAAAAGACACAAAAATAGTTTGACCTTCTCAGTTTCAATTGATGGAGTAAGCCTTCATAATGAAATCAATACAAGAAAAGGCACAAAGAGGCAAAATGTTGCATGTCGCTCGAAGAATCTATAAGTCGGGCACTCCGGGGGCCGATAACGGCTAAAACCAAGGCGTCGACAAGTCAAATTATGCTCTGACGGTATTTTCTTGTCTTACATGGCCCAAACCAGTTATATTAAGTATTTATGACTTCACAGAGGCAAAATATAGCTCGTCGCTCGGGAAATTGATGAATCGGGTACCCCGGGGGCCAAAAAAAGGCTAAAACCAAGGCGTCGGTAAGTCAAATTATGCTCTGACGGTATTTTCTTGTCTTGCATGGCCCAAACCAGTTATATTAAGTATTTATGACTTCACGGAGGCAAAATATAGCTCGTCGCTCGGGAAATTGATGAATCGGGTACCCGGGGGCCGAAAAACGGCTAAAACCAAGGCGTCGGCAAGTCAAATTCTGCTCTGATGTATTTTCTTGACTCGGATGGCTCACACATGCCACGTCATGTATTGGTGACTTTATAGAGGTAAAATATCGCCCGTTGCACAGGAAATCGACAAATCGGGTGCTTGGAGGCCAGAAAACGGCTAAAAATTATGGCGTTGGCATACCGGATTTTGTTCCACTTCAATTTTCTTGATTTGGACAGTTCAAACAAGTCACGTTATGCACTTGTGACTTTACAGAAGCATCATATTTCCTGTTGCTAAAAAAATTGATGATTGGATACTATGAAATCCAAAAAAGGCTTAAAAACGAGGTGTCGGCGTATCGGGCTATGCTCCACCACTGTTTTCTCACATTGGATGGTTCCCCCAAGAAATATTGAGCATTTTTGGCCTACTGGAAGCATCGTTTCACCTACGGCTCAAGAAATCATTGATTGGACGCTTCAAAATCCAAAAAATGGCCTAAAAACAAGGCGTTGACATGCCAAATCCCACTCTGCTGCAATTTTCTTGATTTTGATAGTTCACACAAGTCACTTTATGCACTTGTGACTTTATGGAAGCATTATATCACCGGTTGCTCAAAAATTTGATGATTGGATACTGTGAAATCCAAAAAAGACTTACAAATGAGGTGTCGGCGTATCGGGTACGCTCCACCACTGTTTTGTCACATTAGACGGTTCTCCCAAGACATATTGAGTATTTTTCGCCTACTGGAAGCATTGTTTCACCTACGGCTCGAGAAATCATTGATTGGACGCTCCCAAGTCCAAATATGACCTAAAATGAAGCATTAACATGCCGGATTGCATTCTACTGCTATTTTGTTAGTTTGAATGGTTCACACAAGTCGCATTGGGCATTTATGACTTTTCGGAATTGTTTCTTTGCATGTTGGCTAAAAAGTTCAAAGATTGGACCGTTTGACGCCCGAAAATGGCCTAAAAACGGAGCCGTCGACATGTCAAAACATGTCACACCACTATTTCTGTCATTTGGTCCATTCGCACGGGTTAAATTACTCATTTATGACTTGGAGGAAGCATCATTTCACTAGAGTCCTTTGTGCAATTTCACTGTTTCAAATTTTTACACAAGGTCTCACTAGAGTCCTTGAAATTTCACTAGATTTCCAAATTTCACTAGTTATACAATCAAATTCACTAGATTACCAAATTTCACTAGATTACTAGTGTCCTTTGTAAAATTTCACTAGATTACCAAATTTCACTACATTACTAGAGTCCTTTGTGAAATTTCACTAGATTACCCAATTTCACTAGATTACTAGTATACTTTGTGATACAGCCATAAAATTGAAGAGAAGTTCGGGTCACAATCTACTCATGAACAAATTCAAAGTCCTACCTTCAAACTTCTCAGATCCGTAGGCGTCTTCGTACCAAACCAGCTAATTCAGCTTGACTACTCTATTTGAAGGCTTAATTCAACTTCAATGTTCGGACAAGCAGCTGCTGCGAGATTTCCAATGCTCGTTCCAGCAATGTATCCACCCGACCAAGCATTCTGCACCAAAATTGAGGGGAAAAAAATTCAGGGCCACCAATAAGGAAACTGAGTAGTCAACAAATGGGAGGCTGCAATGTGACACTCAAAAAAAGATTAACAAAACTACCTTTTACTGAAAAGTGCCCGGATAACAATAGCAGATGAATATATACGTATAAAAGGATGAATATATACGTATAAAAGGATGAATTTCTTTGCTCATGCTTTACTTACCTGGAAATTGAAACCTCCAGTTATATTCCATCAACATTTAGTACCTACAGAAAGTTCAAATTCTTGAGTACCACAGATGGGGGCTTAATCTTTTGCTACAAGGTATCAAATTTGCATGTTTACAGGGAAGGTTCATGGAATTTAGCTAGCCTTGAATGTATTTAAACCATAAATATGCCATAGCACTCCCCCAGCCATTACCAATAATCAAACGATAAAAGATACCCCAGATTCCAAAAGTGCAACAAGTAAACTACCTCTCCAGCGAAGAAGAGATTCGACTGTATCCTGCTCTCCATTGTGCTGAGTGTTATCCTCACAAAGCATGAGGATTATAATCAATTTTCGACACAAGAACATGCACATGAGAGAGAGAGAGAGAGATCTGTTTGATCAAACACCAAATCTGGATCAGTAATAATACCCTGAAAACAAACAAAGGAGTGCAAGCAAGAAAAGCTAATATTTAGTTTATATTATTTCCTATTAAGTTCTAAGCACAATTACCATACAAAAACCTTGGATCAGTAACAACGCACAAGTAGATGCTATTTTTTCATTCTGATTCTAAAGATCTCAACAGCAAACAGAGAAGCCTGGAAATGGCTAACACCTAAGCAAAAAAAACATGCCCAGTTTCTATACGACTAATATTTACTACCAAATAGAGAGCATGACTTGCTCTCACATCATATTCCACATAATGATGTTTAAAATAATCCTCACCTAGTTAACTATTTGACAGGTGATAATATACACGAGAAAATACCACCGCACAAATAGACCATTTAAGAAACTACGTTCACAAAACACGTCTTCAAGCCAATGGTACCAGCCGACAAAAAGAAGGTAAGCATTATGACTCGTGTTGTCATCTAGCCGATCAAAGCGAAACGAAATCACCATAGAATATGGCCTTGTCATCTAGCCGATCAAAGCCAATCATAAAGCTTGTATTGAGTTGTCTGTTTCCAATATACTATCACATATGTACTCTACAATCGCTTTTGATATTTGACTCGAAAAAAATGTATGAAGGGACAAGAGGTACCTTAGGAAAACGAAACTATCCACTACAACTAATCTTTTCAAAGTAACAAATGTACTCCAACCTGTTGTAAGCAAATGCCACTTGGGTTATTCCTGCACATTTTTTCATACACAGGCGAAATGAGGTCTCAGATTCTCAAAGACAGTATTAGAACTTTTTTCTTAACCTGCAAATATCTGATCATGTAAGGGTTACTCCGTAGTCCATGTTATGGGTCTCAAGACTCTCAATGACTAACAAAGATGTTCTTCTTCCTCTCTTTTCCTAAATCCCAGCTGCATAATAAGGAATAAAAGAAAAATTGACTAAAAACCATTACCTTGATAAACCAATACCTCGAAAAGCATGATTAAATGGCCATTTCACGCCATGAAGATCCCTGGTGATCAGTTGCTACATAGGTTTTTTATTCATATCCTGAACAAAGGAAAGCAAGTACTTCGATGATTGATCAATAAAATGACAATAATGAAAGAATTGAACAAGGTCAAAACGGATTCAACATGAGGAGAATTCTACCAGCAGAGGGGAGCAATTGGCGCGCTTTTTCAGAACCGAAGAGCCACCCTGACTGCCAGTATCACAGGGATTTAAAACCTTGCAGAATGAGTAAACTATAGGCGTTGGATGTTCCCGAGGGTACAACTCAGGACTTGTTGATTCACTTTGCTGCATACATAACTTATTGGTCAGCAACAACATAACGTCCATCAGAAGCATAGAAAAATTAACTTCACAGGGTTTATAGGTTGATACATCTTGTTCTGGGACTAAAGTAATATGTGCATAAACCTCATCACTATGTTGTTCAGCCTACAATCACAAACAATAACTTGCAGAATTAACCGTAGATTGAGTTGCTGAATCAAAATTACTAAAAAAACAAAGTAACATTTGAGGGAATTCATTGGCGCTAAGAGGGTTGACTAAAGGATTCGGGATTTAACATTTGGGGAATTCATTTGCAGCGCCAATTATTTCCCGGGCTTGATTTATGCGGTCTATGCCATCGCCCTTAACTGGGCTGCTGGAAAAGAAAAAATCTTGGGTCTATGCCAACGCCCTAGATTGGGCTACTGGGTAATTGAAGATCTATGCTAGCGGTTCATAATAGGTGTCTTGTTCTGTCTCCCTCTATTTACTAAATCATTTACTTAAACAACCACAAGTCCATAACATTAACTTGTTCTGCTTTAGGGGATTAGAAAACTAAAATTACTTAGGAAAGAGCATTGAAAAGAAGAACATATACATGAAAAAATTGGTTTTCTTATCCTACACTCGTCCTAGCATTCCATAGCCAATAATTTTGAACTAATCAAAACAAAAGCCCCAATCTTATTCCATGAAAACATAGAAAACCTAAACAACAGTAAATCAAAACCCAATGCAATAGGTGTTGTCGGTAGTGGTGATGCTTGGAGATTTAAGAGGAGGAAAAAAATAGGGGGCAAATTGGGGGGATAACAGTTACCCGAATATTCTTGAATGAAAACATAACAAGCTAGATAGTTTGTGCAAACCCCAAATTCATTATCACATCCTACTGAATGAAGATTGAGAACCGGGCCTTGTAAAAAATCAAGCCATATCAGGATTTATTGCACAACAAATTAGTGTAGTTTTTCCTTCTAATTACAGGAGTTACCTATTTGGATCTGTCGTCATAGCTGCACGAACTATAGGTTTAAAAAATCTGAGGAGACTCCATGGCACAACAGTTTGTTCAAAATCGAGCCTTAGGAACAAAATATGGCAGACAGTAGTCACAAGAAATCGAGCCAAAACCAAAAAAAAAAATCGACCCAGAAGGGAAGGTGTGATAGGAGTACCTATTTCGAACAGATTCTAGAAAAATAGAGGAGAAGGAACAAACCTTTGGTGGAACACAGAACGAAATCAGGATTGAAACCCTAGCACACCAATAATCGAGCAATCCTCAGCCAACATGAAAACCCAAACAAGACCATACCAGACTTCAATCGACCATTTCTAAACTCTATTTGTAAAATGGAATCCAGTTAAGAGTTTAGAAATTGGGGAAAGTGATAGAGAAGAAAGAGAAATTCTCATACCAGGAGATACATCGGCAGCGGCGAGGTAGCAATCGGTAGGGGACGGCTTGGCTTTGGAATGGAGGAGATACAGAGATACGAGTTAGAGATGGAGAGACGTGTTAGAAAATCTGAAATCTGATTGGGGCTTTTTCTTCTTCCTTTGTTTTTTTTCTCTTGCAAAAGACCCGCCCAATATAAATTGAAGCCCGCCAAAAGAAATTTCGCTCCAATCAATTACCGACGAAAACAGTTCCTCGCCCTCTGTGAGCTCATTAGCGAGGGATTATTTCGTCGTCCCATTCGTTAAAATAATGAAAAAAGAAATTTCGGTCCATACAAATTAGCGAGGAAAACAGTTCCTCGCCCATTGTGAGTTCATTAACAAGGACTTATTTCGTCGTCCAATTCGGCCAAGTAAAATAATGAAAAAAGAAATTTCGGTCCACACAAATTAGCGAGGAAAACAGTTCCTCGCCCATTGGGAGTTCATTAGCGAGGATTTATTTCGTCGTCCAATTCGGCCAAGTAAAATAATGAAAAAAGAAATTTCGGTCCACACAAATTAGCGAGGAAAATAGTTCCTCGCCCATTGGGAGTTCATTAGCGAGGATTTATTTCGTCGTCCAATTCGGCCAAGTAAAATAATGTAAAAAGAAATTTCGGTCCATACAAATTAGCGAGGAAAATATTTCCTCGCCCAATGTGAGTTCATTAGCGAGGAATTATTTCGTCGTCCAATTCGGCCAAATAAAATAATGTAAAAAGAAATTTCGGTCCATACAAATTAACGAGGAAAATATTTCCTCGCCCAATGTGAGCTCATTAGCGAGGAATTATTTCGTCGACCAAGTAAAATAATTTAAAAATAAATTTAGCTCCATAAAAATGAACGACGAAACATTTTCCTCGCCCAAGGTGAGTTTTTCAGTGAGGATTGATTTCGTCGTCCAACAGATTTCAAAGTTTCGCGCGCCCGGGGACGGTATGGAGGGAGCATATTAGCGAGGAAATTTATAACCTCGCCTAAACTTTGGTTTGTCCACTCTTTTAGAGACAAAATTATAAATTTCCTTGCCCATTTACTAATTTTAGCGAGAAAATAATATTTCCTCACCTTAAATTTGCTTTCCCTATAAATTAGTGACGAAATATGGTTTTCGTCACAAAAAAGACATAATTGGAGACGAATTTTATTTTCCTCACCAGCATTTCCTCACAGATTATCACTTTTCTTGTAGTGTTTGAATGACTCTGAGATAGCTACAGCAGAGATGCGAAAGTCTGAACTTTTAGCTGCAAAAGAGAACTTGGATAGAAGCTTGGCTTCAAATTACCAGATTAGGACGCAGTTGCAAAAGCAGCTTCACAGCCTTTTGAGGGAACAAAACAAAGAGAGCGTTGCCAAGTTGCGTAAATTAAGGACACGAAATTATCTATATAGATCTCAATGCCGGAGCAATAATTTGTTGCTGTAGTAGAAAATGCGAATAGAATTGATACAAGAGCTTCACGATTTTTTCAAGGGGAAACAAAAAATGATACAAGAGCTTCACACAGTAAATTACAGGAGGAAAAAGAAATCTGCAGGGTATTTTCCATAAATCCTGCATATTTTCTTATTGAAATACAAATTTCAACGTGGCCATTGGGATTGATACTGGAGGTAAGGTGTAAGCTATGGCTCCAAGTTGTACGTTTCGGGAGACCAAAAAACTGGATTTTACACATTCTGGGAAGAAGGCGGCCAAACACTCTTGCGGTATTCTGCAAGGGCCCACATTGTGAATATGTTTCTGTATTGTGGATAATGTAGCATGAAATTCTTCATGCACACTCCAGTAATTTCCTGCATGTGGTTCATAATTTATATGGTCAGGAAAAATCAACCATGCATATAGTAACAACAAGGAGTTTCAATATTAGAATTTTCAACGCGGAGTTTCTGCTTTGGTTTCATTGTTTCTATGATGTTTTGGATCCAAAAGAAATGAAGAAATAAGTACTTTTTTACTTTTTCAAAAGAGTAATTAAGACGATATATGCTTTAGGGAAATGTAGTTTAAATATTACAGTAGAATTTTCTTTTCCAAACTTGTTTGCCAAGCATGAATTTGGTCATCGGAAATTTGAATTAAGTCTTCTCAAAATAGGGCATGTATGGAAAAAAATACCGGATAAGAAGTTTAAAAAATGTCAACGACAAAGTTTTCAAAAAACATTCTGCAATATGAATAAAAAAGCTCCAACCAAATGGCAGGGTCTTCACACTCTCAAATGAACCGCTCAGGTGGTAGTCTTGCCTAAGGCGGGACTATGGAGTCTGGCTTTTGTCATCTAGTACCTACGTGGTGCTGTGGTGACGGCCTGTCCTTACGGACAATAGTTATGGCTCAAACCGAACATTCCACAGTCGGTCGGGAGCCCCTATGGTCACGCCCAATGGGGTTGTTACACTGGTTGCCCCTCTCACCCTTTTTTGGATAAAAAAAATAGACTACTACTATATTCCTGTTGTGGAAAATCACAGAAGATTCAAGGCATATATAGCACAGAAGATTCAAAACAACAAAGTAGTGTAACAGGAAATGAGTGTGGTTAAGCAAAATTACCTGTTGTGGAAAATCACCATCATCCATTTGTGCATTAATCAATATCTTTGCTGCCCTATGCAAAGGTGTTGGATCTCTCTCAGCCTAGTTAATGAGATTAACAAACAAACGAGAAAACTATTAATCATTATTCAGATGATTAAATCGGTGATAGTTTTGAAATTTGATGCTAACCTGTCCGCCATAAATGAGACCAAGCATAGCCCATGATGTCTGTACTACGTTTGTTCGGTTTCCTTCCAGCGGTTGGTATTTCTATTTTATTCATAAAAATATAACAAAACATAATCATGGTGAAATATGAGTACCAGAACAACACATAATAATCATGGTGAAATATGCTAAAACTTCTTGGTCTTTTGGTTAGCAAATAGACACTAAGACCCCGTTTGTTTCAATGTAAAATATTTTACATGTAAAATTGTTTGGATGAATGAGATTGGTAGAGCCGTAGAGGTGCTTGCCACTTGGGTAGTGGAATGAGGTCACGGGGAATGGCTGAGGAAAGTAACTTACAGAGTTTTCAGGCGTGGGTCATTTTTCCTCCACGGATGGAAAAGATTTTACAGTGGAAAATATGTTACCGATAAACAGAAAACGAACGGAGCCTAAGCTTGGACATAGGAATTACCATAGATGGGCAAGATTCAAGGCTTTCTCCCCAGCCTCCCTCTTCATTCTGTGCTTTAAGCAAAAATTCAACCCCTCTTCGAACCGCTTGGCAGTTGTTATACGTCTTTCCAGCCGAAACTAACCCTTCAAGCGCAAAGAACGTCCCGTAGATGAAACAAATTCCCCAGTATCCATGCCAAGAACCATCAGGCCATTGTCTCCCCTCAAGAAAATGAATCGCTTTTTCCACAGAAATCTCTATTTCTCTCCCCCGATGGCCCGGATGCAAGTGCTTGAATATTAGCAGAGCCTGAATTATACTACCAGTAATCTCGACGTGCCTAGATTTGCCAATTAAATGGGAGAAAAAAAAAATTAAAGCTGTATAGCTAGACACTCAAAAAATTAAACTAAAACAATTTCCCAATTGCAAAGTTGCTTCCATCCAGATGGTGTGTAGACCCCCTTCTCTTCCAAAATAAACAATCGTTTTGCCATCGCTCTACAAAAACCTTTTCGGGTTCTTACTCAAATTTTCCCACACGATTATGGTCTGAAAAATACTTACAAGGTCTTTGAGAATTTTCGAATAACACTGAGTAACATAGAAGGACAAGTTCTTACTCCATTTCGACAACAATGTCAGCAAACAGTTCTGAAGGATTCAACGCCTGAACATATATAAGGAAATAACATAAAAAACCTCATCACAAAATTGCGTCAAGAGATCTTAAAAGGTAGGATTCTCTTTGAATAAAAAAGTGGATTTGATTGTTAGGCTAAGCGTGAATGTGAAAATCAAAGTATAGAAGCTAGTAGTATAATAGTATTGAATATTACCTGTAAAGCTAGTGATGGAACAGCCACCTCCCAAACAGCAAATCCACCACTTGCAGGGTGCTACAAGAAAAATAAAATAAAATAAAATTCAACGGCTGCTATTATGTTCGTTTTCCTTGACATAAAAGAAGTATACAAATATACCACTTATTCATTTTGTACGTAAATTTCGTACAAAAATTAATTCGTACAAGTATGCAAATATTTCCAAATCGATAATACTCTTTACAGTGAACAAATTAATAGGCATGTTACCTGTAAGTATAGAAGGTAATTCACTGCCTCATATAACCTTTGAGTGTCAACTTTCTCCCCGGCAATTTCAGGAGATATTTGAGAAAGAAGTAGTAGACACTGCATATATCCAAAAACAACGAAGGAGCTTTATTTGAGTCTATCAACTTCTAATTTGCTAGTTAAAAAAATTGAACAGAGTTTTGTAAAACAAGTCGAAATTAGCCCACGGCATAAACATACTCCGTAGTGAGATTACTACCTTTACTGCCTCAGCTGTAGCGTCTGAGATCCCCCAACCTTGATCTTGATCACCGAAAGTCCATGCTCCTTTAGTTAATTGGCGATACATGCTTGAGAAATCCCCAGCTGGATTTTCTTTGAGCTGAAAATTATATGAAGATCGATGCAATCTTAGTAAATGACATTTGAAAATACTACTGAGGGTTGTTTTCGTACGTAGTCAGGGGAAGTTAAAAACCTGTGATTCTTTTATGTAGAAGTGTGACTTCTTAAGAGTATCCCCATACTCTTCAACCATATTGCTTGCTAAAAGTGCCTGAGTGGCAAAAGTAGTGTCCCATGCTTGGCTTCCAAAACTCTGCAATTAACAATAAGTAATCTCCTGTTAACTTGGAATGATGTTGATGGACTATTATTGTTTTCACTGATAAATTTTTTTATTTCAGTTTTTGACCAATGCAAACCTCAATATATGGGATACAAACCTGCATTTTCATTCCATCTTCAGCAATCCACAAGAAATCAGGAACTCGGGCAAGATGGTGCTTGAATTCATCGCCATTTGGGTTTTCAGCCCACCAACACATCATTTGCAAACTCTACAGTACAGAAAAAAAAATAAAAATTAAATCAATCAAAGAGTTTGACTCCTTTTGAAAACAACTCGAGCTAACATTGGATGGCAGGATGCTCGAAGAACTGGACTAAGAATTTGACTATATGGTTTCCAGAAGTTCAAAGTTCAGAATCGAATCTGATTAAAAGCAAAGATTCACGGTTATCGATCAAAGCTAGTATCACTTCTTTTTTGTTTTTGAAATAATTGATTCAACCAACCTGAACTGGTTGTTCTTATTCCTTTTCAAGCTTATAATACTCCATACAACCATAACAAAATCTTATGTAACACTAACACCAATAAAATAAGCAGAAAATGTATGTCGTCTTACTCACCTTTTCCACACATCCTATAGTGATGTATCTGCTAGTCTCTGCTCCATAACGCATATACTTAACTGTCTTCTTAATGGCTCTATCTCTGATCTTGTTGAAGGGCCAACGGTTCATGATCGGCTCACTCAAATAATGAAGACTATCCCAAATGAGATCTTGTATGAAGGTATGTTCATAATAGAGATCCTCCTGTATTCAAAATTCACCGTTGGATTCAGTATGCCATAACATGTTAAGGATTTCCTTCTAAAAATACTGTAATAGAGATATTCCTTTGGTGCAATTCTAGCCTATCTGTATAGTTAAGAGTCGTTAGACTTTAGTAGATTTACTGCAATCTGCTCTAGCAATGTATCAATCCACAATTATGGTAATCTTTTGTGCCGAATTTGGAAAACATAAATAGCAGAGTATTATTGGAGCTGCACAAAATATCCTACATCTGCAAATCCTAGAGATAACTCCAACAGTGGAATTTCACCAACCTTACAACAATGGTGCCGTGTTTTGTTCCAATTTATCTCCTCGTATGGCTTTGTGTGAATTTCTTGTCTAATTGACTTGACTAGATCTGTTATCGGCCCATGATACTTCCTCCCGTACAAGTATGACATCGGCATGTAAGCTGTTCGGCAATAGCACCACATTTTTGCTGCATTATATGAACAACTAAACAAATCATCCTTCTCTTCCAAACTGTTTCTTTTTAAGTAGTGTTGTTTAATCATCATGTTGTTATGAAAGCAATGGTAGGATGACCACTTGCCAAAGATCAATTCATTGTGGTTGTAATAGTCCAGTGGAATTAGTTGAAACAGGAAACCTATTCAATGCTCGTCTTGTTCATTGCTCTATAAATAAGAACATTCAAACACTACTTAGTGAGAACTGAAAAGAAGAAGAGAAGGAAAGAAATTGACAGGAGAGTATTTCTAATGAGAATTAGTATTGGTCCAGAAGATCAATAAGATTTTGATAGAACAATCTTTGGCATATATTATGTGTTCAATATTTATCTTACTTTTATGAAGATCTCTCTATTGTTTGTCTTAAATTTATAACACATTATTAGCACAAAGCTCTAACTACTTTGATTTTTCTTCATGTGAATCCCTGGAGTATTAAGAAAATATTATTAAGTCTGCATATTTTTCTTCAGTACATTTTGGTTCCTTCATTTTATTACTGTTTAACTTTAATTCTTTTAAATAAACTTATTTGGTAACTTTAATAATCTCTATTTAATTATTTCTCTAAATGCAAATTTTTATGCTCCATTGTTGGCCAAAGGAAAAGATCATAGAAACATAATAAGAGAAGCTTATACGCAAAAACCAAACTATTTTCATTAGATGATTGTTTGAATACACGGATTAGGAATAAATGCTGAATCTTTCCCTAGCCTATAAATATTGGATCACAATGATCAATATTGAACACTTCATGAGCTAGAAGAAATAAGAGAAAGGTAACAATAATGTGATTGGTCCAGAAGATTGATCTCAATATATAGTTCTTGAAGAACTATTTTGTATGCATTGTGTTCAATTATTTACTTTTCTGCAGGTGATTATCATTTGTCTTAATATTATAACAACTAGTATGTTTCTTTTAGTACAAGTTCCTTCGCTTCTTTCTATGCAACTATGTTTCTTATGACAATAATCATGTCATTGTTTGAATTTTATGATTATTAAATATCAAACTGCAAATTTTGCAATTATATACTTTTGTTGTATTTATTTGTAGCTGCATGAAGGCTACTAAATATTTTAAATGAAGGCAGTAAAGAATATCTTTATATTATTTCAATCATCTGGGTTATAATTTATGACAATTAGATTAGTTGAATCACATGCAGTGATGCACTAAAAGTGCTCTAATACAAAAAAAAAAAAAAAAAGTTTATGGTATGACATAATCGCCTTGGGAATCCTAGAACGATTTTGATGCATCAAATCATTGTAAATCCAAATTGGAGTCCAGGCAATGCAAGTAGTTTGATTTATCAGTTGTAGAATAAAACACCAAATAGCTCGACCATATTTGGAGGTTTCCTAGCACTACTTATTTTTGTCACTTGCACAATTTACAAAGTTCACTCTTTTGGCTCCCATATTGGAACCATAGCTTGACTTGTGGACGTGCTATACTATTAAATGCCTCTAGTACTGCATATAATTAATTCTCACCATCACAACTTGTTTTTGGTCAACTACCCAACGTTAGTCACTTGAAAGATTTTGGTTGTGCTATTCACCTCCCCAGCACAATAAAAAGGATCCTCAGTATATAATTAGTATTTATGAAAGATTTTGGTTGACCACTTGCCAAAGATCAATTCATTGTGCTTGTAATAGTCCAGTGGAATTAGTTGGAACAGGAAACCTACTTGAATGCTCGTCTTGTTCATTGCTCTATAAACAAGAGCATTCATACACTACTCAGTGAGAACTGAAAAGAAGACGGAAAAAGAAATCGACAAGAGAGTATTTCTAATGAGAATTAGTATTGGTCTTCTGATAGTTCCTAAAGAACAATTTTTTTGCATATATTCTGTGTTCAATATTTATCTTATTTTATGCAGATCTCTCTATTGTTTGTCTTAAATTTATAACACATGTAACGTATCCATATATATATTATTGTTTCACACATACTAATTTCTCCTCTTGAGTTACCTGGATGAAAAGGCAAAAAAGATGGGAAAAGCCAGAATTCTGGGGGTAATGGGTTGCAGCCTGCCCATTCATGAACTCCAAGCACCTAAAGGAAATAAATTATAGTAATAATTAGTAGAAGGAATTTGAGTAGGAATTGTGGGTTGAAAAAATGAAATTAAAAAAAAAAAAAAACAATTGAATTAGGATTGAGATGATTGATACACAGGAGTAATTAATTAATTGAATTACCGAGAGATAAACTTTGCCCCAAGAGGGTATCCCAGTGGCTCCACCATTGTCAAGTATCCATTTCCTGGCTTTGGTCATTGCCCCATCTTCTCCATCATCTGGGCCTTCTCCCAATAATCGCAGAGCTACGTAGCTAAGTGCTGATCCCATCATTGTGGTATGCCCCTCTATGTAAAATCCCCATCCACCATCATCATTCTACATATCATACATACATAATCAAACATACAAACATCACATAAGCTTGGATCACAAGCTAATATATGCATGCAATTGATACATACGTGCGTACGTACTTTCAGTGTTCTAAAAGAAGGCTTAGACAAAGTCTAAGTACTCGCCGCCTAGGCGCTAGAAGACTCCTCAAAACTAGCCCGACTAGTGCCGAATACTTGGCCCTAGAAGCTAAAAGGTGTCCGACAGCCCTTGGAGGGCCTAGCTAGTTTTAGAACCTTACGTACCCTGATGGAGATAAATAAAACGTTTCAGTTCCTTTCTGTGCTCGGCTGTCAAAATTGTGTTGATTGCTCCACTTATGTGTAGCACAATGAGCTGCATTAATTTAAACAAACAATTACTGATTAGCACTACGATCACTGTAATAAGCAAGAAAATTCTGTTACTAGTTCCTATTTTAATCTGAAAATTGATACTACTTAAATATGATTGTTGTTTGATTTCAAATTGGGAATTTAATTAATTAAGAAGACTTACGAGGGGTGGAGTAAAAAACATTGGGCCAGCATTTTCGGCTGCCCAATGGCCGTCGGGTGCTTGGATTGCGCGATTTAATCGGACGGCTTTCCTTAAAGCTGTCGTCGTCGCTTCATATGTTACTTCTTCTTTGGCCCCCAGCCTCACTGGTGGTATGCTTAGATCGATGTGACTGTTTTCCTTTTTAAACTGCAGATACATATAGTATTGATAATGATAACTCTAAGTTTTTATTATTAAGATAAGATATCTTTAACGAGTGAAGTGGTTAATTATATATATAATTATACCTGCATCCGCATGAGAAGATCACCACAAGGCAAAGCCCTGGCTCGATCTTTTTTGGAAACTTGTTTGTATTCCTCCCTTGCCTTTTCAACTGCAGCTCTCTCTTCCGGTGTACCCGCTTCTGGGTCGAACTCCCATATTTGTCTACCCACAAAGTTGTTTGAGCTGTATAAATATGGTCCATTACCTTCTGCAATTTTCAGCTTCCACATCTTTCCCTTCTTTTTTTTTTTCCCTATCCCTGCATTAATTTCTATATATCACCATGTATCCATATTACTAGCACTAACTTGAATCATACGTATTTGGAACACTTCAAAAAATAGGAAATGCATGACAAAAAGTTAGGAGCAAAAGTAGTCATGCGACTCGCCAATGATACTGCTGAATCATGTAACCACCACCACTACACCAGCATGGAAATGCATGAAATATATATATAGTTGGCCTTCGTTTTATTTTATTTTATGGGAAATGCATATAAACTGCAAGTGGTGGCTAGGTCATGCGGTAGAGCTCTTAGTTGTCCCACACTGCATCCCGGGATCTAGTCTCATTCACCCCTTCCAATGTAATAGATTAGAAATGATCCAGCGTAATAGATTAGAAATGACGGATGACAAAAAAAGAAAAAAGAAAAAGATATGCATGTAAACTCTTTACTTATCCGTAATTTGTAAAACTTTAGAATGAGACATGAAAGTTGATGTTTTATCCGTCAAACTCTATCGTGCGTTTCTTTTCCTGTTGTAAAAATACATCTTGTAAAATTTTCTTTGGGAGACTAGGACTAAGAGAGTTTGTCCCTCGTTAATTTCAAGTGCCCGAAATTAATCGAGGCGCGTAAGTTAATAAGGACATTCGATTATTCAAAAGAAATGAACTGGTGTACAAATTCATATCCAAAATAAGATTAATGATTTTTTGGTTTAACAAGAGAGAGAGAGAGAGAGAGAGAGAGAGAGAGAGGTGCCTGATTGAGAGAAGATGTGAAGTGCGAACTGTGGATTCCCACAGTTGAAAATCTTGAACTACTAGTAGTATTAAGCAGAGGATCAAAGAGAGAGAGAGAGAGAGAGAGAGAGAGAGAGAGAGTTGAGAGATGGGAAAGAATTGGGGCAGTGTTAGGTATATATAGACCTTGGCATCCATTCAAACCCAAATTTACGTTACTGTTCCCTCCCGTGAGTAGCAGTCAAATTCCGGATAAGAGCATCTGATAAGTGCCAAAATGTGTACATTTAGGCCGCCTAATTTACATTTGTTATGTCCCTTATTATTTTATTTAATATCTTTTGTTGTATTTTTGTAATTGTAGGTTTCAAGAGCAGGGTACCACATTTGACCTTAAATTAGGAGAATTGTGTGTCACGTGAGCTTGTAGCACTTGATCATTTTTCCAGCCCACTTTCCCAAATAGGAACTTTCTACCCTCAGCCCATTTGGTGTACAATTAAAATGGAATAAAGTACCGTTTTCTCTCCAAACGATGGTGATAGTGACCTCCTGATGTTTATTGTCCAGTTGGTACACTGTCCCCAATAGTCATAAATATTTCTTGTCTGCAAATGACAACTCTTCCCTTCATCTTCATTTCTTTCCCCTTTAGAAAGAAATAGTACTCCCTCCGTCCCATATTGTTGGTCCTACATTGGGAATCCAACTATTTATGAAAAGTACCAAAAAGGGAAAGAAGTACACACTTTTCTTTGTTAACTTTTCAAAATGACCATATGTTTTGGGACAGCCAAAAAAGGAAAGAAGGACCAATAATTTGGGACGGAGGGAGTAACAATTTTTCGTCTGCATTGAATTACTACTTTTTGCTCTAATACGACTACATTTTGGCTCTTTTTTTTATTTTTTTCCTGATTACTTTTTGACATTAAGGAATACCTAGGCTTTGTTTGGTATCCTTTTTTATGGTGCTAAAAGTTTTTTTTTTTTATCTTTATTTAAACAAATTTCGCATTCGTAAGTTTTGTATCAAATTTTTGTGACTTATTAAAAAATGCTAAAACTTGGTCATTTTTCAGAAAAAAAAAGGGGGTAAAAGTTGTATTTATTACTTTCTCAATTCTTTTAGTAGAAACGAACCGACAAGTCATAAAATTTTGACGCAAAACTAACAAACACAAAAAAAAAAATTAGCTGAGGGTAGAAAAACCCTCCGAAATATCCTCACCGAACTTTGCATTGTATAATTCATTGATTAATATAATCAATGTCAGTGGCATTAAAGAAGAAAGCAGGTGACGGTGGAGTTGGGAAATGGAAAAGAAATACAATTCTTGTGGAGTCCTGTTGACATCAGATTCTGCCCTACGATTCACATGTCAAGTGCATAAATAAAGTGCACTATACCATTTTATTCCGGGCAGTAAAATAAGAAGATTGACTGTACCTGCGTCCCGATTGGACTCCGTTTTGAACATCAGTCGAGAGCATCTTGTGTGCGCGCCACACCGAATAATTTTTCTCTCATGTCAGCTTGCCATTTAATTATTGTTGATACCCCATTTTGCCCCGCCGCTCCGGATTAACAAAAAAAAGCCTACTATTTTTAAGTCCGATGAAGCGAGACGCGTGAAAAGACATCGGCAACCTCGTATTGTAAAATACTCGCCACTACATGAAAAATAACATATCATGGGATCCGTTTGTTTGAGTCTATACACTACATCGGAAATATTGGTAGAATGGGGGAAAAAATACTGTCACTTGGCAACTTAGCACATTTATCCACTACACCTTTGTTTGAGTCTATACACTTAATACTAGATCCCACAAATGTGTGGTGGATAACGGCTTAACACCACTTGGCTGTGCCCCAAGACTGAATAATTTTTTTCAGAGAAAATATGTCTATTTCTATACTTCTACTTCTATAGTTTTTTTTTTTCACACTAATTTAAAGATTTCTATTTGCATCCCAAAAAACTCTCAAGTGTTCAACCAACAAACAACTGTTTTTTCCAAACACCGATACATGTCATTCTCTCACAACACATCACATAAAATACCGTGAAAAACCAGTTTATCCAAAAAACTGGGTTAGTGGAACACCCAATGTTTTTAATCGGTGCATAAGCACGAAAGTTCTTCAGTTTTGTTGCCAATTAACTACTCAACTTTGATAAATTGAGAAATACTATATATGAAACAAGAGGGAGTACACTGCTACTAAGGTTAAAACAACCATCTATTCCAATATGACGAAAATGAAGCAAAGGAATCAATTAATCGTAGATAAGTTTTGGACGGCCCAGATTTTTATGGGTAATTTTGCCACGAGGGTATTGCCACGAGGTGTTCGGCATCCCCCGAGCCGTCCAAACATATTTTGGACGGCCCAGATTTTTGGGGGTAGATTTGCCCCCAAAATATACCCAAAATTTTCTCATGAAGTATGACCAAAACAATACAACCTACAAAATGCAAAGCACACGCATAATATGGAGGGGATAGAGTCAACAAATTTTTCACCACACTAATTAAATAAATAAAGTTAAAAGAAAAAAGAGAAAAAAAAAAGAAGAGAAATTTTGGGCCAAAAGGGTGTTTGGGTATTTTTTTGGGAAAGGAAGGTGGGGCCGGTTAATTTGGGGGGGATTGTCGGGGGGGGGTAAACACCTCTCATCCTCCAGGGAGAAGAGAACTCCCCCAAAGAGCATCTCCTACCCATCTCTCTCCTCTTTTCCATTTTGGAAAATCAAAATTTATATTTTATTGAAAAGCAAATTAGAATGAACAACTCCAATCATAATTCTCCATTTTTCATCTAAATTTCTCCAAAATTTATAACCCAAAATTCCTCTCCAATGCTTTTCCCTTAAAAATTATATCATTACAAAAGATATTATGATCTTCAAATGAGAATTTTAATTTAAATCTTTTCAACTCTCATAATTTTTTTTTTTGAATAAAAAAAAAATTATGAGAGTTGAAATGATTTATACCTATGTAAAAGGCTCATTTTGAAGATACTATTAATATCTTTTCAATGATATAATTTTATAAAAATTGAAGGATAATTTAAAAGTTATATGTCATTCAAAAATTTAGAGGGAAAAGAAATTAAATATGAGTTGGTATTATAATTTGTTATTCTCCACATCCAAAGGTTAAATGGTGATTTTAAATAAAAATGGAGGAATGGAGATGGGTGGGTGGGTCTCCATTTGGTGGGAGATTCTCCAAATATGGAGGATGAGAGTTGGGTCTCCAAAATGGAGAACCCAAATGTAGATGGGTTGGAGGACATGGATTCTCTAAAAGAGAAATTTGGTTCTCCAAAATGGAGATTTGGAGATGGGTAGAAGATGCTCTTAGAGATTTTCGGACAGATACCAAGAGAGAAGTTCTGGGAAACCACCACTTAGTTCCATGCAGTTACAGAGGCTCACGGCTATGATAAGTTCAGTTGCTATGCTCGGCTAAACCCTTCATCTAGGGGAAGATGAAACTCCGTACCAAGTAATATTATTTGTGCGTGGGCTTATGTTTATTTATTTGAATCGATTGTGTAACTAAGAACCCTTTTCGTTATGATCAAATGAATTGATTTTTATGCTTTCAATCAATTGAGTATTTGTACGCATGCTTTACAAATACGAGTTATGCAATGGCTTTCTGTGTTTGTGATTGGGTAACTAAGATGGGTTATACTCGTAAGACGGATCGTGCCACTAGACAACCGTGAAAGAGACGGGTTGTGCTAGCGAGACGGTCCGTGCTATGGGATAGTCCATGCATGTTAACAATACAATTATTTTCTTGACAATTATGATTCAAATAATAAACTTAGCCTACACATAACCTTGTTACGCGGTCGGGGTGGATTCGGAACCCTGGATATTCTTCTCCACCAGTTTCACTCAATTCAATTACTGCTTTTCTTTAGTTTAAATTAATTTGAGAATTAAAATCAACCAATCAATCTTTTCTGAATTAAATTAGAAGCCAATCGAAATTAACGTAATTTAGCCAATCTGCCAACGTGGATCGATACTCGGACTTAACCACTATTCTCTGGAGTAGTAGTTAATTCCTTGTTTTTATAAATGTATTTTTGACTTGGTATGACACAGTCAGCATCCTTATCAACCTCCAAAACAAAACACAAAATTTAACCAAAAAAACATCTTTTACGTACAATTTAGCAAGTCACTTTATTAAAAATTCAAAAAATCAGAATCTCTATCCAAATTTTACTATATTAAACTATTCCCCTCAAATTTATAAAAAAAATTAAAAATTTCCCCTAAAATAGTAATCTCCCAGGCAGGTAGGGAGTTGTTGTTTATGTCAGTAAAGTACAACTTTTCCTCTTAAACTATTCTCCTCCCTCTCTCTCTCTCTTCTGTTCCCTGGAACCCGGGAAACCCCACGACAAAAAACAATTAAAAAAAAAAGTAAGTGAACCGTGCCTACTCAAATATATTCAAATTTGAATAGGTACTATAGCAAAAATAATTTGAGGAGGGATGATAAGCACACAAATATGTAAATATTAGTGGGCTTAAGTCCTAAAGTTTGACCTTATTATTATGTTTATTATTAATTTTTATAAGAAATTGCACGTAAGGTACTGGTTTAATGTGTATTAGGGGAATTGCGGTGTAAATATGGCGTATCCGTCGGTGCATGGTCACTGGTGTGGAAAGTTGATTGGTCTAATTCATTAAGCATCCACCAAATTGATATTATGGGCTTTATCACCAAAATGAAAATGGAACAATGTAGCATCAGGTTTCCAACGACAATTTATTGTCATTGGTCCACATGTGCCTACTTTGGCTATATATGTCAAATTCTACAATTATCATGAGCGAGATATTCTGCAACTTTGGAAAGTCGATCAGCAAGTTGTTGGTTCCATCGGCCACATGGCAAAGTCCCAAGCGTCTGATCATGTTCTTCTCTTCATCTCAGCCATTGATCTATTCTTCACATTTCCATGAGCGCGCCACACTGGATAATTTTCCAACTAGCAATAACTTCATGAAGGAAAAAAAGAAGGCAACAGAAAAGGAAAGTCAGTGGATGCAATTAACGTGGGTAGTTGGGAATCTCAAATGGGGAATTAATTGCGGAGTCCGGATGATATCAGATTTTGCCCTACGAAACACATGCCAAGCACATAAATTACAAGAGTTATACTGTTTTATTCCCGGGATTAAAAGAAGAAATTTGACTGTTCCTGCACCCCAATCGGACACCATTTTAAACAGCAGTCGAGAGCGTCGCAAACCCAGTCAGTGCAAGTGTCACAATCATTGGCTCTTTCCCGTAGCTTTTATTAGGGTGAGTTTCCGAATGGATTTTATCCATTCGTGCAGAGAGTTGATAAAATCTTAGATTTTTTAATGCAAAAATCTAAGATTTTATCAACTCTCCTCACGAATGGATAAAATCAAAGGCTTGATTTTATTAGATTTTGATAAAATCCATTCGGAAACTCACCCTTAGTTTCTTTCTTTGACTTTTTTCTTTCTTTTGCCTATATAAGGCATGTGAGGTTCAGTAATGAGTAGGAGATTTTTTTTTTAGTTTTTTTGATTAAGGTCAGAATGTGATTTGAATTCAGGAGAAGTGTTTAGGAGAAATGTACAGAATGCTTTTTGCAACAAGAGAATGAGAAGTAGAAATGGAAAAGTAGTCTCCAACCTCTTTTTAACTTCTTGCCTAGATTGTTCAAAATCAAGAATGAGTTTCTTGAGAATGAGTTTTGGGTGTTCTCCCCCAAACACCCAAAAGGAGAAAATGAGAAGTTGAAAATGCAATAAAGAGGTGGCCAAACACCCTCTATCTCTTTCTCGTTTATCTGTCTTACTTTTGTCTCTTTCTTCTTCTGTTTTTCTTCTGTCTTTCTGATTTCAAGTCAAAGAGCCGAAAGCTCTTCTCTCTTATACTGTAATTCAATTCAAGTTTATATTGTACTGTAATAAATTTGTAGTTTTTAAATTCTTGTTTTTAATTTCATCTTTATATTTCCTTGTCGTTTTAATTCTTAGTTTAAATTCGCTTAATCAAAAGATTGAGGTTTGGTTGTGAGTACGCGCAAACTACTCGGCTGTTTCTCGCACCAAACCCGAATCTAAGATTAGTCTTACTTGTGGATTCCTTTGAGATTGAAAGGAGGACACCTTTGGTCTACCCTCCTGTACACATCTCATCGGTACACTCTTAAAGACCGATCTTTTTAATCACTTTAATAAGCCATAATGTTTAGTGTAATTTTTAGCTTTTCCTTGACAAGTTCTTCGTCAATGGAGGAGTAGTCATAGACTCGGCCTAGGGTGATCACCACCCAAATGGCCTAAGTGGATTCATGATTCTCACACCTGTGCTAACAAAGTTTGTTTGTGTTTAATCCGGGCTCGTAGCTATTGATTTAAAACTCAAGGTTGTTATGTTTTTGATTTTGCGTCGACAATAACATTGGCACGCATAATACTTAAATCGATGTCATTTTGAGGGTTTAACAAACTTCCGATCGAACCTTGATTAAACCAAGCACCGAAAAGAAAAAGAAAAAGATTTCATCGAATTATCTTCCGGTTGAGCACAAAATTACCTTGATGCTCAACTGTGCAAATTGTTAGAATCGTGAATCTATTTAGGCTATAGGTGGTGTGAACCTTGGCCCGAGCCTTCTTTATTTAATTTAAAGCAAATCCATATTTTTAGTCTAAAGGAAATCCTAGTTTTTAAAATTACCAAAAATCAAGAAACAAAAGGGTTGGCTACCTACAGCCGAAAAAACACTGAATAGATCGATAGGCCACTTCACTCCATAAAACCGTTCTCTGTGTGATAGGCGCGCAATATTGTAAATATAAGCGCCTAAGTAGGGAGAGTTAGCGTGTTAGACGTGCGGATTAATGACTATTTTCCATTTAATCGTGCACAGTGGTGTTCTTGGTATTTCTGTGAGTTTTTCAGGTATATTGGCTTTTGGCTTGTGGGTGTGTGCATGGCTTGAAGTGGAAGCGCAGGAAACAAGGCTTTGAAGTTGGATTTTGAAATGTTATGCTGAAGGAGATAGGTATCGATACCCCTCACAGCCGTATCGATACCAATTGCTTAAGAGGGTGCAAGTTTTTGTCCAGAAGGTTAGGTATCGATACCCCTTAGACCAGTATCGATACCTACGGCTTACGGAGTCAACAAGTCAAACATAACAGCTCGGTATCGATACTAGTATAAGGGGTATCGATACCGAAGGCTTACGGGAAGGCAAATGATGGCGTTTTGAGTAATTTTAAGGGTGCCTACTATATAAACGTTGTTCTGCTCATTAATTAGGGTTCGAATCTTTTGATAATTTTCTGCACTTTGGAGTTTGGCGGCTACAGTTTTCAGAGCTTTGTTCATTCAGCGTTTTCGGATTCAAGTTTATTTTTCAGAGTTGCAGCGTTTGGATTGATTTTTGCGTATTGATAATCAAGTTTGTTTTCCCCTTCCAATCTACGGTATCGTTTTCCTATAGTTTTCGTATTCTATTCTTCAAGCATGTTTAGATCTAGGTTTAACTTGATTTCTGTTATTATTATAATTATGAGTGAGTAGTCGTATAGAGTGCGGCTGCGGGGCGAAGGCGCCCACGTCTAGCCTTATCTATGTTTCACCTCGTGGCCGAATTAATTCAATTTTCAAGCAATTTTGGGAACTGGAAACTTTTCTAACAAACAAACCCAGGCATTACCGGGAATTCAAATGCGCATGGAATCTGGTGACAGGTGGTGTGCATTTGTTAGGAAGCCTTTCTCGTTTTCTTAAATCAGTGAAAGGAGTAATTGTGGCCCGAGTAAATATCGGTGAGATTAGGCGTGGACGCTAGGTTCCCTCAGCTGTACTCTCTTATTTAATTTGCATTCAGTCAATTTAGCTTAGTAATTTAGTTAATAAAATCTCTTAAAAGCAAAGGGTGGCTACCTGAGAGCCAGTTAAAACTACACTTGCACACTTTTGAGTCAAGCACTTAAGTCGTCTCTGTGGTTCGACTCCGGTACTTCCGGATTTATTGTGCTACACTGGTCGAGAGTCCTACGCTTGGGACGCGTTTTTATACGTCTTCTTTTTAGTCACCTGGTCGGTCAAGCATTTTTGTTTCGACCTCGGACTTTCCGAGTATATACTTGCAATCGACTACGTAGCCCTATGCTTGGGGTTTAGCACTCTGAGATACAACTTTTGGATGCAAGCAAGGGAGAATAGGTAGCCTGATTTTTAGGGGGTTTGGGGGGTTTGGCTCCCTATTTTAGCTTAAAAGCTAGTTTAGGTAGTCTGATGAGTATGCCCTTAATACAAAACAAAAATAGCAGTCAAATTTTAATATTATACCAAATTAATATTGGGAATTGATATTAGCACTCTCTTTTTTGTATCTATTCATAAAGTGCAAGGGTAATTTCACTTAATAAAGACAAAAAAGAAGTACCTATATAAAAAATAAAAATGTCAATATCACTTCCCTTAATACTCCTACTAAAAAGTCAATCTTGTAGGTGGCGTTTGATAACGTTTTTGTTTACTAATTTTGTTTTTGTTTTTAATTTTTTTCAAAACTAAAAACAAAAATGTGTTTGGTAATTTATTTATGTTTTGTGTTTATTAAAAACGTTTTCAAAATGTCTGAGGTGATTTGCCTTATTTTTAAAACAGGGTCGTTTAAAAGCAAAAAAACAGAAAACAAATTTTTTTTTACCAAACATGTTTTTTTGTTTTTGTTTTTATAAACAATAAACATGATTCTACTTTTAGTTTTTTAGAAACAAAAAACAGAAAACAAAAACGTTACCAAACGCCCCCATAGTTGTTGATTATTTCTGTTCCAAAAAAAAGTTGTTGATTATTTTAGTCATATCCATGGATAGGTGGTTACGTTACCGTAATTAGAATGCCAAGGGTAAGTTATTGTTGCACAGCCAAAACTTTTGAGTGCCCCCCACCGACACTGATTTTGTGCTTTGGCCAAAAAAACTTAAACAAGTTTTTTTTTATTCGTTTTATCGTTATTTAATTTTTTTCGCAAATGGTAGTTGTGCGTCAAGTTTTCTTGGATTATTTGATTAATTTTGGTTTTATTTAAAAAAAAAAATAGTTTTGATCATAATTTTATCTCGATGAGACAAAGCACCCTCATTAAAAAATGATGAACATTACCCTCATTTTGATTGGTGGCAAAAGTATGGATCACACCAAAAATTAGTCTCATGACTATTGAAAAGTATATATATTTGTCCCGTCGACCATATACAATTTCCATTAATCCAAGTGAACACCTTCTTTAAACGAGAATGAACAAAATCAAACTTGTAATTAACCCTTACAAAATCATCATGAAGTTGTTGCAGGATAAACTAGGGAGATCAGAAAGGAGCCGGCTAAGGCCACAAGCACTCTATTTTATTTATTTATTTATTTTGGGGAGGGGGAGTGCATATTACTCAAGTAAAAGTTCATTTTTCTTAGCTTTCATTTTTTTTTCTTTTTGTTTTTACAAACTCCAATAAACAAACACATGATTCAACGACCACCATTTTAACTTTACTTCTCATTAAAAAAAGAAGAAGAAAAAACCTTCACTCCTCATGTGATTACCCAATAGAAAAATCATAAAAATGCCAATAAAAGTATGAATCCCCATTCAGTAAATCATCATTCAAGAAATCACCATTCATGAAAATTCCTTAATAAATGTTCACATAGATTTCCTTCCACTTCCTAAACAGACATTCTAAAAATAAAAATAAAAATAAATTACAACTCGAAAAACCGGTATACACATAATAGGTGTTTTGTCAATGGAATTGCCAACACTAAAGAGCTCAGCTTTTTGGAGTTTACATTAAACAACGAAAAAAATACCAAACTTGACTATAAGTGGTGAAGCTCGAATCCTGCTAGGGGTACAATAGTACACCAAATGTACAACACTTGTGTGGGGCCATCGTTTTTCGATTTTTTTTGCACCAAATTAAAGTACACGAGGAGTAATTTAATTTGAAGCGAAAAAAATCGAAAAACGATACACGGAACCACTTCATTTTTTGATTTGAAATATTATGATTTTAGCAACTGGGTGCTAAAATCTTTTGAAAAACTGGGCCTAAAACGTCAGAGTTGCTGTTCTCTTTAGGTGTGCTAACCAATCTGAATGACTGTTTATGTAAGTTTTGTGGTGATGCTTTGGAGACTGCTAACCATTTGTCCTTTCATTGTAAATTTGTGTGGTCTGTGTGGTGTATGGCTGTGAAGTGGTGGGGTATTAAATGGGTGGTTCCTCTATCAAGAGCTTATTCATTTGGTGGCAAAGTTGGAGATTCAAGAAGGCAAAAAAAATGTTATGGGAGTTTGTTAGTTTTGCAAAGTTGGAGATTCAAGAAAGAACAACCAGAGAAAAGAGATCAGAGTTCTCCATAGTCGATTGTTTTAATGGCGAAAGCTTATGTTCGATCCAATCTGTCTCTCATCTCTCGTCTCTCCTTAGTAGGTTGGGCTGCAGTAATAAATGAGGTGGGCTAAGTTAGTTTGGGCTAAAATTTTACATATGAAAATTTTAAACAAAAAAAAAAAACTCACGTGAGCTACAGCCCACCTTATCTCCTTCCTACATCCGCCCTTGAATGTTGCCGAACTACTTTAATACATGATTAGTAGTAATGTTAGTGCCACATCAATCCACCACATCACCGATCATAGCAGCGCGCAACATAATTGTGATTGGAAAGTAGTTTCAAAATACTTATTCTCCCATTACCCATCATACACTGTTGATGCAATTGGTCGAGTGATAAAGTGGGGTACTAGAAAATGATATGAGTACACCACACTTGCATTATTACCTTTGCCTGAGCTGTGGGTTTGTCAATTTTTTTGTAAATCTTGATCGATTCTGTCGGTACAGGATCTACGACCTCTTGATTTGACCAATTTGGCTGATGTTATTTTGCCTATCTTTGCTAAAATTGAATGCAAAAAAACGTGAAGGGTTCATACATTTCCATGAACAAGTGCACTGAATGGAATGGGCTGTCCTTTTAAGTAGTTGAAGTGATGAATTCCTCCCAACATATTTCTTGATACTTTATCCGTCCCATTTTATTTGTTTATTATGCATTTTTTTTTCGTTTGTATTTATTGTCAACATCTGTCAATCAATAGTGTTTTTTATTATTAAGAAAACTTCGTATTACAGAACAAAATGAAATCTATCAAATAAGATACATATTGTATATTTTTGAAGATAAAAAATGAGACAGAGGGATTATTTTTTACTACTACTTTTTCTTTTAACACATGTGTCTCGGGCTAGTTTGTGCGCTTCATACTAATCTCTATAGCCTTCTCCAAGCTGTTACACACGTTTTTTGTATGGGGAAGGTGGCTCCAAGAATTGTTGGCAGGGGGAATCGAACTATGGATGTTACATGCACATTGTTACGAATATCTAGTTAGATGTAATTAATCCTTAATATTTTCTAAACGATGGTTTTTTTTATTATTTGAAAAAGCAGGTGTCATGGGCCAGCTTGCGCGCACCTCGGACTAATCTCTCCTGCCCCTCCCATAGCCGTTTCATACTCTTACGTGTGGGGGTAAGGTGGCTCCAAGAGTTTCTGTCAAGGAGAATCGAACCTAAGATTTTAGGTGATTTAGGTGAAAGCTAACCCCGAAGTCCAAGGCCGAAAACTATGTATCGTTTGATGCCATTTTGTTTGATGCCATTCCACAAAATACTAATTAAAAAGAGAAAAATCTGGAGAATTTTGAAAATGATAAAACTGTCTCTCTCCATATTGCATATGTTTTGAGTTTCATCTAACAAATTCTCTCTCTCTATATATATATATATATAAATATATATATAATACAAAATTTTCACAGCGATAAAAGTTTCAAAAGGACAAACAAAAACCGGAATGTTAAAAACCATGATCGAGTTGATTTGTGCTGGTTTTCCCTCAAACATAGTATGTTTTTGTGCTCTTTGCGATTACGTTTGTTCAAATGATTTGACTTTTGTCATTGACAGTGTTTTTAAACTCTTTGTTGGTGAAAATGATTTGTTTATGTATTCTTTCTTTTTGGGGATATATTCTTTCTTTTTGGGGATATAGATTTATTATCGGGAAAGACTTGGGCCTGGTTTGGGTAAATTGAAAAAACTGGTTTGTTGGTTTTTGGGTTTCGTACTTATTCAAAAAAAATTTGCATTTGTTAGTTTTTGGTCGAATTTTTTGGTTTCTTGGCTTGTCTCGATGAAAGAAATTTAAAAGGTATAAAATTATTAGCCAAACTTAACGTTCTGTGAATAAAGACGAAGGTGACATCCAAAAAATCGATATTTTTTTTTATTTTTAGTTTTTATTCACAAAACTTTAAGTTTGTCTAATAATTTTAAACTTTTTAGATTCGTCTCGTTGAGACAAACTAAGAAACCACAAAAAATCGATCGAAGACTAACAAATGCAAAAAAAAAATTGACTAAGGACCAAAACTAAAAAAACCAAAAAATCAGGTTTTTCAATTTACTCAAACCAGGCCTTAATTTCGAAGGAGGAATAATTTATGTATTCATTTCCTTTTTTTTATATTCGAAATTGCAGGGCAATTGCAGTTAATGTTCGTTAATGCCATTAATTGCTGGTAGTTGGGGGTTAGTGAATGGATTAGTATTGACCGAGAGAAGATTAGTATTGACCGTGCGTTCTTCGTCTGTCTTCCATTTCCGGGTAGCTCAGGTTTCTTTGTTAAGTTTTCGTTTTCTTCTTCTTCCATCGCCGTCAGGGCCCGCCCAAGGGATTTGAGTTTCCTAGGCCTAATCTTAAAAATTTTGCCTTATTTCCAGGAACAATCACAATACGAGAAAGTCAAAACAATATAAAGTTTTTCATTTAGAGTAAACATTATTACGAAGATGCACCTAAGTAAGAACTAAAAAAAGACACATTATAACATTATTATTAATGATGCACTAAGAGCTCGTTCAAACTCGGTTCGTTGAGTAAACGAACGAACTCTAGCCCGCAATTCAACTTGTTTGTTTAACGAGTTGAGCCTGAGCTTGAAGTTTTTTTTTAACTGACTCAAGTGAGCTCGCGATCTAACAGATATGAATACATATACGTGTATGCATATATTTTTCATACATACTATTGCATACTTTAGTCAGGAACAATGTGGCGCCAAGGCTATTTTTTGGTGGGAATTCAATGCCGACTAAAATTTGCTAGGCATTATCAACTTTTTTGGCGGGGCATTGGTATTTCCTGAGCCGTTAAAAAATCGAGACAATCGGAGGGTCTCAAGGGTCTTGTGGTGACATCTCAAAGATTTTCACTTTGTATACATATTGGTGCAACACGAATTTGTTCCACCATCAGAAATTTGTGTTATAACATACCACTCGTTGTAGTTTGCCATGCATTTTATCCTAGGGGATAGACGCTGACGAATCCTACAACACCATCAGGATCGACTCATTGTGTATACAAATATCAAATTCAGTATCTTGTGATCGAATTAAAATTTAGAGTGACACTCGTTTGATGCCATTACAAAATAATTAAAAAGAGGAAAATCTGGAGAACCCATGATTGTGTTTTAGATCAACAAACAGTGTATTTCTCTCTCTCTTTCTCTCTCTCTCCAGAGAAGTTTGCAACTTTTTTTCTCTCTCTCTCTCTCTCTCTCTCTCTCTCTCTCTATATATATATATATATATATATATATATATTTCTCTCTTTTTCAGCAATTAAGTTTGTTGCGGAATGAAAAACCATGATCGTGTTCTGATTTGTACAACTGGTTTTCCCTCAAACACGAGTATGTTTTTGTGCTCTTTGCACGAATTCAAATGATTTAATTTTTGTCATTGAAAGTGTAAACTCGTGTTTGTGAAAATTTTATTAATATGTATTCTTTCTTTTTGGGGATATAGATTTATTTCGAAGGAGGAATAATTTATGTATTCATTTCCTTTTTTTTATATTCGAAATTGCAGGGCAATTGCAGTTAATGTTCGTTAATGCCATTAATTGCTGCTAGTTGGGGGTTAGTGAATCCTAGCCACGTCCGAGAGAAGATTAGTATTGACCGTGCGTTAAATGCTACTATCAATATTTGCATTTCTTCTCTGCGCATCGCATCTGCTTGTTCTTCGTCTGTCTTCCATTTCCGGGTAACTCAGGTGCAGAACTTCTCTTTTCTTTGGGTATACTTTCGGATTTCAATGATTGTCTCTGTAAATTTTTGTGGGAAGTTCCAGAATCGGTCAAAATCATAAAGTTTTTTTTGTCCACTGTAAATGGGTATGGGCTGTTTGGTGCAAAGTACTTAGCTGGTGGGGCATGACCACCCTAAAAAATAACATGGGTGGTTCATGTAAAAATTTGTCTATCAAGAGCTTATTTATATGGTGGCAGGGGTGGAAGTTGAACAAGAAAATTAAAAAAGGCCCTTTGGGAGTTATCTGCAATTTGCTGTGTTATGGAGTGTGTGGAAAGGCAGAAATGATCTTATTTTTCAAGGAGTTGAACCAGATTGGGAAGCTTTTGGTGAAATCATAATTTTATCTAAATTGCTTTGGATCAGTGCTTTTAAACAAAAGGTTCCAAGGATTTTTCTAGCAACGACATCATTTATAGGTTCTCTTCGCTCACTCAATCCTTGTACGATCGTAGTGGGGGCACCAAGTTCAAGCTTTGAAAAACCTTTGGGAGGGTGGTTGAGTTGAATTCTTTTCAACTCTTTGTTGTTTTGTGTTGCTGTGTTTTTTTGTTGCTCTTGGCACTTTTTTTGGTTTGTTGATAGTGGGTCTCTTTGGCTCCTATCTCTCTCCTTCTTGCTTTGGGCTCTTTGTGTATTTTTTTCTCCCTTATTGATCAATATATTTCTTTCTTTGCCGATCAAGTGATTTACAATTGAATACTTAATAAAAAAAAAAAAAAAAAAAAAGGAAAAGTATCTTTTCTTCTTCATCCATAGTTTTTCTTACAAAAAAATCAGACAATCCAAAAATAAAAACATATGTTTAAAAAGATCCATACAAAATTCTTACAAAAATTTGCCCTAAAAAAATAAAATTTATGCTCCTCTTTGATTTTGCTTTTGTAAAAATAAAAAATAAAAAACTCAAAACAATATTTTTAAAGTTTTTCATTTAGAAATTTTGTAAACATTATTACGAAGATGCACCTAAAAGTAAGAACACCGTTAAAAAAAGACACATTATAACATTATTATTAATGATGCACTAAGAGCTCGTTCAAACTCGGTTCGTTGAGTAAACGAACGAACTCTAGCCCGCAATTCAACTTGTTTTTTTAACGAGCGGAGCCTGAGCTTGAAGTTTTTTTTTAACTGACTCAAGTGAGCTCGCGATCTAACAGATATGAATACATATACGTGTATGTATATATTTTTCATACATACTATTGCATACTTTAGTCAGGAACAATGTGGCGCCAAGGCTATTTTTTGGTGGGAATTCAATGCTGACTAAAATTTGCTAGGCATTATCAATTTTTTTGGCGGGCCATTTTGGTATTTCCTGAGCCGTTAACACGTTTTAAAATTTTGGTTTTTTTTTTTGAGATTTTGCTTCAATACCCGCTTATAATTTTTTTTAGAGAGAGAGAGTTGGACAAAAAAAAAAAAAAAAAAAAATGTGTATAACATCGAGACAATCGGAGGGTCTCAAGGGGCGACCGAAGGGTCTCACCATGTGGGTTATGGTGCGGCTATAAACCTAGGGCAAACTGGCTCGCCAGGGCAAACAGTCGTGATGTGCCCTTTACATTCACACCACACACATACTTCCTCAATTCCTACCTCATTAACTGGACGGGCCTGCCTCACCTCTAGCTCCTCTAATTTCTGAGCCATCTTTTCAACCTGAGCCTGAAGTCGTTTGTCACGAATGGTGACAGGGACAACGTTGGACCCAGAGGGTCCGGTTCGCTCAAAATCGGATGGTTCTAAAGCCCTCTGCCTATCCGCTAGTTCATGTAAGAAATCCCAAGCCTCGTCCGCATTTTTGGACAAGAAATCGTCCCCTTTGCAAGAATACTCTATGTGCAGGACTGTCTCAGCGTTGAGACCCAGATGAAAGAATCCTGCTAGCTGAATTCTCTCAAAGCCATGGTGTGGCAGTCTTAGGAGCAATTCCTTGAAGCGCTCCCATGCCTTGAGAAATGACTCATCCCTCTCCTGCCTAAAACCTTGGATTTGATGCCTAAGACTCTTAGTCTTAGCCTCAGAAAAGTACTTCCTATAAAACGCGTCACGCACTTGTTCCCAAGTGGTGAAGGATCGAGGCTTTTGCATTCGGAACCACCTAAGCGCGCCATCTTTCAGCGTTGTCTCAAACAGCTTGAGGCATGCGTTCTCATACTGGGTATTTGACGCAAGATTGAGCACCAACCCCTCAAATGTCCGCACATGCTCGTACGGATCATCAGACTCTCTCCCATAGAAACTGGGGAGGCTATTCAGAACACCGGGTTTGACCGTAAAGGCATTGCGTGCCTCTTGTGTCTCTTGAGGGAACACAATGGGTCCGGGAGGAGTGGTCCTCTCGGGGTGTATGTGCTGCCTCAAGGACGGCTGATTAGCTAACTGCTGGTCTGCCATCTCGCCTATCTCTGACTCTGGCTCCGAAACTGACTCTGAAACTGACTCTAACTCTGGCTGGAAGAGTGGATTGCTGACACTAACTGACTCAAACGACAACTCTATATAAAAACCACTAATGGGAATAGACTCTGACTGGTGCTCAGCTAAGTCTGACTCTACACTAGAAGATGAAGAACTAGAAAACACATGCTGACTCGACTCCAGTTCTTTTCGAACTAACCGATGTGTCGGGTCGCGATAATAAAGAGGGTCCTGTTTTCGACCTATGGTGACTCGACTAAAAGACAAAAAGAACTGCGACTCTAAACCTTTAAACACTCGTTGCCGTCCTCGGCAACGGCGCCAAAAATGCTTTGACCGACCGGGTGAATATGAATTAAACTAAAAACGCGTCCCAAGCGTAGGACTCTCGACCGGTGTAGCACAATATCCGGAAGTACCGGAGTCGAACCACAGAGACGGACGAACGGTGTTTGACTCAAAAGTGTTGAATTCTAGTTTATCCTGGCTCTTAGGTAGCCACCCCTTGTGCAATTCGGTTGATTTTATTAACTAAATGAATGAAACAAATTAACTATGGATTTTAAAGGAGAGTACAGTCGTGGGAACTCCAGCGTCCGCGACTAGCCCCAACCAATGTTCACTCGGGTCACATTTTGCTCAAATAATCAATTTTAAAATAGGAAAAAGTTCCCTAACGAATGCACACCACCTGTCACCAGTTTCCGTGTGCAGTCGAGAGGAAGGCTCTGGATTCCTTCGCCCCGCTTACAAGGACTCCAACGATGCCCGGGATTTGTTCGTTAGAAAAAGTTTCGTATCCCAAAATTGCTTAAGAATTTGATTATGACGAACCCGAAATGAACATCAATTGGCCTAGCCACGGGCGCCTTCGCCCCGCGGCAGCACCCTATGAATCTACTCACTCATGATTTTATTGAACGCGGCAATAATATTAAACCTAGATCCAAACATGGTTTAAGCAATTGAAGTAAAATTAAAACGCGATACCACAGGTTTGCAGGAAGAACGCGGATTCGAACACTGAGGAAGAACAGGAATTTAATGCTTGAAAGTGCTAAGAAACTTGAATTAACTTGAATCTGAAAATAACCCTGAAAACAACAGCCAAAGTTAAGAAAATAAGCGTAAGTTATCAATTGTGGAACCCTAATTTCGAGTGTTAAGCGGGTTTTTATAGTAATCCCCTTAATTTACAATTAAAATCCTAAAACAAATCGGAATTCCTCGCACGAATACCAAAACGCCACCGTTCCAAGGCCGAATAAAGCCCTCGGTAGCGCTACCCATATTTCTAGGTAGCGCTCCCGAACCACTTATAACCGTTTGACTGTTGACCGTTGACCTCCAAGCCGCTCGGTAGCGCTCCCCAAAGTTCTGTTCAGATTTTGAGCCCTCCCGAGCGCTCTGTCAAATTCCTTGTAGCGCTCACGACGCTACTAACCACTTCTTCGAGTAATTAACTTCACCACTTAGTCTCCTCGGCCTTGCTTGCTCTCCACGTTCCGTCGCGGCCTTTCCAAGTACCACTCATTAGCGCCAAAATATCTCAATTTCCTGCAAATCAAGCACAAACACAAAATCCAACCACGTGCACGCATTAAATGGAAAATGAGGATTAACCGCACGTCTAACGCGCTAATTCTACCCTACTTAGGCGCTTAAATCCACGAATTTCGCGCGCCTATCAATAGTGCATCACTGTTGTTCCCTACGGGATGACAAATGCAAATGCCCATGCACATGGAAAACTTAAATGTAGAGAGAGAGAGAGAGAGAGAGAGAGTTCTAGAGTTGCGCGAGTGAAAACTCTCAGTCTAGGACTGAGGATGTATTGGAGGATGTATTCACAGATCAATTACTCAAATGTAGAGAGAGAGAGAGAGAGAGAGAGAGAGAGAGAGAGAGAGAGAGAGAGAGTTGTACAACTTAAACATTGCATTCTCTCTCTAGAAATTGAGTTGCCACCTCTTTGTAGAAAATGGTACTGGTAAAAATTGCGGCGCGGTTATTCAAGATTTATTGAGCTTATTCTGGGGTGACGAACTGATCACGATCCCGATGTTCACATATTCAACTTAAAGAAACGGGTGGGGTTGGCTGGTTTTGGTATGGCTTGACCCGTATTCAACTCACCCATATTCAACTTAAAGAACCGACCTGACGGACGAACCGGGACGAACCGGAAAGAACCGAACCGGAATCGAACCGATCTCTAAAAGTCGGTTTCGGTTCTATGGTTTCTCCGAACCGGTTTTGCTCGGTTCACTCAAATATGCCCCCAAACCGAACCGGTTACACCCCGACTTTAGACCCTAGTACTAAAATAAAATCCATTATCCTTTCCGTGAAAAAAAAAATGATTTATCTTAAAAATCAAGTGTTTTTTCGTAAAATGATTTATCTTAGAAATCAAGTGTTTTTTTGTACGAAAACAAATCAAGTGGATAGCCTTAAGGGTTGGCCAAGTGGTCTTGCCTTGGAAGTTAGAAACTTGATCCCTCTTAATGTCAAGTTCGATTATCATTACAAGAACTCTTGTGGCTAATTTACTATATATTATGCGTAAATGTGTAATACGATGCGTACGTAGGGGTGTAGTGATTAATCACATGTGCTCGCAAGCTGGCCCCAAACACCTTGCATTACCGGGAAAAAGAATCAAGTTGAACGAACATTCAAAATTGCATGATCGCATAGTATTTATGGATCTAATAATTGAAAGATAGCATGATCGACTCGTGTCGGAGTTGCATTTCGATGTTGGCGCGTTCAAATAATTGAAAGATTAATTATATATTTCATAGACATGATCATGTGGTCATCAATCTTTGATTAACATTTTTTTTAGGCATTTGTTATGTATATATACCCTATCACATGGAGTATTGAGAGAGGGAGAAAGTGGGTGTATTTTTTAAATCCTCAGAATAAAAGAAACCTAAGAAAAATGTATTGTGCCGAACAAAGGGTAATGATTCTCACATTCTTTTTTATAATTGCATACTCTTTCTTGCCTTGTAGAGCATTTTTATATGAAAAGGGTGTGAAAATCATTTCCCCGTAAGGGTGGGAAATGATTTTCTTAATAGTACATTTTTTAAGTTTTATTAAGTAAAATTATTTATCTTAAAAATCAAGTGTTTTTTCGTAGAATGATTTGTCTTAAAAATCAAGTGTTTTTTCGTATAAAAAAAAAATCAAGTTGACAGCCTCAAGGGGTTGGCCAAGTGGTCTTGCCTTGGAAGTTAGAAAGTTGCTCCATCCTAATGTCAGGTTTGATTCGCATTACAAGAACTCTTATGCCTATTTTACTATATATTATGCGTAAACGTGTAATACGGTGTGTACGTAGGGCTGTAGTGAGTAATCACATATGCTCGCGAACTGGCCCCAAACACCTTGCATTACCAGGAAAAAGAATCAAGTTGAACATACATCCAAAATTGCATGATCGCATAGTATTTATGGATCTAATAATTGAAAGATTAGTATTTATGTGGTCATCAATCTTTGATTGACATTTTTTTTAGACATTTGTTATGTATACCCTATCAAATGGAGACTATGGAGTATTGAGAGAGGGAGAAAGTGGGTGTATACTATATCCTATCATGTGGTTAACAATCTTTTCATATCACGCATTATCATTTTCTCTACAGGATCCCCAATGAGAATAATAGACCTTTCCCCTTTTACGCTTATGGAAAATTCTACCATCCACCCATGGGACGCAGCCTAAGAGCAGAATTTCTCATCCCACGATGCAAAACTGACAGGTTCAATCTCCTATCTTCCCTTTACTCTGTTAATTTAAAGCAAGTCATTCATGCATGTTCCCCATAATCTTCAACCATATTGCTTGCTAAAAGTGCCTGAGTGGCAAAAGTAGTGTCCCATACTTTGCTTCCAAAACTCTGCAAATAACAATAAGTAATCTCTTGTTAACTTGGAATGATGTTGATGGACTATTATTGTTTTCACTGATAAATTTTTTTTATTGTTTTTGACCAATGCAAACCTCAATATATGGGATACAAACCTGCATTTTCATTCCATCTTCAGCAATCCACAAGAAATCAGGAACTCGGGCAAGATGGTGCTTGAATTCATTGCCATTTGGGTTTTCGGTCCACCAACACATCATTTGCAAACTCTACAGTACAGAAAAAAAAAATTAAATCAATCAAAGAGTTTGACTCCTTTTGAAAACAACTCGAGCTAACATTGGATGGCAGGATGCTCCAAGAACTGGACTAAGAATTTGACTATATGGTTTCCAGAAGTTCAAAGTTCATAATCGAATCTGATTAAAAGCAAAGATTCACGGTTATCGATCAAAGCTAGTATCACTTCTTTTTGTTTTTGGAAATAATTGATTCAACCAACCTGAACTGGTTGTTATTATTCCTTTTCAAGCTTATAATACTCCATACAACCATAACCAAATCTTATGTAACACTAACACCAATAAAATAAAGCAGAAAATGTATGTCGTCTTACTCACCTTTTCCACACATCCTATAGTAATGTATCTGCTAGTCTCTGCTCCACAACGCATATACTTAACTGTCTTCTTAATGGCTCTGTCTCTAATCTTGTTGAAGGGCCAACGGTTCATGATTGGCTCACTCAAATAATGAAGACTATCCCAAAGGAGATCTTGTATGAAGGTATGTTCACAATAGAGATCCTCATGTATTCAAAATTCACCGTTGGATTCAGTATGCCATAACATGTTAAAGATTTCCTTATGAAAATACTGTAATAGAGATATTCCTTTGGTGCAATTCTAGCCTATCTGTATAGTTAAGAGTCGTTAGACTTTAGTAGATTTACTGCAATCTGCTCTAGCAATGTATCAATCCACAATTATGGTAATCTTTTGTGCCAAATTTGGAAAACATAAATAGCATAGTATTATTGGAGCTGCACAAAATATCCTACATCTGCAAATCCTGGAGATAACTCCAACAGTGGAATTTCACCAACCTTACAACAATGGTGCCGTGTTTTGTTCCAAATTATCTCCTCGTATGGCTTTGTGTGAATTTCTTGTCTAATTGACTAGATCGGTTATCGGCCCATGATACTTCCTCCCGTACAAGTATGACATCGGCATGTAAGCTGTTCGGCAATAGCACCACATTTTTGCTGCATTATATGAACAACTAAACAAATCATCCTTCTCTTCCAAACTGTTTCTTTTTAAGTAGTATTGTTTAATCATCATGTTGTTATGAAAGCAATGGTTGGATGACCACTTGCCAAAGATCAATTCATTGTGATTGTAATAGTCCAGTGGAATTAGTTGAAACAGGAAACCTATTCAATGCTCGTCTTGTTCATTGCTCTATAAATAAGAACATTCAAACACTACTTAGTGAGAACTGAAAAGAAGAATAGAAGGAAAGAAATCGACAGGATAGTATTTCTAATGAGAATTAGTATTGGTCCAGAAGATCAATAAGATTCTGATAGAACAATCTAGAGGTGTCAAACAGGCCCGTCGTGCCGTGCCGTGCCGCTTTTCTTCCGTGCCAACCGTGCCCGTGCCCGTGCCCGTGCCGTGCCGTGCCCGTTTACTTAATCGTGCCATGTCGTGCCGTGCTTAATCGTGCCGTGCCCATTTTTAGTCGTGCCGTGCGGTGCCATTTTTCTTCATTCGTGCCATGCCGTGCCGTGTCGTTTTGTAACCGTGCCGTGCCGTGCCGGCCCATTTACTTAATCGTGTTGTGCCGTGCCGGCCCACTTACTTAATCGTGTCGTGTCGTGCCGTGCCGACCCGCTTAATCGTCTAACTCGTGTCGTGTCGTACCATGCCCATTTACTTAATCGTGCCGTGCCGTGCCGGTTTTTTAAATCGTTTCGTGCCGTGCCGACCCGCTTACTTAATCGTGCCGTGTCATGTCGGCCCGCTTAATCGTTTCACACGTGTCGTGTCGTGTCGTGCCCGTTTACTTAATCGTGCCGTGCCGGCCTGTTTACTTAATTGTGTCGTATCGGCACATGGATATTTATTTACCGCGTCCACCCCAATTTTGGAGCATGGATATTTATTTACCCTGTCCACCCCAATTTTGGTCCACCTGGGAGCACTTTCGAACCCTATTAAGTATTTACTATCATCAGCAAAACTACATATTATCCAATTGGCCAAATTTTTGGGGGATGCTGAAAGCAAGACTTGTTAAAAAGTAAATGATCTCTCACTCTTTTTTTTTTTCCTTTCTTTTACTTTCAGTAAATTGACATTTATGTAAAAGGAGTATAGTGTTTTTATCATCGATAATGATGTTAATTACTTTTATAGTTAGACCCAAAAATTATCTCTTTGATTACATTTCTTTTTCATTCATTCTTTTTTTGGTGAAAAGAAAAAAGATCAAAAAAGGAGAGACTAAATTTACATTGATTAATACAGTTTCTTGTTGGGCATTGAATCCAAAATCCATGTGTCTGTATTGACAATACCCATGTGTTCGTCTACGAATCGGTTTCTTTTTTTCTGGTTCAGCATTCGGATTAGTATGTGCATCTCGATTAATTTCTTTTCCGATTCAGTTAAAGACCAAATGTTCACGCCAGAATTGAAAAATTTGAGAGGAAAAAAGTTGCACACTTGACCGACAAACTTATACATTTGGTAGGAATAGGACTAGATATTTGTATAATTTACAAGAAATTCAACTCCATATTTACAAACATGACATTGTGAAGAATAGAAAAAAATTGCACTACAGAATCTCCGGATCAGAATAGAAATGGCCATGTGGTATGAAGAAGCTAGGTATCAATTTTTGGGAAAAGAAAACTTACGCCAATTGGCTACAGAAAAGAAAAAAGAAAAGAAAAGGGAAAAGAAAACACAAGACAAAATGAATAAGGCTAACAGAAAATATTTAAAGCCAACTTAAATTGGGATACAATACAGCTTGAATCAGCACAAATTGAGATCACTTGAGCAACAAATTCACTTGGGCAGTAGATTCGCTGGGTTTAAAGAGCATCTGGGCAGCAACCCCTTGTCCAATTCTTGCTATCCAGACAACAAACAGCAGCATGAAGTACTTTTGAGTAACAGCAAATACTTCAAACTGGTCCCAAATCAGGCATGGAACACAATACAGCACGAGTGGGCAGTAAACACAGCACCGATTCCACTCAAACAGCAGCAACAAAAGCACACACACACACACACACAGAAATAGAGCGCATATACACAAACACAAACAGAGCCCAGATACACTAACATATCCCCGTGATTGGGCTCAGGCAAGCATCACGGCCCAGAAACAAATACCAGAGACAGACAAAAGCTGTTCAGCACAGGTGCAGGCGTGCAACAACTAAATACCAACATCAACATAGTATATCATAGGCCACCTCTGAGAATTTTTATCTGGAATAGATATATTGGCATGCAAATAACATAGGCCACCAAACCACAGTACAAAGATCACTAAATACACAATTGCAGATTCGTGCCCTAATCGGCAGGAATTTATGCACTGAAATAAATGGGCTCAGGGCTTCATCACTGCCCAGTTTTCAGCTACTACAAGAAATAAATGGGCTCAGGTTTTCATCACTGCCCAGTTTTCATCACTGGCCATATTTCTATGAAGCTTAGATTCACAAACACCTGCCCAGGTTCACAAACAGAGGCTAGAGGCCAGAGCCCAGATTCACAAACAGAGGCCAGAACCCAGATTCACAAACAGAGCCCAGATACACAAATAGAGCGCAGATACACAAACACAAACAAAGCTCAGAGACACAAACAGATCCGAGATACACTAACGTATCCCCATGATTGGGCTCAGGCAAGCATCACTGCCCAAAAATAAATACCAGAGACAGACAAAATCTGTTCTGCTAACTGGTGCAACAACTAAATACCAACATCAACGCAGTATAAAACAGCAAGGGCTTCTTATCATTGCCCAAAATCTACCTACCAGCAACAACACAGTATAAAAAAGGGGCAGAAATTGCAGCACAGTTCCCAGAACATAAATAATCATCGTTGCCGCTAAGCTAGGCTCAAATCATCATTGCCCTAGTACATAAATATTCATCATTGCCACTAAGTTGGGCTCAAATCATCATTGCCCCTAAGTTGGCTCAGAAAGTCACAAGTAATGGGCTCAATTCTCAAATCATTATTGCCCCTAAGTTGCACTCAATTCTCAAATCATTATTTACCCCACTCAATTATCAACTTCACCTACATCATTCATTTGAAAACTCAAGTTTTCCCAACATCATTAATCGTCCAACATGGGGCTCAAAGTACAAGAGCCAAATAAGTGGTAATACAGTGGCCAACTTAGTAATTGTCAGAACTCTATTTCACAGGAAAAAAAGAACTTGAGAAACTAATTAATATTTGAAAAAGTGTCATTGCCTGAAGTTGAAACAATTCAAATGCATCAAAGTTTACTAAAAAGAGCATCAAATGCATCAAAGTTTACTAAAAAGAGCATCAAATGCATCATACGTAACACCGGTAAGTTCTTAATAATAGTTTTTTGCCCATCCTGAATTCCTGTCATCTTTTGGTACAAGAACCCCAATTTGACAAACATTTTGCTCAATACAACAACAAAAGGTTATCACTGACATAAGGCATCAGTCGACTCTAAGTTTCTCTTTCAAACCCCATGGTTCAATCACACCCACTAAAATGCAATGAGGATCTTGATAGTCTCAATACAGTTTCAGTTGCAGCACAGTTCCCAGAACATAGATAATCATCGTTGCCACTAAGTTGGGCTCAAATCATCATTGCCCTAGACTGTAGTACATAAATAATCATCATTGCCACTAAGTTGGGCTCAAATCATCAGAAAGTCACAAGTAATGGGCTCAAATCTCAAATCAATATAAAATAGGAGCAGCCACAACTATAGCAACTAGCCACAACTATAGCAACTAGCCAACTACTTCAGAAGCAGTGAAACCCTATCAACACTAACAGGAGCAGCATCATAGAGTATATAAATATGACACTAACAGCCCATCAACACTGATACCCCATCAACAGTAACAGTAAAAGGATATCCATGAAGGAACAAGCAGTAGCAGTACACTGAATAGGGATCAGGGGAATACATGGGCTCAGTAATCATCATAGGCCAGAAAAACAAAGTAATATCACAGCCCACAAACAGAATAATGCCCAGAAAGCATGTCAACATTAACAACAGAACCATAAACTGCCCAGAAAGTCAGTTTTCATCACTGCCCAGATTGCTATGAACAAAATACAGCAGCAGATACACAATACAGCAGTAGCAATGGGCTCAGCTAAGCCTCTCAACTCTCAAGACTCACATCATTGCCCTAGTACATCACAAGTAATGGGCTCAAATCATCATTGCCCTGTCAGGAATCATAACCCTAAATCACCATTCACCACACACACACACACACACACACACACAATCCAGTAACCAAATGCCCAGAAAACTGTAACCATTTCTTGCAATAGACAGAAGTCACAGAACACCAACAACTATAGAACATGTCACAATATCACAACACAATTGGGCTCAGATCTATATAGAAATGCACATGAATGCAACATTAAGTTGCCATTAAGTTGCCATTTAGACCTTCATAAGTTGCCACACAATCACTTAAGTTTGTTTTTACTTATTATCGTCATAGCCCATAAATAATAGCACAATGCAAGTATGCAAGTGCAACGTTATGTTGCCATTAAGGCCTTCATAAGTTGCAAACTTGCACACCAACAACTTTACACACACCACTTGGTTACAGTTTTCTGGGCATTTGGTTACATAGCAAGAGTAAGATAGCACCTGGAATGCAACATAAAGTTGCAGCAGTATTAGCATCCTCGAAATCTTTTGAGAAGTCAGATATAAACTGTCCCTAAGGACTATCTGTATCAGAGATTTCAAAATAATCTTTGAACTCATCTTTTGCATCGCACTTCTTAATTCCAAGACGTGCATCCTCCCAATCTTTCAAGCATATCAAACAATCCAAAATGTCTGCACCGAGTCGGCTTCTCTTATCATCCAACACTCTTTTACCTGCACTAAAAGCAGATTCAGAAGCAACTGAAGAGACAGGAGGTGTTAGTACATCACGTGCCATGATTGAAAGAATGGGAAATGTCCTTTCATTTTTTTTCCACCAAGCTAAGATATCCAAATTATTTTGGGTGTCTAGAGTAGTAAGACAATCCATATCTAAACACATAGAAAGTTCGGTGCGTGAAACTAAATTTCTTCCTCTACTTGAAAGCAAAGACCAAGATGGGTCATTGCTAGTTTGAGGAGATGGTGAAGGAGCAACATTAGTTGTAGAAGATGCAAATTTAGACTCATATGAAGCATAAATAGATTTCACAAGTAATGTCACATCAGAAGTAGAAGTAGAAGGTAATGTAATATCTAAATTACTAGCAATCCCATCTAAGAGCAAGACAACACCTTCTATCTTAATCCTTGGATCCATTATTGTAGCTAAAATAAAAATTTTAGGCATGTCCTCAAAATATTTTTTGAATTTTGTTTCCATATCTAAAACTGCATCTACAAAATTTGCTCTATATCTATATTGAAAAAAATTGAGACTTATATTATACAAGTTATTGAGCACAAGACAAGAAGTAGGATAATAAGAACCAGAACAAGCACAAGTAGCAGCATAAAAAACCTTTAAAAACTTCATATACTCGAATGCAATGTGCCAATCACCTTGAGATAAACAACAATCACCATACTTGGCATTCACATAAGAAGTAATAACATCAACATGTTTCACACAAGATTTTATCATAAGATATGTCGAATTCCAACGAGTTTTGATATCAGTTTTCATTTTCCTAGGTTTCACATTGAAACTAGCACACAACCCTTCAAATTCTTGGGTCCTAGGTTGGGAAGAAGATATAAAAAGAATTGCAACTCTAATTTTATCTATTTGTGGTCCTATATGTTTCAAACCGTCTTGCACAACTAAATTAATGATATGGCATACACACCGCATATGAAAAAATGTACCAGCATGAGGAGTAGACAAATTTCGTTGGAATAAATCAATCGCAGCAGTATTAGCAGTATGGTTATCAAATGTAATACTAAATACTTTATCAACAATGTCAAACTCCCTAAAAACACCATTTATACACTGAAAAATTTGATTAGCATTGTGAGGATACTCCATCAAACGGAAAGCAATGATTTTTTTATGCAAAATCCAACTAGAATCGATATATGAAGCAGTCACAGCAATATAACCAAGATTATTGTTACCACTCCACAAATCAGAAGTAAAAGACATTGTACTACCAAGTTGACCAATTTCAGTGATCAAATTTTTACGTACTTCAATAAAAGCTTTCAAACAATCAGCTCTAGTAGTATTTCTAGAAAATTTAGCAAAAGCAGGATTTATACTAGTTTGCATGAAATGTTCAAATCTAATATTATCGCCAAAAGTGAATGGCTGCTCCGCTGCAGCTACATAAAGGGCCAATCCATGTCTCATTTTAGGTTTTGTGTATACGAAATTACAAACAGCAGTGCCACTACTATCACCACCAAGTACGCCAATTTCCTCTTTATGTTTGTTCCTAAGATGCCTCTCAATATGCCCCGTGCCACCACTACTACCGCAAGAATAATGGTTTGAACAATAATTACACACACCTCTGGGTCCTATATCAACCCCTTCTTTGGTTTTGTAATGTGCGTCAATTTTAGCATGATTCCATACCCATGAAGTGCGACCCCTTTTCGTGCTAGTGCGTTGTGTAGATGTCGAACCTGAACCTATTAGTCCAAGTCCAACAGTGTTTGAAGCGCCTTCACCTATGGAACTAAGTCCATGTGGTGATGAAAATACAGGAATTTGTGGTAGTGGATCTTGTGACTCATCAGAGTCTGAATTAGGGCCATGTGTAAAGTCTATATGAATGTTTGCCATAACAAACACAACAGTAAACACAGTGGTGGTAAACACAGAACTAAACACATAACTAAACACAGTACTAAACACAGAACCACAGTTAAACACAGAACTAAACACAGAACCACAGTTAAACAGTAAACACAAAGATACAGAACAACAGTAAAGTAAACACAGTGGTGGTGGTGATAAACACAGAACCACACACACAGAGAGAGAGAGAGAGAGAGAGAGAGAGAGAGAGAGAGAGAGAGAGAGATATCACAGTAGCACAAACCGAAGAGCACAGTACCCCAGTACCAAGAGCTTGATCGATTTAGGGTTTTCGATTTAGGGTTTCAGAAATCGATATAGGGTTTTCGATTTAGGGTTTTCGATTTAGGGGTTTCGATTTTGTGGTGGTGTGGTGGTAGACCGAGGGTGAGGGGTTGTGGTGGTGGTGGTGTGGTGGTGAGTGGTGACTGGTGACTGGTGGTGATTTGGGTCGTGACTGGTGGTGATCTGGGTCGTGACTGGTGGTGAAGTGTTGAGGTGGTGGGTATATGGTGGACCGGTGGTAGAGATGAGAGAGAGAGAGAGAGAGAGAGCCGTTTCCGGTGAGCCGGAGGAGAGAGAGAGAGAGCCGTTTACGGTGAGTCGGTGACCAGAGGAGAGAGAGAGAGTGAGCAATGAGATCGACGAAGAGAGAGAGAGAGGCAGCCGTTAGGGTTGATGAAATAACCCTGTAGCAGTGTAGCATGGTATTTATACCATGAAATAAATCTAGTGCAGCAGTCACATCATGTGCCTATGCACCCAACGGTAAAAATTTGGCGTAAAATTGTACTACTCGACGGTCGTCGGAGTATTTTTGTTCGAATCGGAAACTTTTAAGTTTTACGTGATAGTGAATATACCCTCCATGCAAAAAATGAAGTAAATTACTTATCATTAGGTACTTGATCGAAGGAGACAATTTTTGTGTTGATAATGAATCAACGCTCCCGATGAAAGGACTTTAAATACCCGATCGACTTCAAATTTGGCAATAGTGATTAAAACAGCAATGCAAACAAAGTGAACGGTTTGGATTGTCATAATTGTGTTGCGATCGTGTGGCTAGCGTACATTATCCTATAGCATAATAGCTTGGTTCATAACCAAGTAAGTTCGATGTATACGATTACAAAGCAGGTACATACTCGATTTCTTGAATGTTCGATCTAAACCGTTACAATTTATTATATTATCAAATCTAACACTTTCCCCGAAAACGGTGGCAATCAAATGTCGGCAACCACCTGATTGGATCACATTCGTTGCATCTAAGAGCAATAATGTCATACAATGCATGACTCGACGGCCATCAGAGCAATTTTTTCGAATCGAAACCGTCTAGATTACAAGTGGGAGTGTTTATATCCTCCATGCAAAAAATGAAGTGATTTAACTATTGTTACGTACTTGATCAAAGGAGACAACTTGTCGGTTGATAATGAATCAACGTCCTCGATCAAAGGGCTTTTAATACCCGATGGACTTCAAATTTGGCGAGGGTAAATAAAATAGCAAGACAAACAAAGTGAACGGTGTGGATCGTCGTAATTGTGTTGCGATCGTGTGGCTAATGCATAATATAATCAAAAATTTTATAATGCATAATATATTCAAAAATTTACTATGTATTTATTTATTTTTGTGAATTCCATTTATTTAATGATAATTTATTCAAAAATTTCTCCTTTTTTTCCTATTTTTTTCTTACTTGTCAAGTCCATTTATTAAATTCTAATTATTATTCAATTTTTTAATTATTTTCCCTCATTTTTTTTCTTAAGTCCATTTATTAAATTCTAATTATTATTAAAAAATTCATTTTTAATATCCATCACTTTTTTCATTATTATGACATTTGGCAACTTGATTTATTTAATAATAATGTATTTCTTATTTTATTATGTATTTATTTATTTTTGTGAACTCCATATATTTTATGATAATTTATTCAAAAATTTCTCCTTTTTTCCTTAAATTTTTATTTGGCAAGCCCATTTATTAAATTCTAATTATTATTCAAAAATTGATTTTTCATTTTCCTCAATTTTGAAATAAAATTAAATTTATTTTATAAAAATGTATTTTTTTACTTATTTTTCTTATTCAAAATTAAATTTAATATGCATATACAAAATTTTATTTAATTAAAATTTATTCAAATATTTCATTTTTTCCCCAATTTTTCCCAAATTTTGTCCCCTAAAAAAATTCATTTTAATTATTAAAAATTTTATTTTTCATTTTTTCCTCATTTTCAAATAAAATTTAATTTATTTTATAATTTTTTTCAAAATTTATATCATTATATGTTTGTTATCAAAATTTAACTTTATTTTTTACCCCCAAGTTTTCATTTATGTTATTCAATTTCAATTTCCCTCATTTTTCCTTATTATGGCAAGTCCATCTATTAAATTGTAATTATTATTCATAAATTCAATTTTTATTCAATTTATTTTTTATTTTTCCTCATTTTTTGAAATAAAATAAAATTTATTTTCCTTAATTTATTTTTATTTTCCCTAATTCTTTTCGTTATTATACCATGCCGTGCCCTTTACACTTCTGTGCCGTGCCCGTGCCCGTGTCGTGCCCGTGCCCGTGTCGTGCCCTTCACACTACTGTTTCGTGCCCATGCCGTGCCAGACTAAGATCGTGCCCGTGCCCGTGCCGTGCCAGACTAAAACCGTGTCGTGCCCGTGCCGTGCCTGATTAAGTCCGTGTCGTGCCGTGTCGTGCCACGCCAGACCAACTACCGTGCCGTGCCCGGCTAAGACTGTGTCGTGCCGTGTCGTGCCAAGCCAACTACTGTGCCGTGCCCGTGCCGTGCCCACCCATTTCCGTGCCCCGTGCCCGTGCCCGTGCCCCCTCAAACCGTGTCGTGCCGTGCCGTGCCCAACTTTTACCGTGCCCAAACCGTGCTAGTGCCGGAGTTTTTCGTGTCGGGCCGGGCCGGCAAGGCCCATTTGACACCTCTAGAACAATCTTTGGCATATATTCTGTGTTCAATATTTATCTTACTTTTATGAAGATCTCTCTATTGTTTGTCTTAAATTTATAACACATTATCAGCACAAAGCTCTAACTAGAAATGGTGTCCTACCAGAAGTAAACCAGAAAGGGTGTCCTACCAGAAGTAAGTGTACCCCTAATACCTGAAGTATTTTACTTGTCATTAGAAGAAACCTGAAGTATTTATAATTTAGAGATACATATTGTATCCTATTCCAAGAAAAGAAGAGGATACCTGAAGTATTCCATTAAAACATACTCGAAGTATTTTCTAGAATAATTAGTTATCATTTTCTTTTTTTTACTATTGATTTCATTTTATCCATGTCTACTGTTTATACAGGAATCACAGTAAATATTGCTGGTAAATACTTAGAAAAAAGGTAACGAGAGTTGGCGGGTCTTCAATTCAGAATCCATTGTACCGTCTTGAACCCGTGACCTCCTTAAGGAAAGACACTGAGTTTTGCCACCAAGCTAATCTCAGTGGTTGTAACTATGGTAACATATCTTTATATTTATAGTTGATATTTTTCTGCTTCTTTTACCCACTGATTTAATAACATGCACACATGAAGTTTAAAAGAAAAGGGGGTTATTGGCTAGTCATCAACGTCCTGGACGATGTTCATGAATTAGACTTTATTTGAAACATCAATACTCAGTGGTTGGTTAAAAAAAAAGGAAAAAAATAAAATAAAATCAGTCCCACAATTGATGATTAATTGATTGAACACCTTATCAAGAATAGTGTTGGTGTATTATTTCTCTATTTTCAAAACAAATTTTATTAAAGTTTCGACCTTTGATCTTATACGCACATCTGAATACTTTGTGTAGTCAAGGAGTATGGCTAAGTTAAACTGATATATTCCTATCAAGCTATATGCAATTTATTTAGTGACCCGTACGTGTAGTCATCTCCTTAGTATATATAGGTATTAAACGGGTTAGAATAATTTGTTTGTTTAAGGACAATTACTTCATAATCACTTATGTGTAATGTAAATTATAGACAAGATATTTTTACTATTAAAATAATGTGTACATAATTGCCGTCAGTTTCTATTATATCTGGATCTGGGCCATAGTACTGGCAGTGTTTGGTTAGATAGTTTAGTTTAGTTTTGATGATGTCAGCGGATGTAATGAGTGGAGAGAGATAGAGAGAGAAATGAGATAAATGATGATGTCATCAAAACTAAAACTAATTAAAACTAAAACTAAACAGAGAAACGAACAAGACCGGTATATTTTTCTCTGGCTTATTTCGATTAGAAAAAGAAATGTTTCTCAAGTAATATGTATATAAATAATTAAATATGGGGAAGAGAAACCATGACATTGGAGGTTGATATGTCTTGTTCATTGCTCTATAAACAAGAGCATTCATACACCACTTAGTGAGAACTGAAAAGAAGACGGAAAAAGAAATCGACAGGAGAGTATTTCTAATGAGAATTAGTATTGGTCTTCTGATAGTTCCTAAAGAACAATTTTTTGTATATATTCTGTGTTCAATATTTATCTTATTATTTTTATGCAGATCTCTCTATTGTTTGTCTTAAATTTATAACACATGTAACGTATCCATATATATTATTGTTTCACACATACTAATTTCTCCTCTTGAGTTACCTGGATGAAAAGGCAAAAAAGAAGGGAAAAGCCAGAATTCTGGGGGTAATGGGTTGCAGCCTGCCCATTCATAAACTCCAAGCACCTGAAGGAAATAAATTATAGTAATAATTAGTAGAAGGAATTTGAGTAGGAATTGTGGGTTGAAAAAAATTTAAAAAAAATTGAATTAGGATTGAGGGTATTGATACACAGGAGTAATTAATTAATTGAATTACCGAGAGATAAATTTTGCCCCAAGAGGGTATCCCAGTGGCTCCACCATTGTCAAGTATCCATTTCTTGGCTTTGGTCATTGCCCCATCATCTGGGCCTTCTCCCAATAATCGCAGAGCTACGTAGCTAAGTGCTGACCCCATCATTGTGGTATGCCCCTCTATGTAAAATCCCCATCCACCATCATCATTCTACATATCATACATACATAGTCAAACATACAAACATCACATAAGCTTGGATCACAAGCTAATATATGCATGCAATTGATACATATATACGTGCGTACCTACTTTCAGTGTTCTAAAAGAAGGCTTAGACAAAGTCTAAGTACTAGTCGCCTAGGCGCTAGAAGACCCCTCAAAACTAGCCCGACTAGACCGGATACCCCGACTAATTGCCCGACTACTTGGCCCTAGAAGCTAAAAGGTGTCCAGCAGTCCTTGGAGGGCCTAGCTAGTTTTAGAACCTTCCGTACCTGATGGAGATAAATAAAACGTTTCAGTTCCTTTCTGTGCTCGGCTGTCAAAATTGTGTTGACTGCCCCACTTATGTGTAGCACAATGAGCTGCATTAATTTAAACAAACAATTACTGATTAGCACTACGATCACTGTAATAAGCAAGAAAATTCTGTTACTAGTTCCTATTTTAATCTGAAAATTGATACTCCCTCCGTCCCTATTTAAGTGATGATGTTACTATTCCAGCTGTATTCGAAAGTTGTTTATAATTTTCAATCTATATTACATAAAATATGCAATATGGATCTTGTTTTATAGAAATCAATGAGTTCTAAAATATAATTTTTTCAAAAGTACATAATATATTATAGATTGAAAGTTATAGACAATTTAAAAATAAAGTCAAAAAGTGAAAGTGGTCACTTAAAAAGGGACGGAGGGAGTACTACTACTTAAATATGATTGTTGTTTGATTTCAAATTGGGAATTTAATTAATTAAGAAGACTTACGAGGGGTGGAGTAAAAAACAATGGGCCAGCATTTTCTGCTGCCCAATGGCCGTCGGGTGCTTGGATTGCGGGATTTAATCGGACGGCTTTCCTTAAAGCTGTCGTTGTCGCTTCATATGTTACGTCTTCTTTGGCCCCCAGCCTCACTGTTTTCCTTTTTAAACTGCAGATACATATAGTATTGATAATGATAACTCTAAGTTTTTATTATTAAGATAAGACATCTTTAACGAGTGAAGTGGTTAATTATATATATAATTACTAGGGATTGCCCGTGCCTAAAGGCACGAAGCGACGAAATTTGAGCTCAACTTTACGAACTATCGTTTTGCTATTTACCACCGTAAACAACAAATGCATGTGCCTTCACACACATGCGAATGTAATATAGGCTTGATTACGCTAGTGGATGTCCGTACCTGAATGCACGGCTTGAACAATTAGCACACATAAACCAATAGAACACATAAACCGTGTCAATTTTTTAGAATTGTCCTTTTCCATGTCGGTGTTTGTGCTAGTGTCAGGATGCCAAGACGTATGGTCCCAAGACTACCTTAAACTCCAGTCTACTCAAATGTGAAAAAGATAAGCATATTCACTTGCATATTAATGGGGAAATTTCCCATACTCCGAAATTAGTGTCTAAAACATAGAGTATAAGTAAGGACTGTTGAAAGTCTAAAACAGAATACAAAGTCTAAAACATAGAGAATACGTAAGGATTGTTGAAAGATTTTCTCTCAATAGCAAAACCAAGAGCCCAAATAAGAATTCTAGTAGAAATACACAGCCAGTAGACAACAGTAGTCTTTTAAGCATATTCCTCCTTGAGAATCCTAGCTTTATCAATTATGAACCTCCCTTCCTTGAAGCTCTGTCTAGCGTCATAAGCTCGGATATTTTTCCAACCTAAATCCTCCCCGCATTTGCTGAAGTAGATGTAGCAAACAAAGAAAAGACCAGTGATAAGTTTCTTGTCCTCTTTGTTCCCCAAAACAACGTTCATCGCGTGCGCAAACATGTATGCCTGCCCGGATTTTGCCTATGGAAACAACCAACCCCAGGTCATAAAAGAGTGCTCAACAAACCACCATGTAACTTGTTGATAAATAATAAGATATCAAATTGAGTAATTGGAAGTTTGTGCATCATATCTATGAAGTCCAATTAGTGGTCAAAGACTTAGGAGTATACTCAGGCTCAAAATATCTCAGGCGCTATCAACTCCTGATTAATTCATATAGAGCTTTTTTCCGGCTTTAATTTGGCTGTGACCTTTTTTGAACGGGTATAATCTGACCCTAAAAATTCCTGAGAAAATATTTGAAGCTTCAGTGCAGGGTCAACATCAAAGTGGTGAAACAAAACCAATTAGAATCTGATCAAGTTTTTACTCACTATAAAAGCTTCAGAAAGAAGGTCATGGCGCAGCGCAACTGGGTTTCTGCAATATCTGCAACTGAACATCGGATCGTCGTTTGATTCCGCCATTGACCTTAAAACTCAACACTGAAAACAGAGGAAAATTTGAATGATTTCAAAGAAAACTCAACACTGAAAACAGAGGAAAATTTGAATGATGTCAATGAAAACAAAAAAACCAAACAAAAAATGTTTATATGTATTCGTGTGTATTTTAACTCTCACCAGAGAAGGGAGAATGGTTGGTGCAAATCTCTGCTTCGAAGATAAGAATCTGCATATATCAGAACCTTACCAAATTTGATCATCGCCCTCGCACCCTTTTCTAAGAGTGTGATTGCCCAGCCCAATCCTGTGGCCTTTTCTTCCACAACAGCCATCTCTACCTCTCAATCCTTCGGCCTTTTTTTCCTGTTGCATTCCCAACATACCCGTTGTGCGAATCACACCTTATCTCGACAAAAACGGTAGAATGAGTTGGAGGGACAAAAAAGGATTTTAGTTATATCGAATCAACCATTAGGTCCTGTTGTAACCAAATAAAATTAAAGTGATCATCCAAAAAAATGCTTTATAGAGATGTGAATGCTTGTTGCAGAGCATCATCCTTAGTTCCTATAATATATCAATGACGATTGCAAGTTCCAAGTATAGCAGCATCAACACGACTTTGAGAGTAGCAGGGTACTGGGCCTATAAGCTACATAAATCATAAGGAAAAGTACAAAACGCAAAATGCTCCATTTAGTACCACAAAAAAGAAAAAGACAGAAGAGTGCACTATATTGCATGGGTTTTAAACTCTGACATATACCAAACCGATGTCTTATGGGAAGAGAAAAAAGAAAAAGAAAAAGAAAAAGAAAAAGAAAAAGCATGGCTACCCAGTAAAAATCCCATTCCGAAAAAAAAAATTCATCTTTTCTAGTTTTCTCCTATTCTTTCAAAAACCAAAATCCCATGTGCAACTAATCTTTTAGTATGATCATGGTTTCTTTATTTGTGCCATGTCCCCTATCGTGTCCGTGTCTATTTTTTTTAGAAATGACATTTCCCGTGTCCGTGTTTGTGCTACATAGAATAGAATACATTAGATTTGGTAACTCTTATATCAATGTGTGGTGAGATTCTCGAACAATAAGCAAAACACTAAGTTCGAGGTACCATTTTCATTACCAAAACTTAAACCTAACCTATTATTGTCTATGCTATATATTCGAAAGCAAGCTTTGATTATTTTCTCTACAAAATTTGAAGTATTGATAATGAAATTAGATATGTTTACCTCATTAAGGCCAATGAGATCTTCACCACATGCACCTTGAATCAGATCTTCACCCTGTCATTTAGGCCAATGATGACCAAGTCATTAAGGTGCATGTGGTGCTCCATATGAAATCCTAAATTACCAATTCTTATTTTATGTTTTCTTTTCAGGTTGCAATGTTATAAAGTTGCAATGCATGTGGTGCTCCTATTTATTTTGCCACGGTGCTCATTATCCTGGTGCTCTAACTCCCCACTTACAACCAAGTCCTTGATTCTTTTAAAAGAGTAAATGCAAACTAAATTAAATAAACAAAAGAGTTTCAAATCTCATGATTTACTAACCAACATGGAACTGAAACAATCATTCAAACTAATTTTCCTCCGGCACCTGTTGAATTGGGCTTTAATACAATGATTCAAGTCACCAACATATCATAATCTCTTAACAAACATACGGAATTTATTGAAAGGAAAAATGAGATGTGAACAATCTATGAAACAAACCAAGAACCCAAATGGGTAGAACAAGGCACAATGACAGCCAACTTGTAGAAAAAGAATGGTTTTTACGTACCTCATTTTTCTAAGATTTTGTAGAAATCGGCTTTAAGTGAGGGACGGATTCTACAGGTTTGAGCCTCTGACACCCTTTCTTCCTCACACTCTCTCCTCCTTTTTATTTCACTCACAGAGAAGCTGCAAGATGGGATATGCATACTTGAGTCTCTCGCACATTTCATCGAACACATTAAATGCAAGTAGAAATGGGAGCCGGCAATAATTAAGAACGACAAACAGATTATCAAATTACAAAGCAAATATAAGGAGGAAAACAGATTCTTCATAGAACCCAGAATTACATTAAAGCAAATTAGGAAAGAAAAATCAACAAAAAGTAATCTTCGGTGAAATGAAGTGTGTTGTTCAAGGGATAACCAAGGCGAGTTTCTAATAGACATTTATTCAAACATATTATGTGCACCTGACCCACACAACCAATGTGGCATTTCACATTTGGATGCCGTGTTTCGAACACAATGATGCGAAGGCTACAAATTATTAACCCCAATGCTTCTTTCGTGTGGGAAGAAAATATTAAAGACCATGAGAGAGATGTATGTTAACCCCAAGAGAGAGAGATGTATGTTACTGTAATAAAATGAAAAACCCAGTCAAAATTTACAGCAAGCAAAATGCCCAAACGTGAATTGCAGAAAGCGATATAACAATACCTGAGCAACATAGCAGAGAGCCTGAGATTCGAGGGGAAGCGTTTCAAGGTGGAGGAAGAACCCACCGTGTACCAGCGTTTTGGTGGTCGTTGGACTTCGAGTGTGTAGGGTTGAAGGTTGATACGTGATCGTGTCGTGCCGGGTCAAAATTATATTTATAAGAATTTAGAATTAACTACTACTCAGAAGAATAGTGGCTAAGTCCGAGTGTCGATCCACGGAGACAAATTGGCTGAGTTGCGTTAATTTCAATTAACCTCTAATTTAATTTGGTAAAAAGGGATTTGGTTGTTTGCGAAATTGTTAAACTAAAGAACACAATAACTAAAACTGATTTGAGTTGATGGAAAGAGAATCCAGGGTTTAGAATCCACTCCACCCTCGTAACAACAGCTTTTGCATAGGTTAGTTCAGTAATCGAATCACAAGGGATTATCGTTAGGGCTTGCAAACCTCATCGATAATCGTCAAGAAAATATTTGTGGTTGTTAAAAGGCATAAGCTATCCCACGGCACGGACCGTCTCACTGGTACAGTGTCATGCCGCCCAACGGCACGGTCCGTCTCACGAGCATAACCTATCTCAGAACTCCAAATACAATCAGTGAAAGCAATTATACGAACATGTATTTGAAAACCGGTGTACAAATACGCAACAGGTTGAAAGAATAAAACCACGATTCCATTAATTTAATGAAACCAAGTTCTGAACATATAATTCGATTCGATTAAAATCCTAACCTACACAAAATAGAAAGTTACTCGGCGTGGAGTTTCATCCTTCCCCTAGATAGGTGCTTTAGCAAGCCATGGAAGAAGTTGGAGCACTTGAAGTTGGAGAAATCGCGAAGAACATCAATAACTCTTGATTTCTCTCTCCCAAGTAGCCTCTCCACAATGCTTAGATTTAATTTTCGACCCCCAGAACGTACATAGCCGGCCTCCCTTTATGCAAAACCCTAAAAATTACACAAAATCGCGTTTTGCGACCTAACTTGGTCCGGACTAGAATTTCAGCAACTTTGGACAGCTTTTCTGCGATGCTCAACAGGTCTTGCAGGTGTTTCCTTTGCACTTTTGACACTTCTAAGACGTCCCAATTGCATCTTTTCATGGTCCAACCCGCTCCAATGCCTACAAACACCATACAACTATCAAAATTCGCCAAGTAACATAACGAACGGACTATTAAAGCGTAAATTAGAGGACAAAATAGGTGCTTTTGGGCACCTATCACACCCCCCAACTTACACTTTACTAGTCCCTAGTAAAGCAAAAGAACATTGCAACTAAACTAAATAGAAGGAAAGATAGGTCTTTTAAACCCCCCGGGTGGCACCGGTAGGACGAGTGAAGTCTCGTGAGGGTTTTCAGCAGTGATCACCCACAAAACACAAAGGAAATTGGATACTACAAGTGCAACTTGAACCCAACCGACAACATCTCAAAATGCCGTATCGAATGCCATGCAAAGCAAAGACAAGATGCTTTATTCATGCAAAGACTTAAACAAGTGAATTCTCATATTCAATCTACCACAAAGATTAGCCTTCGCACCTATGATCGGATAGGGATTTATCACATAGCATGTGTGTAAGTGAGAACCACACAAAGAGATTCACCAACCCTGAAAACAGTTCACACTATCAATAGCCCGGTGTGCTTCTAAATTCACCCCCTCCCTTTATTTAACGGATTCTTTTTTTATTTCTCTTTTTTTTCTCTTTTCATGTGGCCGTGCTATGTCTGGTTCTCTCAGGCTTTCTAGTTGACCCTTTTAACGAGCTTTAGGTCGGTCATCCCCAAGCCAGATGGCCTTAGGGTGCCAGGTTTAAAGAGACCCCTCGGACTTAATTGCTCGAGTCAAAAAGGCTTTAGGGAGAGACCCAAACTAACCACATTCAACCAATGCCTTCACAAGGTCTATCCATCTTGTGACGCGAACAATACGGTGGGAGCAAACCCCGATTGCCCGGTTGCTCAATGAACGCCCGGATAAGCAATATCAATTTAGCACATAATGTAGGGAAGGGGTTCCAATTAGTCCATGAGCACAATCAACGAACACCGGAATATCAATGACATGTAAACCAAATTCTAGGCAAGTGAATGCCCAAAGTGGGATAGTGCCCGTGAGAAAGCATGAACTCAAGTGATCAAACACTATCCAACCATAGATAACACGGGCTAACCAAGTGCGTTCTATCAACATTTCATTCACAAGCTTAAACCGATCCATGAACTCGCATCAAGACATCAATTCGCATGACAAACACGCACAACACTAATCAATAGCCATCAATCAAGACTAAGTGCACCCAAGCCTCCAATGCCCTTGACGCAACTTTCTTTGCTTGTGTTTAATTTTTAATTTTTAATTTTTAATTTTTTTTTGGATTTTCAAGACTCTAAATATAAACAAGACAAGTGACAAAATAATCTCTCCCCCCAACTTGAATAGTGCAATGTCCTCATTGAACGCATAGACACTAAAAGATAAGGACTGAAATAAAGAGAGAGGAAAGAGATCACCTCGAACGAACAGACAACACGAGAAAAATAGGTTGGGAAAGAGACCCCCCAACTCGCATCAATGAACCTGCATGTGTTAGTCCGCAAGACACAAGAACAGAACAAAAAGAAAAGAAACAAAAAGAAAAGAAAGGAAAAGAAAAGAAAAGAAAAAAAAAAGAAAACGACTAAAAGACACTGTACAGCACAAAGGCCACGGGGTCACTCCTCGTCACTCACCACCGGCAAATCCCCTTGATAAGGAGGATAAGACGGGGGCACAAAGGGGGCAGGTGGAGGAAGGTGATGCAAAGAATGAAGAAGGGTGGTCAAGTCATAAACACCGCGGGCCTGATGGTCACCATAATACGGCATAGCCCCTTGAATATAGTCCTGGCGGCGCTCCACATTAGCGACCCGCCTCTCAGTCCTCCTAGACACCCTATTCACATTATCCAACCCCGCCACCAAATATGCATATTGAGCTTGCCCGAAAGACCACGGACCTGATGGGGTTGGGTCAACAAACGCAGCTTGGGGCACGGGCCCAGGTGGCCCGCCATGGGGCGCATCAACAAATAAAGGGTCTTGGTCGACCGGCACCACATTGGCCCCAGCCTCAGGGGCAGCCGCTCCCCGAATGCCCGTCACACTCTTGTTCCACTGGGAAGTGTCATAAAGCTTATACCCTGGTTCACTAGGCTCATTGGGGGCAAGATGGAAAATTTGCTCATCCGAAGCCGAACGAAAACCTTGTAGCAAAGGAAGTACCAAGTGCGGGAGTGGAATGGGAGTCCGAGTATCCCGGTTACTAATGAAGCGCTTGAACTCATTAAAAATTACCAAGGGCATATTTATTTGAGTGTTAGTAAAAAATGCATATAAAAGTTGCAAACGAGTCTTACGTCGGTCATCCTTATGCCCATAGGTCACATTTTTTAGCACAAGATCAACAAACAAGAGGTGACGGGGGAGTTCACTACGGCGGATATAAGTAAGGCCCGTGTGAAGATCAGGTCGCATGTGAGCGACCATATCCGCCGGACGGGTATTTAAGACCACGTCCTCAAAGTCCGAACCATAAGAACCATTAACACCAAATGCCTCGGCAATGTCCTCGGGCTCAAAATAAATGGTAATTCCATCCACCGTCGTTTTCAAAGCTGTAAGAGACCGTTCGGTCGCCAAATTTTGGAAGAATTGCCGCACAAGGCGAGGATGGATTGGTGGAGTAGTGGTGGAGTTTGGTGGAAGAAAGTGATGGTTATGGAGAGTAGGAGAGAGGAAGAGGGGTGGGTTTATGTGGGGAAGAAGAAGAAATTACTAGCAGACAACACCCCCTTTGGTTTTGTTTCTACGGCAACACCCTTTTTTTCTTTCTATTTTTTTTTCTTCTCCTGTTTGGATTCTAACCGAACCGTCCGGACCAGATTTGCAGCACCTCGTCCATTTTTCTCTTCTCGGCTCTGGACCCGATCGTCCGGACCGTGGTCAAACCGGTCCGGACCAAATTTTCAGCGCCCTTTATGCTGGTTTTTAACGCCGAACCGACCGTCCGGACCGTGGTCAAGCCGGTCCGGACCAAATTTTCAGCACACGCCTCTTTCTTTTTCTTTTTCGGACCGTCCGGACCGTGATCAAACCGGTCCGGACCAAATTTTCAGCACTTTGCTTCACTTGTTTCGGCAGCTTCAACCCACTTACAAAAATTTTGGTCCGGACGGTTTTGCATTTTGGTCCGGACAACTTTTTCAGCAGCTCTCTCCACCTTATGTTCTCACTCCAAACCTGAAAAACTAAGACTCAAGTGTAAAAATATCACGAAAAATAACCAAAATACTAACAGCAATGATAAAAGAAAATACAAACGAAAATAATTAAATCCACCACTTTCTTCACGCGAAAGGCACGGGTACTACTTTTCTCCCTAATTTCTTCACTTAAAATTTGTGTAGAGAAGGTCATCATAACAATCCCGGGTAAGTCATGACTCAACAGGTTAAACTTCTCAAGGTTTTTCCTCAAATAAGCCAGAGCCAATCGTCTTTAATGACTATCCGAGGCACTGCAATAAGATTGTTCGAAACCCAGATACACAAACCTAAGGCTAGAAATTAGGTGGCTATACCGGACCAAAACAAGCCGTTCGAGCACGGCTAAACTGGAGGTATCTCAACCTCCAAAGATTTATAGTCTCCTAGACTTCCCTAACGCTCAACAATCCGGATAAACCGGATCGATCAAATTAATCTCCTCAATCACCTCCTCATTATAAATTCCTTCCACATACGATTTAAGACGCTGACCATTAACTTTGTTAATTTTTCCATCTCGTGGATCTCTTATTTCAACCGCCCCATGAGGGAAAACTTTGTGAACAACAAAAGGACCATCCCACCTAGACCTCAACTTACCGGGAAACAAACGCAAGCGCGCATTAAAAAGCCACACCTTTTGGTCAGGCTCAAAAGACTTTCGAACTATGTGTTTATCGTGAAAAGCCTTAGTCTTATCCTTATAGATTCTCGAACTCTCATACGCATCATTGCACAACTCTTCAAGCTCACTCAATTGGAGTCGACGATGAGACCCGGCGGCGGCCATATCGAAATTAAACTTTTTAATGGCCCACAATGCCCGATGCTCCAACTCCATCGGTAAGTGGCATGCCTTACCAAAAATCAATCGGTAAGGGGACATGCCAATAGGGGTTTTATATGCAGTACGGTAAGCCCACAACGCATCGTCCAGTCGAGTTGACCAGTCTTTGCGTGATGCACCCACCGTTCTCTCGAGAATTTTCTTAATTTCCCTATTTGAGACCTCAACTTGACCACTAGTCTGCGGATGGTAAGGTGTTGCCACCTTATGCGAAATGGAGTATCTCCGGACTAGGGCCGCAAAGTATTTATTGAGGAAGTGGGTCCCCTCATCACTTATGATCGCTCGCGGATAGCCAAACCTACTAAAAATATTACTCTGCAAGAACTTGATAACCACCTTGTGGTCATTAGTCTTGGTGGCCACCGCTTCCACCCATTTTGAAACATAATCGACCGCCACTAAAATGTACTCATTCCCAAAGGAGTTCGGGAACGGGCCCATGAAATCAATCCCCCAAACATCGAAAATTTCCACAACTAAGATAGGGGATAGTGGCATCATGTCTCGGCGAGACATATTCCCGGAGCGTTGGCACCGGAGACACGTCTTGCAAAACTCGTAAGCATCTTTAAAGAGAGTCGGCCAATAGAAGCTGCTCTGCAGCACCTTGGCTGCCGTTTTCCTCCCACTAAAATGCCCCCCCACACTCAAGAGTGTGACAAAAAGTAAGAATACTATGATATTCGCACTCAGGGACACAGCGACGGATCACTTGGTCCGCGCAATACTTGAAAAGTACCGGATCCTCCCATAAATAATGCCCTACTTGGGAGAAAAATCGCCCCTTATCTTGTTGGGACCAAAAAGATGGAATCTCACCAGTGGCTAGGTAATTCACGATGTATTCATACCACGGAGGCCGGACTTGCGACACCTCAAAGAGTTGCTCATCGGGGAATGAGTCATGTAGAGGCACTGTGTCGCATGAGGAATCAACTAGGATCCTCGACAAGTGGTCGGCTACGGAGTTTTCGGATCCCTTCTTGTCCCGAATTTCAAAATCAAACTCCTGTAGCAACAAAATCCACCGAATTAACCTCGGTTTCGCGTCCTTCTTAGAAAGCAAGTGTCGTAAAGCTGCATGGTCGGAGTACACAACAACTTTAGACCCGAGGAGATAGGACCGAAACTTGTCCAGCGCAAATACTACCGCGAGTAATTCCTTCTCCGTAGTGGTATAATTCAATTGAGCATCGGAGAGGGTCTTGCTCGCGTAGTATATCGCATGGGGAATCTTGTCACACCGTTGGCCAAGGACGGCGCCGACTACATAGTCAGACGCATCACACATAATCTCAAATGGTAAAGACCAATCGGGTGACCGCATAATAGGTGCAGAGGACAAGACATCTCTCAAAGTGACGAAGGCCATCATGCACGCCTTATCGAAGACAAAAGGAGTGTCCTTGGCAAGGAGGTCGCACAAGGGTTTAGCAATTTTTCTAAAGTCTCGAATAAAGCGGCGATAGAAACCCGCGTGTCCTAAAAAGGACCTAACTTGCTTAACAGAAGAGGGGGGTGGAAGCTTCGAGATTAAGTCAACTTTGGCTTTGTCAACTTCAATCCCCCTCTTGGACACTACATGTCCTAGCACTATGCCCTCTTGAACCATAAAATGGCTCTTTTCCCAACTTAGAACTAAGCTCTTCTCCACACAGCGCTCAAGCACCTTGCTCAAGTTGTGGAGACAATCCTCGAAAGAAGTCCCAAAGACCGAAAAGTCATCCATGAAGACTTCAAGGAATTTTCCACCATGTCCGAAAATATGGACATCATACACCGCTGAAAGGTAGCAGGTGCATTGCACAAACCAAACGGCATACGCCGATAGGCAAAAGTGCCAAAGGGACAGGTGAATGTTGTTTTCTCTAGATCAGCGGGGTCAACAGGCACCTGATTGTATCCAGAATAACCATCCAGAAAACAGTAGTAACTTTGGCCTGCGAGCCGCTCTAGGATTTGATCAATAAATGGCAATGGGAAGTGATCTTTCCTAGTCATGGAGTTAAGTTTTCGGTAATCGATGCAAACACACCACCCAGTGGTGAGGCGTGTAGGGACTATCTCTCCTCTCTCATTCTCAACCACGGTGATGCCCGACTTCTTGGGCACCACTTGAGTGGGACTCACCCACTTGCTATCAGCGATGGGGTATATGATACCCGCATCGAGGAGTTTCACTACCTCCTTCATTACTACCTCATTCATATTAGGGTTCAACCTCCGCTGCATCTCACGTGAGGGCTTAGCATTCTCTTCGCAATTTATCCGATGCATGCACACGGAGGGATCAATACCCTTCAAATCTGCCACAAACCACCCAATGGCACCCTTGTGCTCTTTAAGCACCGCAACAAGTTGACCCTCCTGCATAGCGGAAAGGTCAGACGCTATAATAACTGGAAGGGTATCCTCGGCACCCAAAAACACATACTTAAGATTAGCCGGGAGTGGCTTAAGCTCAAGTTTCGGAGGAACCTCTAGGGATGGAGGGGCTGACTCTGTCGAGAGGGAAGGCAAAGGTTCAAACTGTGGTGCCCACCTTGGCGGTGAACTATCAAGCAATAAATTCACCTCCGCAATGGAGTGGTCAATATCAAACTCCTCATACTCAAAATGTGCCAAACATGCGGCCAAAGGGTCGTCAGTCAGAATGTAAGGCATGGCTTCCTCAACTAAGTCCTCGATAACATCGATTGAAAAGCAGTCTTCCTCCACTTGAGGTTGTTTCGCGCTATTATAGACATTAAGCTTAAGGGTCATATTACCGAACGTGACCTCCATCTCTCCACTCCTCACATGTATATTAGCATTGGCCGTCGCTAAGAATGGACGGCCAAGTATAACAGGTGTTTGCTGTCTGAGGGTGTTCACCGGTCCTGTGTCAAGGACTATAAAATCAGCAGGGAAGTAGAAATCATTGACCTTGACAAGAACGTCCTCAACTATACCACGCGGTACCTTTACGGATCTATCAGCCAATTGTAAGACTACCGTCGTGGGTTTTAACTCTCCAAGTCCCAACTGCTCGTACACCGAGTAAGGGATCAAATTAACACTAGCCCCTAAGTCTAACAAAGCGCGCTCTATGACATGACTACCAATGATAATGGCAATGGTAGGCGTGCCCGGATCTTGCATCTTGGGGGGAGTGTTGGATTGAAAAACTGAGCTCACTTGCTCGGTGAGAAGGACCTTTTTGGACATAGTTGTCCGAGATTTCCGCTTATGAGTGCAGAGGTCCTTTAGGAACTTGGCGTAATTTGGGATTTGCTTTATGGCATCGAGGAGGGGTATGTTGATATCCACACGTTTGAATATCTCCAGAGTATCCTCCATAGAGGTCGGCTTCTTTGCATAGGGAGATGGCCCATTTAGAGCAGCGGGGAAAGGGGCTCTAGGCACGTAGGATGGTGCCTTGGAGCCTATGGTCGTGGTGGTGGGTGGTGAAGTAGTGGTTGGAGGGGTTGCCTCCTTGCTATGTGAATTCCCCTCCCCGGAATCAGATGGGGAGGAGGGAGCTTGGTGCTCCTTGCTTTGTGGCTTCTCTGGTCGGGTTTCGACCTCTCTCTTATTACTAAGGGACATGAGAACATTCGCCTGTTGGAAGTTACCATTCCCTTGATTACCCTCACACTGGTTTTGACCTCTCGAGTTCTGCACTGGCTGACTAGGCAACCTGCCCTCCTCTCTGCGGTTCATCGTGTTGGCCAATTGGCCTAGTTGTGCCTCCATTCGTGCAATGGATTGTGTATGAGAATTCACCTGCTGTTGGGTAGCAGTCATCATCTCAAATGCTTTTAAGAACTTATCCTCGAAGGAAGGGTCCCTCGAGGACTGGGCTGGCGCTCGATGAGGGGCTAGCTGCTGATGGCTCGCATAACGATAGGCCGCAGGATTATACGGTGTGGTCCATGGCCTAGACTGTGGGGCAGGGGCATTGTCTTGTGGTTGTCGCCACGACAAATTAGGATGGTTCCTAAGACCCGGGTGGTAGGTGTTATTAGAGGGATCACCCGGTTTAGGATAACTCGACGTTAGAATACCCCCCGAGCGGCGTGAACTTGCTCTTCCGCAAAACCGGAAAGCTGGTCTCTCCGGACACTCGTAACATAATGGGCTGGACTAGCACATAGAGAGCAAGCCTCCGAAAAGTAGGAGGAGGCGGGGTGGAAGTCGAGCCCAAACTCAAAAATTGGTCAAGTTTTCTCGAGAGAGTCAACCTTAAGCGCGAGGTGGTCGAGGAGGGGCTAACCTCATACAGACCCCGTGGCTTTGAAGAACTGGCCGCGGTGGTTGCCCTATCACTATGCTGGTAAGTGGCCTGGTGCTGGGAGGTATCACTCATTGTCTCAAAGAGTTCCCATGCCGACTGCTCATTCTTGTTCATTAATGAGCCTCCACATGAGGCATCAACCATCATCCTATAATGAGAATTCAACCCATCGTAAAAACATTGCACCAACTGCCACTGTGGAATGTCGTGGTGCGGGCACTTCCTAATGAGGTTACCATACCTCTCCCAAGCCTCGTGAAGAGGCTCATTGTCATTTTGTCGGAACGAAGTAATCAGTTTCCGATAATGAACTGTTTTGCCTATGGAGAAGTATTTTTTAAGGAACGCATCCTTAAGTTGATCCCAGCTAGTGATCGAGTTCGCGGGTAAAGTACTGAGCCAATGTTTGGCACTCTCTTTTAATGAAAATTGGAACAAGATTAACCTAAGCACCTCATTCGGAAAATTATGAATTTTAAGTGTGGAGCTTATGGTTATGAACTCGTCAATATGCTGATAGGGATCCTCTTTAGTGTACCCGTGAAAGTTGGGCAACGCATGCAGTATGCTAGTTTTAATCTCATAGTGGGTTGCCGTGAACGGTGGCAACTGGATGCATGATGGTGCGGCATATGATGATGGCAAAAAGTGTGTGTGAAGTGGGGCAAGGGGCGCGGCATTGCCACCTGGCGGATTAGCGCCACCTGGAGGATTAGCGCCATTCTCAATATCCCCCATTGAAAGTAAATCAGTCTCACTCTTAACCCTACGTCTCTTTCCGATATCCTGATTGAGAGGAACAAAGTCGGGTTCCTGAGACCGACGCCCAAACATACACAGAGACAAGCAAATAGAAGGGAAACAAGACTTACAGTGAGCAACGATATCGCTTTTATATCACGGCACCGCTTTTCACTGGTTGATCCTGCTCAATTGAATGCTTCGCTACTTGTGCGCTGAGTATCACTTAGCAAACGAAAATTAAAAAGCCCTAAACTAGGAATTTAAAATAAAAATTAATCGAAACTAAGCAACCGTGCAAATTGTCCCGGGCAACGGCGCCAAAATTTGATCGTGTCGTGCCGAGTCAAAATTATATTTATAAGAACTTAGAATTAACTACTACTCAGAAGAATAGTGGCTAAGTCCGAGTGTCGATCCACGGAGACAAATTGGCTGAGTTGCGTTAATTCCAATTAACCTCTAATTTAATTTGGTAAAAAGGGATTTGGTTGTTTGCGAAATTGTTAAACTAAAGAACACAATAACTAAAACTGATTTGAGTTGATGGAAAGAGAATCTAGGGTTTAGAATCCACTCCACCCTCGTAACAACAACTTTTGCATAGGTTAGTTCAGTAATCGAATCACAAGGGATTATCGTTAGGGCTTGCAATCCCCATCGATAATCGTCAAGAAAATATTTGTGGTTGTTAAAAGGCATAAGCTATCCCACGGCACGGACCGTCTCACTGGTACAGTGTCACGCCGCCCAACGGCACGGTCCGTCTCACGAGCATAGCCTATCTCAGAACTCCAAACACAATCAGTGAAAGCAATTATACGAACAGGTATTTGAAAACCGGTGTACAAATACGCAACAGGTTGAAAGAATAAAACCACGATTCCATTAATTTAATGAAACCAAGTTCTGAACATATAATTCGATTCGATTAAAATCCTAACCTACACAAAATAGAAAGTTACTCGGCGTGGAGTTTCATCCTTCCCCTAGATAGGTGCTTTAGCCGGCCATGGAAGAAGTTGGAGCACTTGAAGTTGGAGAAATCGCGAAGAACATCAATAACTCTTGATTTCTCTCTCCCAAGTAGCCTCTCCACAATGCTTAGATCTAATTTTCGACCCCCAGAATGTACATAACCGGCCTCCCTTTATGCAAAACCCTAAAAATTACACAAAATCGCGTTTTGCGACCTAACTTGGTCCGGACGGTTCGAACCGACTTAAGGGCCGGTCCGGACTAGAATTTCAGCAACTTTGGACAGCTTTTCTCCGATGCTCAGCAGGTCCTGCAGGTGTTTCCTTTGCACTTTTGACTAGGGGTGTCCACGGTTCGGTTCCGGCCGGATCGGTTCCGGATTTGACCCGAACCGGTAATAACGGATTTCAGTTTTCATGATCCGGAACCATCCGTGGATGTTAAACGGATGGATCGGTTCGGTTCCGGATTTAACGGATCGGTTCCGGATCGATTTATCGGTTTGGGCTATCAAATGGGCTTCTTTATTGGGCCAATCTAGAAAAAATTTGAAATCATTTTTCAGCCCATTTTTCGGCCCAAACATTTCGCAAGGCAATTTTTTTCAGCCCATTTGGCTGTTCACAGTAACCTAACCTGTTTTTTCAGTCACACAAGACTATTTTTCAAGCCTATTTCCACCCCATTTGGTAGTTCACTACACTCAACCTGTTTTTTTCACACAACAACAACAATAGCTAAAAACACAAAATATAAGTTACATTCATCCAAAATAAGTTACATTCATCCAAAATAAAATCAGAATACTTTAAGTTACATTCATCCAAAATAAAATCATAATTAAATCTTCAAGAGTGCTCCAAATTCTCCAAAGTCCAAAAGTGCTCTCACTCCCAGCCTCGTACTCTAGTCCAAACCTGCAAAACCAAAATTCCAAATCCAATGAGAAAATCACAAAATAAATAATTAAATGATGACTAGTTAAGCCACTTTATATTTTAAAAGACAACAAGAACAAGCAAATAAGGAGAACTAGAAAAAGTAGTTTACCATTATTCGATGTTAACAACACCCGAAGTTGGAGCTGGACTAGAACATGTACTTGATTCTAATGTACCAAAAAAATTGAGAAGATCACCAACATAATCAACAATAAACATAAAACATTATAGAATTACGAAAACTAACTATACATTACTGTACCTTCCATAGTTTCTTCAATTTGCTCCACATCATCCATAGCCTTCCTTAGACAAATTCTATGGTTGCTTTGCAGCCAATTTTGAGTACACACAAGCATCTCAACGGTTCCGGGGTGGAGTGAACTACGAAAAGGATCAAGTATACGACCTCCCGTACTAAAAGCCGATTCAGAAGCAACAGTTGAAACGGGCATTGCCAAGACATCCCGAGCCACTAGTGACAACACTTTATACTTTGAAGAGTTGTTCTTCCACCAACCTAATATGTCAAAATCTGCCTCTATTGGAACACTGACAACATCATCACCCAAGTACTTATCCAACTCTGACATAGAGCTACTAAAAGACTGGCCCTCCAAGTAAGTGTTATATTGGGAGAGAATCAAAGAATAAGGATCATCATCATCATTATCAACAACCATAGGCGTTCCTTCATTTTCACTAGGAACATCAATAATTGATGAATCATGCAAAGCCTTATATTCATTGAACAATCTAAGTAAAGCATCATGCACTTTGTCCATCATTACATTCGCCACCGTTTCTCCATATATGCTTACAAAACTAAAGTTCAAGAATCTCTTCTTAGTCCGAGGATCAAGCACAACAGCAACATATAAAAGAAGATTGAATTTATCCCCAATACCCCAATACTTGTCAAACTTCCCCTTCATATTCGCTGCCATTGTACCCAAAAGAGGAGTACTATCGGCCATGTATTTCTTAATTTGTGTTTGAATTGCAAGCATCTCACGATAGAAAGTACTTGAGGTAACATAGAGGGAACCCGAAAATTTCAAAGTTGCATTATAAAATAATTTCAGAAATTTCAAGAACACTCTACATTTGTCCCAATCATCCTTTGTCGGAATCTCTTTCCCTCCTCCTCCACCAACTTCACGATCTTTAAAGTAACCCTTAAATTGCTCATCTTCATTCCCCATCCGTTCAAATGCCTTCTCAAACCTCTCGGCATGCTCCAACATCTTATAACAAGAGTTCCACCTTGTTGGCACATCTAGGCACAAGTGGCTTTTGGACACAATCTTGCATTTCTCCACAAACTTTAGAAAAATGTCATTTCTATTGGGAGAAGACCTCACATACCTCACCGCATGCCGAATATTCGCAATAGAGGACTGCATTTCCTTCAAACCATCCCCGACAATCAGATTAAGAATATGTGCACAACAACGAACGTGCAAAAATTCGTGTTCCAAGATTGTCCCCTTCCAATCTTTTGTTGCACCCACCAAAAACTTAATGGTTAGACTATTTGAACTAGCATTATCTACAGTGAGGGTAAACATGCTATCAATATTCCAATCAAGCAAACATTGCTCAACTCTCCTTCCAACAGTTTCCCCTTTGTGATCCTCAACTAAGCAAAAATTTATGATCCTCTTTTGTAGATTCCAATCATCATCAATGTAATGTGCAGTAAGACACATGTAACACAAATTCGGAATAGAAGTCCATGTATCAATGGTAAAGCAAATTCTACGACCCTTCATTTGTTTCATTAACTTAACCTTTTCATTTCTATAAATCGCCCAAACTTCTCTAGTTATAGTATTACGAGAAGGGATGGGAAAGAACTTCGGTTGGAGGGCATTGCAAAATTTCCTAAAACCATAGCCCTCCACAAAGTTAAATGACAATTCATCAATGACAATCATCTCAGCAAGAGCTCGTTTGGCAGCCTCAAAAGTGAAGGTAGTTGCCACAAGCTCAACCCCCACCCCAGGTTTTACATGCAAGTCTAAGGTTTTTTGGTCACTTTGCTCATTGTTCTCGGGATTATCCTTACAAACTTTTGTATGTTTCAACAAATTGCTTGTCCCACTCGTTACTGACCCGGCAGCATACTCTTTGAGACAATAGTTACAAGAGGCCTTTACTATATCTCCAACATTATTCTTTATCGGTGTAAAATGTGCCCAACATGGTGATATTTTTCTACCTTTACCTGGTTGTCGGGGTGGTTTTTCTGCTTGTTTGCAAGCCCTTTTAGAGGGTGGAGAATCCTCTTGATTAATGGAGGAGGTCTCTGGTGGAGGTCCTGAAGAATGAGAATCCATAGCCTACAAAGTGCAAACAAAAGAACAAGTTGTAAATCAAATTAGCAATACACCCAAATTCGGTATCAAATTAACACCAACAACAATCAGGCACAAAGAATGGAAGCTTAAGCAATATACCTTTCTGTTCTTGTAATTTGGAGCTTAACAAGGGATCTGATCAGTGAAGTAGGGAACAAGTTATGATCTGTTCAATGAACCAAGTGCTATCGACTATCGAGTATCGCCTATCTCATGCAATGAACCTGTACAGAATATAGAGTACAAAAAAAATTCAGAGAAAATAACCAAGGATTTCTTAAACTAACAGGATTTCTTAACCAAGGATTTCTTAAAAATTCAGAGAAAAAAATTCAGAGAAAATAACCAAGGATTTCGTTCAACAATTCAACAGACTTTGTCCTATGTGCCTAACAAATGATTTCGTTCAATATGATTCTATATAAGTATATAGTATATAACTATGAAGGTTACTAGGTTAGATACTTAGATCCATGACAAAGAACAATCACGACATCAGGACACAAAAATTAAAATATGATTCAATATAAGTATATAGTATATAACTATATATACACACACGTACGGAACAGGAGGAAACAGTCAACATTTCGACATTTCGATGGCCGATTGTGTATAATTATAATGTGATTCAACATTTCGATGGCCGATTGTGTTCCTGGATCGAGTAAACAGTCATCGTCTCCGCCAGGATTCGAACAAATTAAGGTAACTCCTTATTGTTGTTTTTCGGAACACAATCGGCCAAAGGCCCAAAATGCATGTTATTCGCGAGAGAGAGAGAGAGAGAGAGAGAGAGAGAGAGAGTCGTACCAGTTTGGTCACTGTTCACAAACCACGGTGGAGGAGGAGAGGGAGGGAGGGAGGGAGGCCACGCCGGCGAGCATGGAGGCGGACTGGCGGAGGAGATTTGGAAGTGACTGAGAGTGAAAGAGAGTTTTAGATCTGGAAATTTTTGAAATAGTGGCCGGCCCTAGTGGTGACTGTGGTGGGTAATGGACTAATGGGTAATTCAATTGGGTATAGTGATGGCCACTGATGGGTAACGTGTTCTGTCTTAGTTTTTAAAGTTTTTTTTTTTTTTTCCCTAACGGGCGGTTCGGTTTTAACCGGAACCGAACCGAACCGAACCCGACCCGAAACCGTAAAATTGTTGTAGATCTGATCCGTTATCCATCCATACATACCTTGGGCGGATCAACGGATGGTTCGGGTTGGTCGGTTTGGGCGGATCGAGCGGATCGGATGATCCGCTGGACACCCCTACTTTTGACACTTCTAAGACGTCCCAATTGCATCTTTTCATGGTCCAACCCGCTCCAATGCCTACAAACACCATACAACTATCAAAATTCGCCAAGTAACATAACGAACGGACTATTAAAGCGTAAATTAGAGGACAAAATAGGTGCTTTTGGGCACCTATCAATACGGCTTGAGAGAGAGAGAGAGAGAGAGAGAGAGAGAGAGAGAGAGAGGTTTTGAAATTTGAATTCAGGGGTGAGAAAATGGACGTGACTGTGGGGGATGTGAGCGTGGGGGATGTGCTGTACCAAACGTGGTTCATTTTTGTCCGGAAAATGTAGACTATTTACGGGAATGCCACTCAAAAGTTAGTTTGTGAGAGTGATATTTTGGGCCGTTAGATTTGGAGGAATGGATGGTTAAGATTTGGTTGGTGATGAATATTTTATTGAAAACAAATGTTGTTCTGTTATATAGATACCTGCATCCGCATGAGAAGATCAGCACTAGGCAAAGCCCATATTTGTCTATACCTGCATCCGCTCGATCTTTTTTGGAAACTTGTATGTATTCCTCCCTTGCCTTTTCAACTGCAGCTCTCTCCTCCGGTGTACCCGCTTCTGGGTCGAACTCCCATATTTGTCTACCCACAAAGTTGTTTGTGCTGTATAAATATGGTCCATTACCTTCTGCAACTTTCAGCTTCCACATCTTTCCCTTTTTTTTTGTTTTCCCTATCCCTGCATTAATTTCTATATATCACCCATGTATCTATATTACTAGCACTAACTTGAATCATACGTATTTGGAACACTTCAAAAAATAGGAAATGCATGACAAAAAGTTAGGAGCAAAAGTAGTCATGCCACTCGCTGCCAATGATACTGCTGAATCATGTAACCACCACCACTACACCAGCATGGAAATGCATGAAATATATATATACTTGGCCTTCGTTTTATTTTATTTTATGGGAAATGCATATAAACTGCAAGTGGTGGCTAGGTCATGCGGTAAAGCTCTTAGTTGTCCCACACTGCATCCCGGGATCTAGTCTCATTCACCCCTTCCAATGTAATAGATTAGAAATGACGGATGACAAAAAAAGAAAAAAGAAAAAGATATGCATGTAAACTCTTACTTATCCGTAATTTGTAAAACTTTAGAATGAGACATGAAAGTTGATGTTTTATCCGTCAAACTCTATCGTGCGTTTCTTTTCCTATTGTAAAAATACATCTTGTAAAATTCTCTTTGGGAGACTAGGACTAAGGAAGTTTGTCCCTCGTTAATTTCAAGTGTCCGAAATTAATCGAGGCGTGTAAGTTAATTCGGACATTCGATTATTCAAAAGAAATGAACTGGTGTACAAATTCATATCCAAAATAAGATTAATGATTTTTTGGTTTAACGAGAGAGAGAGAGAGAGAGAGAGAGAGAGGTGCCTGATTGAGAGAAGATGTGAAGTGCGAACTGTGGATTCCCACAGTTGAAAATCTTGAACTACTAGTAGTATTAAGCAGAGGATCGAAAGAGAGAGAGAGAGAGAGAGAGAGAGAGAGAGAGAGAGAGAGAGAGAGAGAGTTGAGAGATGGGAAAGAATTTGGGCAGTGGTAGGTATATATAGACCGTGGCATCCCCCCAAACCCAAATTTAGGTTACTGTTCCCTCCCGTGAGTAGCAGTCAAATTCCCGATAAGAGCATCCTTATCAACCTCCAAAAAAAAAACACAAAATTTAACCACAAAAACATCTTTTACAATTTAACAAGTCACTTTATCAAAAACTCAAAAAATCAGAATCTCTATCCAAATTTTACTATATTAAACTATTCCCCTCAAATTTATAAAAATAAAAAAAACTTTTCCCCTAAAATATTAATCTCCCAGGCCGGGAGTTGTTGTTTGTGTCCGTAAAGTACAACTTTTCCTCTTAAACTATTCTTTCTCTCTCTCTCTCTCTCTCTCTCTCTCTCTCTCTCTCTCTCTCTCTCTCTCTCTCTTCTGTTCCCCTGGAACCCGGGAAACCCCACGACAAAAAACAATTAAAAAAAAAGAAAGTAAGTGAATAGTGCCTACTCAAATTTATTCAAATTTGAATAGGTACTGTAGCAAAAATAATTTGGGGAGAGAGAATAGGTAGCCTGATTTTTAGGGGTTTTTGGGGGTTTGGCTCCCTATTTTAGCTTAAAAGCTAGTTTAGGTAGCCTGATGAGGATGTCCTTAATACAAAACAAAAATAGCAGTCAAATTTTAATATTATACCAAATTAATACTAGGAATTGATATTTGCACTCTCTTTTTGTATCTATTCATAAAGTATGTAGGGGGTGTAGTTCCACGTTAGCCTGTATCACGTGCAGGCTTGGCTCGACCCTAAATCTGCAAGACAAAGAATAGGTTAGAGCACCCTTGCCTCTATTGGCAAAGGCCCTCCGATGCTTAAGTTAGTACTGGATTACTAATCAAGCCAAGAACACAATGCGTATAACTGGGTGTTACAGCGTACCTTTTGTCATGGTTGTCGCCTTGTATTTATAGGTGTAGACCTTCATCATCTTAGGCATCTCGTGCCCCCTGTTTCCTACCTTCTTTAGGAAACCTTCTCCTAACAGGACTTTTCCTATTAAGAGATAACTTCCATATCCTGCTAGATCTCGTCTAGCAGATGTCTTTCTTTCCATATAGGACTCTTTCCTATATGGGATATACTCCTAATCACGTTAGGATTTCTCATATCAATCCCTTGCTATACGGGATGGCTCCTTATCTCATAAGGAACCGCTGTAGAATGCTCTGGAATGTCTCACCGCCTTATTCGTGGCGGTGCCGTGCTTCCACGTAGCTCGGAATAACTCGTACATAACTCACCTCTTTACGCCGAGCTGAATTATGTATTCCAGAATGCTGTTCAAGCTATACTCGTAGCATCACTAGCTCGGCCATATCGGGACACCCCTCTATGCCTCACGCCGAGCTAGGGCATCCTGATGTATTGACTTAATCTTATTACCTCGACCTTATTCATGATCAGTACAGCTCGGCACAGGGTTTAAGGGTCCCCTACGTGGCGCCGAGCTACTCACCCTCTCGTGGTGTCTGTCATAGGCACGTGCTATGCCTAGTAGTAGGGTGATCAGGTTTTACCCACTCCAATTGCTCCCCAGCTCTGTCACTACTGTTATTCATCAGTAGTGCACAGAGTTTCAACGGCTCTTGATGCACCCCTTGCACGCCTCCCTTCCACGTGGGTGGCAGTGCTGTTATTTGCATTAAATGCGAAATGACCCGTTGGTGGCTCGGATAAGCCCAAAGGACGATTTTGCTGACGTTTTTCTCACGTCACGTTCCACTTTCATGGGGTTTCGGGCGGGATAATCATTACTTTTCCCTCCCAAAACCTTCTAAATCCCAAAAACATCTCCCCTTCTCCATCACTTCATACCCTCCAGAAGCAAAGAAGAGAGAGAAGAGGACCTTCGTCTGCCATTGTCGTTGCTCCAAGCTTCCTGCAACCCTACTCTTTTTCCGGTTTTCGTCGGAAAAACGTTTTCCGCTCTCATCGGAAAACATCACATTAGGTACATCTTCCTCTCATAAGTGATCTTTCCAGATTTCCATTTGTATTTCGTGTCTTCTTCGCCGTTTCCATTGTCTGTTCATCTTCTTGCTTCCCCTTGGGTTTCAACCGTGAAACCCTAAATCTTTGAATAGAAATGGGTAGGCATAGGGCCCTATTAAGCACCCCTGAGAAAAGAGCGGAATTCCGTCAAACCTATAGTATCCCCGCCGATATTCAATTCCGTCTAGACAACAGAAACGATCTGAGAGAACACAGTCAAACTGAAAATAAGATTCACATCCCGCTGATTTTCATAGTTGAGGGAGGCCTTAGGCTCCCCTTGCACCCCTTTTTCAGCGAGGTCTGCAATAGATGCCAGCTGACCCCCGTGCAGCTGTGCCCCAATTTCGTTAGGGTAGTCATGGGCACTCTCGCCCTAAACAGGCTGCTCGACCTTCACTTGGACTGGTGGGATCTACACTACCTCTATAGTGTAGTTCCTACGGAGCACAAAAATTATTATTTCAAAGCCAGGGACCCTAAGCAGAGGCTCATCACCGATCTACCAAATTCCTCGAAGGGAGAGGCAGATGACTATCTCGTAGTCACTGGCAACTGGCAGGCTAGGGACGCCGAGGGGAGGATCATTGGCCTTCCCTGCCCCACTACCACAGGCGGATTACGTTAGTACTTTCGTTCCCGAGCTGGTTTGTTTTTTTATCTTTCCTTAAACTGTGACTGACCATCTTTATGATTTGTTGTTTTGCAGCGGATAATCTCAACCACGGCGGCCGCCTTATACACGGCAGACTTCACCGCGAGGATATCGCCAAGGCTCTTTGGTTCGACGGTTTCGAGCCGACTCCTGTGGGGCTAGGCCGTTCGGCTCACCGGCTGCTGGGGTATACCCCGTTTTACTGGGGCAACATCAGAAGAGAGGGAGAGCACAGAACTAGACGCGCCTGGCCGCCACCTCATTCTGTGATCGCCACAGGTCGCCCAACCGACCGAGAAAGGACCCGTGCCCGCCGAGGCCGAGCTAGGGGTAGATCATCCAGGTCCCAAGCCCCTGAGGTCCTTCAGCGGCAAGTCACCTTTGCCTATATCCCCGAGATCCCAACTGCCATCCCCCTCCAGGAAGCCAGTACATCCGGGAGGACGATAGCAGAGGAAGAAGAAGAATCACAATTTGACCACCGTGCAGTTGTTCGGTCCCTTTCTGAACGGGGCGCCTTTCTTGAAGATTCCGACGACTCGCCGGGCTACTCCCCTTCTCCAGGTCGGGAAGACATGCCTCGTCAACCGATCAATCTCCTCGACGAACTGAACCTTGGCGGAGCTTCCCGTGCTCCACCAGCCGCTCGCGTCGCCACTCCTTCCCAGACATCATCCCCTCCTCCTCCTCTGGAGAACCCAAGGGACAAGAGGCCGAGAGAGAGTCCGGAGCACGCCAACCTCCACTCTCGGGAGAAGGGAGGCTCAGGCTCAAGCCAGACCCTATGCGACTCGCCGCCTCTGGTGCAACCTTGGGAACCTGCTCTGGCCCGACCAGACGGCACGCCTCTTAACATGATTGATAAGATCTCTTCCACTGAGGTGGCGTTTGGCGTGTCCCAAGCTGCTCTTCTTCCACTTGACATGGAGAGAGAGAAGGGCAGTTCTTATGACGTGCTCATGAAGACGATTTTCCAATCGAGTGCAAAGGTAAAGGAAATCCCCTTGTCCTTTTCTAGTTGTGCCTAGATTTTTGTACTTCCTTATGATATATTGTTTCCTGCTTTGTAGATCATGCAAAAGGCGTCCGTGGGCTTTGAGAGGGCCAAGGATGCCGAGAAAGAGATGAGGAAGGAGCAGAAGAGAGCTGACCGAGCTGATAAGGAGAATGCTGAATATTCTCAGCTCCTGAAAGAAGCCCGAGCTGAAACGGAAGAGCTGAAGGGGGAAAATGGTGATCTGAGTAGGAAGCTGGAGGAGGTCGAGCATGGTCTTCGGGAGCAGCTAGCCGCAGCGGAAGCCAAAGCAGAGGCGGAGTACGACCGAGCTGTCGAGGTGATCACTGATAACTACCGGGCTCAGATGCCGGCAGTGAAAGATGCCGTTTGGGAGATGGCCTGGCGAAGATGCCTCAGCAAGCTTGGCGTAGACGAGTCATCCCCTCACTGGACGGATATGGAGTTGCCGAGCGTGGTGGAAGCTGCTCAGGATTGTCCTGCCGAACAGCCCATTCCGAACCCTGAAGCTGAATCTGAACCTCTCCTGGAGCAAACCCTTATAGAAGGAGCCATAGCTAATGATGCCGCTGAGGGCAATGATGGAGGTAACCTTGATTCTACCCTTGCCACTGATGCTTCAAGACTCAGTGAAGAGGCTTAATGCCTTTGCTTGTTTTCACTCAATTCTGTTTGGCCCTGTGTGGTCTGAACTGCCGCGTGTGGCTGTTTTAATCCCGTACTTTTTAGGTTTCTCGTACCTTTCGTACTATTTTGTTTTGATGATTGGTCCTGCGTGACCTGGTTTGGCCGTATGTGGCTGGTGATACGCAATTTTTGCTTTTTAGCATGCTATGGTATTTTTGCAGTTTTCGTTGCATGTTTTGGTCTTCCCATGCCTTAGAAATCTTATATGCAGTATTCGTTGCATATCTAAGTTCGTTCATACTTAGATTTGATTGCAATGTTCGTTGCATATCTAAGTTTGTTCATACTTAGAGTTTGTTTGCAATATTCGTTGCATATCTAAGTTTGTTCGTACTTAGAGTTTGTTCATACTTAGAGTTTGTTTGCAATATTCGTTGCATATCTAAGTTTGTTCATACTTAGAGTTTGTTTGCAATATTCGTTGCATATCTAAGTTTGTTCATACTTAGAGTTTGTTTGCAATATTCGTTGCATATCCAAGTGTCTTCGTACTTGGACTTGATACAGTTGGACTTATCCATACTCTCTGCTCCCCAATAGGAATCTGAATTTGAGATAATTTTGGTTCGTATTTAAGAAATATCATAATAAGAAGGTAAATGAAACCTCATTCATCTTTGGAGTAAAGATAAAGGATCTAGATAACTTATGTTGGTGATTTTGTTCGTAATCCCAAACAAATGTCAAGTTTCTTGCATTCAACTAAAAAAAAGAATTAAAATTAAAAATAAAAAAAAGGATGTGATTGTATTCGTAATCACATAAACATATCACTGGTAGAACTTCCTCAGGTTCTGGACGTTCCATGGCCGTGGTACTGGCTCTCCGTCCAGGTCGGCCAAGCGATATGCTCCGATTCCAGCAGTCCCTGTAATCTTGTATGGGCCCTCCCAGTTCGGCCCAAGCTTCCCATCAGTGGATACTTTGGTGTTGGCCAAAACTTTCCTCAGGACTAGATCCCCGATTTTGAATTCTCTTGGCTGCACTTTCTTATTGTAGCTTCTTCGTAGCTGCTCCTGGTATGCTGCCAGTGTAATAAGGGCACGTTCCCTTTTCTCCTCGGCGAGATCGAGCTGCTCGGCCAGGGCATTGTCATTGCCGCCTGACTCCACAAGAGTGGTGCGGAGTGTCGGCAGGCCGATCTCTAATGGTATCACTGCCTCTGTCCCATAAGCGAGGGAGTACGGCGTCTCTCCCGTAGATCGCCGTGGGGTGGTCCTGTATGCCCAGAGCACGGCTGGTAGTTCGTCCGGCCATTTTCCTTTCTTCTTCTCCAACCTTTTTTTGAGGCTTTTCAGGATAGTTTTGTTTGAGGCTTCTGCTTGCCCATTGCTTTGTGGGTAAGCCGGAGTTGAGTAGTAGTTCCTGACGCCGTATCGGGCCTGTAAAGCTTTGAACTTCTTGCCGAACGGGACCCATTGTCCGAGATGATGGAGTATGGTACTCCAAATCGTGTGATGATCTTGTTCAGGCATAAATCGCTCCACCATGGCTTCGTGATCTTGGCCAAAGCTTCCCCTCTATCCACTTAGTGAAGTAGTCAGTGCCAACGAGCAGGAATTTTCGTTTCCCTGTTGCCATGGGAAGAGGACCCACGATGTCCAATCCCCACTGGGCAAATGGCCATGGGCTAGTCAGAGGTAGCAGATCCTCCGCAGGAGCTCGGATGAGAGGGGAATACCTTTGACACTTCTCACATTTTTTCACGAAAGCTTTTGCATCTTCTTGCATATAAGGCCACCAATATCCCTGTGATATTGCTCGGTGGGCTATGGACCTTCCTCCAGTGTGTCCTCCACAAGTTCCAGCATGGATCTCGTGGAGGAATTTCTGAACAAGAGCTGGATGTACACATAATAAATACGGTCCAAGAAAAGACTTTTTATAAAGCTTACCTTCTGGGGAGAGCCAGAATCGTGCTGACTTGGTTTTGATTTTGTGAGCCTCCCTTTTGTCCTCTGGCAAGGTCCCATCTCGTAGGTATGCCATTATTGGGTCCATCCAGCTTGGCCCAAACTCTGTCTCCATTACCATCTCAACTGCTCGGCCAATGCTTGGTTCGTTCAGATATTCCACAGCTACTGTTCGTCGGTATTCTGTGTTTACTGCTGATCCCAAGCATGCCAGTGAATCCGCATGTGAATTCTGTCCCGAGCTGATTTGCTGGATGTAGACGCTGTCAAATTTGTCGAGCAAGTCTTTGGCTACTTCTGAGTATGCAGCCATCTTTTCGCTCCTTGCGGCGTACTCCCCTGAAAGCTGATTAACAACTAGTTGTGAGTCACAGAATACTCTTAACGTTCTGACCTTGAGCTCCATGGCACTCCTGAGTCCTGCAAGCAAGGCTTCATATTCTGCCACATTGTTGGTGGCACTGAATCCCAGCCGTAGTGCTTGCTCCAGCACCAGTCCTTCCGGAGAGAATAACACCACTCCTGCTCCTGACCCTTTGTTGCAGGCTGATCCGTCCACATAGAGCCTCCATTCTTCTGGTTTCTGGTCGGCCACTAGATTTGGCTGCTCGGTGGGACTGATCTGCTCCTTCTCGTGGAGAGTTGGTGGTGGTGGAGCCACCGTTGGGGCGAACTCAGCTATAAAATCAGCTAAGATTTGCCCTTTAATTGCTGTTCTGGGCTGATAATCAAGCTCGAACTGGCTGAGCTCGATGGACCACTTGGATATCCGTCCAGAGAAGTCTGCCTTCCTGAGTAAGGCCCTTAGTGGATATTCAGTGAACACAGTGATGGGATGCTGCAAAAAGTAGTGTGGCAATTTTCTTGCAGCTATGACGAGAGCGTACACCAGCTTCTCCAGAGGTAGGTAACGTGTCTCGGCATCTAACAGCGTTTTGCTCACAAAGTAGACCGGAGATTGCTCTGTCTCCTTTATTCGTAGGAGGACCGAGCTGACAGCATGATCAGACACTGCTAGATATAGTATCAACCGCTCCCCAGCTTCTGGAGTAGAGAGTAAGGGTGGTGATGACAAGTAGGCTTTCAGCTCCTGGAATGCTTGTTCCTGATCGGCTCCCCACTCGTATCCTTCTCTCTTTTTCAGAAGTTGAAAGAATGGCCTACAACGGTCTGAGGACTTACTGATGAAACGGTTGAGAGCTGCTGCCATCCCCGTTAGCCTTTGGACCTCCTTCGTGGTCTTTGGGCTTTGAAGACCTTGCAAAGCCGTGATCTGATCTGGGTTGGCCTCAATCCCCCTCTTAGTCACCAAATGTCCTAGGAACTTACCCGAGCTGACTCCAAAGGCACACTTGGAGGCGTTTAATTTTAACTTGTATTCTCTGAGAATGCTGAAAGTTTCCTTTAAGTCGGCAAGGTGATCCGGTTTTAACTTGCTTTTCACCACCATGTCGTCGATGTAGACCTCCATGGTTTTGCCGAGCTGATCTTTGAACATCTTTGTGACCAACCTCTGGTAGGTTGCTCCAGCATTCCTTAGCCCAAAGGGCATAACCTTGTAGCAGTAGAGCCCTCTTGGTGAGATGAAAGAAGTTTTCTCTTGATCTGGCTCATGCATAGCTATTTGATGGTATCCTCGATATGCGTCAAGAAAACTCATCCTCTCATAGCCTGAGGTGGCGTCCACTAGTTGATCAATCCTAGGAAGTGGAAAGCTATCTTTGGGGCATGCCTTATTAAGGCTAGTGAAGTCAACACAGACCCTCCACTTCCCGTTCTTCTTCTTGACAACAACAGTGTTAGCCAGCCAATCTGGATAGCTCACTTCTCGTATGGCATCCGCTTCGAGCAGCCGATCTACTTCTTCGATCACGGCGTCTGCGTGCTGTGGTGCCGACCTTCGTGCTTTCTGCACAACTGGTTTGTGCTGTGGATCCACATTCAGATGGTGGCAGATTGTCTTGGGGTCTATCCCAGGCATCTCTTGAGGAGTCCATGCAAAAACATCGATGTGGTCCTTTAGAAAGGCCACCAAATCTTCTTCTTCCTGTTCGGCAAGTGCTTCGCCGATCAAAAAGTATCTCTCCTCATCATCTCCTTGAAGCTGTACCTTTTTCAACCCTTCTACCATCTTCTTGGTAGGGTCACCCCCGACGTCCTCCAGTGTTGGTTGATCTGGTACTTCGATTGTCTGCACCAGTTCGGCCTTTGGAGATTTTCTTATTACCATGTTGAAGCACAGGTCGGCTACCTTCTGGCTTCCTTTAATGCACTCAATGCCATCTGCTCCAGGATACTTGATCCTTTGGTGGTAAGTTGAGGAGACAGCCTTCATTTTGTGCATCCAGGTTCTTCCTATAATCACGTTATAGGAGGAAGGGATGTCTACCACAAGGAAGTCAGTTTTTAGGACCACTGATCCAGCTCGGACGGGCAGTGTGACCTTTCCCATAGGCCATACTGTCTGCGCACTGAAACCGACCAGTGGGACTAAACATTTTTGTAATGAGCTCGTTGGGAGTCCCATCTTCTTGAAAGTGTGGTAATACATGATCTCTGTACTAGCCCCTTGATCCACGAGGATTTTCTCCACGTCATAATCCCCTATTCGCAGGGTGATTACCAAAGCATCGTTATGGGGCACCACTACCCCATCAAGATCGTCATCGGTGAAGGTGATTGGGATCTCCATTACTCCCTCGGTCCTTGGTCTCTTCATGCCGAGCTTCATGACTTGCTTTGCCTGTCCGTTGACTCTTTGAATGTGTCTGATCTCGTTGTTTGTGTATGGGGCCACCAGTCCATGTATCATATGGATGGTCCCCTTTGGACCTTTCTCGTAGTCCATCTCTTCAATCAGGTCGGCATCATGTTTGCTTTCCGCCAAAAATTCTTTGAGGTGACCCTCCGCCACTTTCTCGTCCAAGAACTTCTTGTATTCCACACAATCTTCAGTCATGTGTCCCCAGTCTCTGTGATAGCTGCAGTGCTGATTGGTAGCCCTCCTCTTTTCTGGATTGCCTGTCATTTTTGAAGGCCTCTTGAACCATGGTTCGTTCTTAATCCTGTAAAGCATTTTGTAGGTCGGGATGTTAAAGGTTGCCATGACACTGAAGTATGACTTTGGATCCGGATCAACTCTATCCTTTCTTTGCTGTGTAAAATCCTTACGTCCTGTTGCGTACTCCTTCTTGTACACCTTTGACTCCAATGCTTTCTTTTCTGGAAGCTGGGGTTGTCCCGCCACAATCTTCCCTCCAGCTTGCAGGATGTCATCTTCTACTCGTGCATGCTCCTGGATCCTTTCCATAAGCTCGGCCACTGTTTTTACTGGACGCATGGTAAGCGATTCTCGTAGCTTACTGTGTATGGGCAAACTTGTCTTAAACGTTGCCAGAGCATACTCTTCACTGCAGTTTTCAATCTCGTTGAAAGTTTCCCAGTAACGTTTGGAATACTGCCGCAGAGTCTCCTCGCCCCTCTGTCTCATAGAGGTCAGTGTATCAAAGGTCTTTGGAGCCGCTCGGCTAGTGAGGAACCGAGCAGTAAATTCCTCAGCCAGTTGTGCCCAACATATGATAGACCCTTCTGGGAGCTTGTGGTACCAACTCAGGGCCACCTTCCCCAAGCTGGAGGGGAACATCTTGCATAGCAGGGCATCATCCTGCTCGTGCATGAACATGGCCTGTTGATAGTGCTGAATGTGGGCCACCGGATCCGTACTGGTTTCGTAAGAGATAAAGGCTGAATGCTTCACCCTGCTCGGTGTCTTTTCTGCTCGGATCCAGTGGGCTAATGGTGACTTTGAGATTTGGCCTAGGGCTTCTTTAGCTGCTTCTCGTGCAGTTCTAGGGCCTCCATCAGCTCGGTGGGATTCCCTTCTTCTTTCGTGCTGTTCGGGGTGATGCTCATTGGAACCAGATCTCTCGTATCTGTCCCTGGCATGCTTTCTTCTTTCTTTCTTCTCAACGGAAACGCTTCTTTCTCTCCTTTTTCGTGGAGAGACTGCTCGGTCAGAGGAGATATCGTTACAGCGATAACTCCTATCCTTTTCGTGCTGCACGGATCTCGTCCGTGAGCGTAGGTCTTTCTCTTTTTCTTGGAGTTGCTTTTTTAGGTCCTGAATCTCTCGCTCTCGTCGAGTGACTTCACGGGCCAATTCTTCTGCCTCCTGCTCTTTTCTATCGAGGCTATCCTCTCTTTCACGGTCCTTCGTGCGTCTACGTTCCTCCTTCCTTGGGGGGCTCCTCCTCCGCTCGCGTCGGTTGGAGGCTTCCCCGTCTCTGGGTGGAGTCTTTGAGTGCTTTCGTCCTTCTCTGTTTCTTGGGGACTTATAAATTTCCAGGCGTGTATCCCTGAATTTTGGAATCTCAGGGATATGTCCTATGTTGAACCTCCTGGTAGCGGGTTTCTTCTGTGGAGCTCTAAGAATTGCAGGGGCCTTGTCCACCCTTGTATTCTTTCTCGTAGTGTACACAAGGGTGGTTCCGCCATCGTCTTCCGCGTCTTCCCTCCTTGGGGTGCACAGAAGAGGTTCTGAAATCACCATTGTTGAGTTTCTTTTTAAAGGAATAAAGCTTTTCGTAAGCGTTTCCCACAGACGGCGCCAATTGTAGGGGGTGTAGTTCCACGTTAGCCTGTATCACGTGCAGGCTTGGCTCGACCCTAAATCTGCAAGACAAAGAATAGGTTAGAGCACCCTTGCCTCTATTGGCAAAGGCCCTCCGATGCTTAAGTTAGTACTGGATTACTAATCAAGCCAAGAACACAATGCGTATAACTGGGTGTTACAGCGTACCTTTTGTCATGGTTGTCGCCTTGTATTTATAGGTGTAGACCTTCATCATCTTAGGCATCTCGTGCCCCCTGTTTCCTACCTTCTTTAGGAAACCTTCTCCTAACAGGACTTTTCCTATTAAGAGATAACTTCCATATCCTACTAGATCTCGTCTAGCAGATGTCTTTCTTTCCATATAGGACTCTTTCCTATATGGGATATACTCCTAATTACGTTAGGATTTCTCATATCAATCCCTTGCTATACGGGATGGCTCCTTATCTCATAAGGAACCGCTGTAGAATGCTCTGGAATGTCTCACCGCCTTATTCGTGGCGGTGCCGTGCTTCCAAGGGTAATTTCACTTAATAAAGACAAAAAAGTACCTATATAAAAAATAAAAATGTCAATATCACTTCCCTTAATACTCCTACTAAAAAGTCAATCTTGTGGTTGTTGATTATTTCTGTTCCAAAAAAAAGTTGTTGATTATTTTAGTCATATCCATGGATAGGTGGTTACGTTACCGTAGAATAGTAATAGAGCCACACACACTCAACCACACACACTCTCACATGTGGTGGGTCCCACCTGGTTGAGTGTGTGTGGCTCTAGCATTTTTTAATTAGAATGCCAATGGTAAGTTATTGTTGCACAGCCAAAACTTTTGGGTGCCCCCCACCGACACTGATTTTGTGCTTTGGCCAAAACTTAAACAAGTTTTTTTATTCGTTTTATCGTTATTTAATTTTTTTCGCAAATAGTAGTTGTGCGTCAAGTTTTCTTGGATTATTTGATTAATTTTGGCTTTATTTAAAAAAATTTAGTTTTGACCATAATTTTATCTCGATGAGACAAAGCACCCTCATTAAAAAATGATGAACATTACCCTCATTTTGATTGGTGGGAAAAGTATGGATCACACCAGTCAAAAGACTTTCTTGCCTTTAGTAATGCATATATTAAATTATTTATTTATATAATTATATAAATACCAAAATTAATTTTTTTGTTAGATCAGTCAAAATAAGTTATGATGGAGTAATTCATTTTGATTTTCTTTTATACTATAAATTAAGAATATTAAAATTAACTCAACAATTCAACAAGCAAACAATGTAAAATTCTAAAGTATAAAAAAATTCAATTTTTTTGTATCGAGTTAAAGATCTCTATTAGTAGTTTAATTTTGTGCAGAAAAAATAAAGAATTATATGTGAAATCACTTTATTTTTTGATCCGAAAGATATTACAAACCAACTCAACAAACCTATATATATACAATACATATATAGAATACACTACTAATACACACACACACACACACACACACACACACACACACACACACACACACACACACACACAATACACTTCCAGTTCGGTAGCCTGGAAATTTAAAAAATTCGGACCTCAAACGGTGGCCGTTGGATCTAATCTAACGGCTGTGGGAAAAAAAAAAGTTCGCGGGTCAAAGGTACGGGTCATAAACATATCCGGGTCACCCTTGCCCTCATTTTACGATAGTTCCCCAGAGAGAAGAGAGAAAGGTGAGAATCGCGACAGACGATGAAGACGAAGCAGAGCTCGACCTAGCCTTCGATCGACCGAACTTTCTAGGTTTCTCTCTCTCTCTCTCTCATTCTCATTTTCTCATATAGTATATGTGGGAGTACTTTATTTTTTTATCCGAAGGATATTACAAAACAACTCAACAAGCTAACAATGTAAAATTTATGCGAGGAAGTACTTTATTTTTTTATCCAAAGGAAATTGCTTGGGTGTTGGGGACGTAAAATGGGGAGATAATCTCCCATGACTGAAGGAAGTTGGGGCCCTGTAGTGAGTCGAACTCACTAAAGGGTGTAGTGAGCTATTTACGGTTCAGATAAGTAGGCCTTAAATTATATGTAAAATGTTTATTTAAAGTGTAAGATGATTCGGATTGTCGATGGTCAATCAAAAGCCAGAGCGAGCTCACTACACCCTATAGTGAGCTCTTCACCACACCGCCCCCCTCCCCCCGACTAAAGGCCTTGTTTAGATGCAGTATTGGCAAGGGGAATAAGGGGGTTGGGGTAATTAGTCCCCCTCCCCCTCCATATACCTCCTTTGGCGACCCAATTTTCCCCTGACTAATTAGTCCTTCGGATTCAATAGTCAGGGTCCTCCCTAACTAATTATAAGTAGGAGGGAGAGATGTCTATGCTTAGTCATGAGAGATTATCTCCCCATTTTACCTTCCTACCCCCATGCAATTTCCTTCGGATAAAAAAATAAAGTATTATGCGCATAATTTTTTTTATTTTGCACCTAATCAAACTATTATTCCCTCTGTTTCAAATTGCTGGTCACTTTCGGGAATTTTAACTTTTTAAGCAGACATGCAATAACTTCATTCATTTAATGCATTCACATTAAACAAATTCATTAATTTCCAACAATACACTTATATTTCAACTTTTGAGTGAAATGATTGTTGTTGGTAAAGAGGTTATTTTGGAAGATTGAATCAATTTTGTTTTGACTTTTCAAACATGGCAAACGATTTGAAACATCCCAAAATAGTATAAGTTACAAGCAATTTGAAACGGAGGGAGTAACAGACATCTTTAATTCAATACAAAAAAATTAAAATTTTTATACTTTAGAATTTTACATTGTTGGCTTGTTGACTTGTTGAGTTAATTTTAATATTTAATATTTTTAATTTATACTATTAAAGAATATTGAAATGAATTACTCCATTATGACATAATTTTTGACAAATCTAACAAAACAATTAACTTTGGCATTTATATAATTATATAAATACATAATCCAATATATGCATTGCCAAGGGCAAGAAAGTCTTTTGACATAATTGTACATCATCCACCTCCTTATCCCCCTTTTTTATCCCTCATCCAAACCATGTACTATTTAATCCCTCATTCTTAACTGTCACATCAATGTGAGTCCATCATTCTTATTTAATCCTCTGACTATTATATCCCTCATTACTATTTAATCCCTCCAAAACCAATACGCCATCCAAAAGGGCTCAAACATAGACACACCCCCTACTTATAATTAGTTAGGGGGGAAATTGTGTTGCCAAAGGAGGTATATGGAAGAGAAAGAGGAGTAACTAACCCAACCCCCTATCTTATCCCTCTTGCCAATACTTATCCCTCTTGCCAATACTGCATTCAAACAAGGCCTTACTATATATCCCCTTACTATTTTGTCGCTCAAAAATTTATTAATTCTACATCCAATCGGGGCAGTGAATGACATGCACTCTCTTGAATTACTTTAAATCCATATACTAATAATATTTATAGAGATATACAGAACACATACATAGAAATTCGTAACATTTTGTTAAAGAAAATAATAACATTACACAAATTAAAATTCATAATATATAAATGGTATATCTTATGATCTAAAGAAGCACCTTCAGATGAAATTGAGCGCTTGCTTTTTTTCTTACCAATTGAGCCCTTCGATTGGGCAGCCTCATGTAGGGTTGGCAATGGGGACGGAGCGGGGCAGGAGACTACTATCTCCGCCCCCGATCTCCGAATCCCTCCCCCGTCCCCGTCCCCGTCCCCACTCCGATTCCCAATGGGGATCATTTTCTTCCCTCCATCCCCGCCCCAAATGGAGAACAGAGATCCAAAACGGGGATTCGGGGAAATTCCAAAACAGGGATTCGGGGAAATTCCAAGCACAACTTCAACCTACCTTGTAACATGAGAGTACCGTGAGTGTCAGGTCAGGCCGGTGAGGCTCCGATGAGAGCAGAGGATGTCGGAAAGCTGTCGGAATCATCATGTGTCTCAGATCTGATTTGTCAGAGCAAAACAGAGGTCGTAGGAGGACCGTCAACTTTCTCCGGACACTGGGTTGGGTAGTCGGAGGCCTGATACCACTCACCTGAAGTCCGACGGTGGTCAACAATGTAGTACGGTGGTTGTTGGTGAACGTAGGAGCTATGGGTGTATATCGGAAGAGAAAAGAGAGAGAAGACAGATCGATAGTACACACACGCGCACACACACACACACACACAGAGCAGAGAACCTGGTGGCTGGTGCGGCTGGTTTGAGAATCCAGAGAGAAGAAATGAGGAGTGAGGTGAGGAGAAAGTGTTTCCTTCAAACCCTACTATATTATATTATATTATATATTAAAAATGAATATTAATAAAAACGGGGATTCGGGGACGGATCAGATCGGATTCGGAGCAGGGACACACCTATCCTTGCCTCCTATCCGATCCCCGAAATTTTTCAAAAAAAATCCCCAAATCCGACCCAATCTCCAAACAGATCTCCAAAACGTCGATCCATTCGGATCGGGGAGCGGATCGAATTCGGACGGGTCGGTGGAAATTGTCATCCCTAACCTCATGGATTAGAAGCGGGGTTAACAAAGATAATTCACTCTCACACGTATACCCTTCACTGGCTCACTCCCGCACGGCGCACGTAATTCACCTCTTGTGACCTCTCTCCCTCCCCCTCTCTCTCTCACTTACGAATACACCTCTCTCTCACTCTCTCTTTCTCTATCTCTCTCACCTGTGATTCTTCTTCACGAAATCAAGATCCACTCCTTCTCTAAAGAATAAATTCCTTGAGATGAAATTGAGCAGCTGCTTTTCTTCTTCCTAGTTGAAGCCCTTCAATTGGGCAGCCTGATGGATAAGAAGCAGGGTTAATTTAGTGTCGCGCGAAGACTAAGTTGGGCGGCCGGAAGGTTGCCACGAGTTCCGGTCGATGCTAGAAAATGATTTTTTTACACGTGACATGTGTGGGAGTAGGAAGCGTGTTCACAAAGATAATTCACTCCCACAAGTATACCCAGCGCTAGCTCACTCCTGCACATAATTCACCTCTTGTGACCTCTCTCCCTTAACCCTTTCCTCTCTCTCTCTCACCTGCGAATACAACTCTCTCTCTCTCTCTCTCTCACCTGCAATTCTTCTTCACGAAATCAAATCAAGATTCACTCCCTCTCTCTAAAGAATAAGCGCCTTGAGATGAAATTGACTGGCTGCTTTTCTTCTTTCCAATTGAGCCATTCGATTGGGCTGCCTCAACTGCCTCATGCATAAGAAGCAAGGTTGATGTCTTTTCAGAGTCTTCTTATAGACACGATTTTTTTTACACGATTGCGTGTATGTGGGTGCAGGAAGCGTGTTCACAAAGATAATTCACTCCCAAAAGTATGCCCATCCCTGGCTCACTCCCACACGTAATTCACCTCCTATGACCTCTCTCCCTTTCTTATCTATCTCCCGCACGATTGCGTGTATTCCGGCCAGGGCCAGCGAACAGAGATACTGCTATCACTTCCTGAAATCTCTATTCTGATTATTGGAAGAAATTTCATCTCTTTTTCCCGATCGTGATCTCAATTTTTTTATTATAGTTTTGGTTAGGGTTTTTTTTTTAATTTCATTTCTTGACTGATGGAGACTCATTTTGGTTAGGATATTATTCCAGACTCATTTCGCCGCCGCTGATTGAAGATGCCGGGGACGACATCGGTGGTTTCGTTGACGTTGCCCAAAACCACGCACTCGGCAGTGTTTGCGCCCTTGTTGGAAGGTTTGAAACCCCCCTCTGAAGAAGACAAGGTGAACTTTACATGTATATATTTTTCTGTTTGGGTAATATTTTTTCAATATCTTGCCAAGATATGCTCAAAGAGCCGCTACAAATCAAATAAAAAACCGACACAAATACCTAATTAATTTTCAGAAACCAACACTCAATAATAAAAAAGCAAAAATGCTAGAGGCACACCAAATTGGCACACCACAAACCACACAAATCCCATGTGGCAAGTGGGTCCCACCTTTTGTCCAATTAAAAAAACAAAAACAGAAAACCCCTCTCTCTCTCTCCCTCCCCTCATCTCCCTCTCCTCCAACCCAATCCCCTGCCTTCCCCTCCGCCTATTCCCTCCGCCTATTCCCTCCGCGCACCCACAAACACGACCACCTTTCCATAACCGCCGCCGCCACCGCCTCCATGGATCCATGGACTCACAGAATGACACGTGAACTTCCACACCCCAAAAACCAAAACCCAATCTCCATCAAGCCTTGGCGGCCCTTTCCGCCGAGTCGTAACCCAACCAAATCCGTTCGCAGCCATTGGGTAGTCGGATCTCAGAAACATATTTCCCCACTTCTGTCTCTGTTTTTTTTTCCTGGTTCATTGTCTCTAATTGGGTCCCCTTAAATTTTGTCTGTTAATGCTAATTTCAGAAATTTTCTCCACTGTAGTATGTATTTTTTAAGTTAATATAGGGGTAGAACTAATGTTTGTTGGGTCTCTTTCTAATTTTTATTCCTTTTTCTCTAACTTTTTCTAATTTTAGAAACCCTAACAAGTTGGAGAGAGAAAACGCGGCGGCGGTTATGGAGTGGTGGCGGCGGACTGGTGATTGTGGAGGGCGGGGGAGGGATTGGGTTTGGGGGAGAGAGACAAGGGCAGGACTCAGGAGAGAGAGAGAGAGAGGATTTAGTTTTTTTTTTTTTGAGTTAGATAGTGGCGGGCCCCACTGACACGTGTTATGCCTCTTAACTCGACACGTGTGTGTGTGGTTTGTGGTGTGCCATTTTTGTGTGCCTGTAGCACGGTTGATAAAAAAGTACTAACCATTAATCAGATAATCAATACAAAGTAATTAATTGGGGGAGCCTTGGATCCAAGGGTGGAGCCAAGGGGGTCAAGCGGGGTCACTTGACCCCACTGATGTGTCAAATTTAAATAGAATAGGTATAATATTTTTTAGAATTTTGTATTTTTGCCCCTTGTATATGGTATTTTTTGCCCAAGGACTTGCCTTCCTCCTTACCACTGACCACACCAAAATAATTTTCCTTGTAACTCTCTAATTTTCTTCACCACTATATGCAACTCCAAGAGCTAAATAATCGCTTTAATGAGGTAAACACTGAGTTTCTTCTTTGTGTTGCATGTCTAAGTCCATCCAACTCATTTGCAAGTTTTGACTACCAAAAGTTGAATCGTTTGGCCGAATTTTATCCTAAAGACTTTTCCGGTATTGAGCTTTAGGCACTTTCGGATTAACTTGAGAATTTCATCATTGATGTGAGGTCTAGTGTCAATTTTTAAAACTTGAAAGGAATTGGTGATGTTTCTCGAAAGATGGTTGAGACCCAAAAAGATATATGGTATCCATTGGTTTTCAGGCTTTTGACTTTGGCTCTAGTTTTACCTGTTGTGACAGCTACAGTAGAAAGAACATTTTCTGCCATGAAGATTGAAGATTGTGAAGAATCGACTTCGTAACTGAATGAATGATCAATGGTTGCATGATAGCTTGATTGTGTATATTGAGAGAGAGATTTTTAATAGTATCACAAATGAGGCTATTATGCTACGATTCCAAAATATGATAAATCGTCGGGGTCACTTGTAAACACCGTTGTCGGTTTTAAATCGATATTTGCCTAGCTACTTTTTGTTGGCATTCAAGTGTAGCTTTTTATGGTCGGTTGTGGACGCGGTTATAGGTTATATATCTAAGCTAATTTTTGTTTGGCATTTCAGTGTATCTTTTGGGAGATCAATTTTAAAATGAAATTATATGTTATTAATAGATATCTACTTTAACTCCTTTCTATTTTGCATTTTGGTGTTTTTTTTTTGTTCTATTATTCTGCTTTAAGAATTTGACCCCACTGACATTTAGTTCTGGCTCCGCTCCTGCTTGGATCACAAGCTCTAGCTCTCTCTTGCATTATTATTTGGATCTGTGTGGACTATGGAGTTTTCCTGTGTAATTCGTCAACGATACATTTCTTCTTTGTAGAAGTTTTGATACTTCCATGGGTTGTAACAAGATTTGCAGGTTCAGGCAAGTTACCTTAGTTTCCTTCTTGCTGACCTTCAATGTTTTAGTTATTTGTTGTTTTTTTAAAGATGCTAATTTAGCTTATTGTCTTCTCTGCATGTAGTAATGCGATTTATGCTATGTTGGATTTTAACAGTGGCAAACCAATTTCACAATTGTTTTGTTGTTTATTGTCTTCTAAATTTTGCATTGGTATAAATTTTGAAATTTATATATCCAAACACCTTAATTAATAAGAGCCTTGAGTTGAATTCGATGTCTAGGCAATCTTTTATCTGATTTTTCCAATTGAATCCCTGTATTGTCTAGCCGCAAAGGTAAATCAGAGGGTTGCACTTGTCTTTCTTTGCGGGCAAATGCTTCTAACGCACAAATGGGTTTGTGGGGTGTATTGTGAAATAAAAAAGTATATATGGGAACATACACATATTACTGACCACATATAATCGACAAGACTATTGTCAAAACTTTTCTTTCTGCCCTTTCGTGGTATTTAATTACCTTTTTTTTGGTTTGTTCGCTGTTTGGCATTTGCCAGTATTAGTTGCTCGAGTTACTACCTTCTCTCAAGTAATGTTTATTGCAACTTGCTTCGATACCATCAACAGATGTTGGAAAGGTGTTAAGGTATATATGAGTGTCTTGCTATAGTTACATAAATTCACTACTACAATAAACTTAAAGATTACGGGTAAAAACCGTGATCTTTATAATTTAATCACGGTTTTAAAACCGTGGTTGATGGAGCCGTTATACAAAGTCTTCAAAATTCAACCACGGTTTATGTTTGTAATTAAATGTAAGTCCAAACTGATATGGAAACACACAAGGCGTGATGATAAACAAGATAAGACCACGGTTTGGACAACAAACCGTGGTTAAAGATCGTAAAAGATCACGATTTGAACAAAAAGCTTGTTTAAAAACATTATACAATTACGGTTTACATGGCAAACCGTAGTTAAATCGACTATATTATCACGGTTTGAAGATAAAACTGTAATGAAATTAGTATTAAGATCACGGTTTGGACAAATAGCGTGATTAAAAATACTATACAATCACGGTATGCTCAAAAAACCGTTATTTAAATTAATTATATCATCACGGTTAGGACAAAAAACCGTGATTGGATTAACTATACCATAACGGTAACAAACCGTGGTTAAAGATCGTAAAAGATCACGATTTGAACAAAAAGCTTGTTTAAAAACATTATACAATTACGGTTTACATGGCAAACTGTAGTTAAATCGACTATATTATCACGGTTTGAAGATAAAACTGTAATGAAATTAGTATTAAGATCACGGTTTGGACAAATAGCGTGATTAAAAATACTATACAATCACGGTATGCTCAAAAAACCGTTATTTAAATTAATTATATCATCACGGTTAGGACAAAAAACCGTGATTGGATTAACTATACCATAACGGTTTGGACATAAAAACGTGTCATATGTATTTAATGTGACGTGTCTCGTGGAATCATCTCCACAACCTCCCAATTCTTATCCCAATATGCATTTGCTAAGAATTGAACCTCCAACCTCCCAATTCTTATCCTAACACTCAACCACTAGGCTACCCAAGTCTTTCTGTCACATATCCCAAAAATTATGCATATGTATTATCTTTTCATTTATTCCCTTTTTATATTACAACAAATATGTAGTATATTTTACATAAAATATATATTATATTACATTATATTATATTACATTACATTACATTACATTACATTATAATATTTTAATTTATAGAAATTATACAATCGACGACGTAAATTTTGTAGCCGTAGATTAACCTTTGGCGACACCTAGTAATTTACTAGTAGACACTAACAAAAAATTAGTTAGTGACATGTTTTCTCTTTCGAGACTAACATTTTTTGTCGCCATTATATCTCTGCCAGATTCTACTTTGGCGACTAAGCTCATATTTTGGTCGACAAAGGCTTTGCATGAAGCAACAAACATTTGTTTCGTCGCCAAAAGTGATGCATAAGGAAACAAAATTAAAAAAAAAACTAAAATAAACAATAAAGTAGATACTAGTCCATCAAACTTGTAATCGAAGTATGATAAAAATATGCTAACACATTTTATCAAGGTTGAAAAAACTGTGATAAAAAGGTTTTTTTTATCACGGTTGTAACAAGCGTGATTAAAATAAACACATTTTATCACAGTTTGTAACAAAGCGTGGTGAAAATAAACACATTTGATAACACTTGTAATCGATATGTGGTTAAAATATGGGAAACACATTTATCACGGTTGGGAAAAATGTGATAAAAAAGTTTTTTATCACGGTTGTAACATAGCGTGGTAAAAATAAACACATTCTATCACGGTTGTAACAAAGCGAGGAAAAATAAATAGATTTTATCACACTTGTAACAAAGTGTAGTAAAAATAAACACATTTTATCACACTTGTAGGAAAATGTGATTAAATTAAGCAATTATAATCACAGTTCTTTTAAACCTGTGATAATTATGATTAATCACTACGGTTTTATTAGCAAAGTTACATTAAAAACTCACCTTGCATTTCTTTATCACGGTTTCATCACAACCGTAATCTTTCAAATTTTCTTAGCGTGATCTTTATCAATTATTCTAGTAGTGATTCTCTCAATTCCTCACATATTAAGCGCATTTAACATTTAACCATCACATATTGGAGATTTCGTGCAAAAATGGCGTAGTACATTTCATTAATTGGAGGATCATAAGGGCCTCGGCGAAGGTATCTCAGGAGTACATCGTTAGCCTTCCTAATTACAAGTCAACATACTAACTGTAACGCCCCAAATTTTGGAGGCATTATTAAATATAAAAAGATTAATTAAAATTATTTATTATACTGAGCAGTGGAATCATAAGTCGATTACAATAACAAAATGCTTGTCTGAATTTAAATTACATTTATTCAACATAAAATAATCAAAGGGGGTTCTCTAGATATTCATGTTCAGATCCCAATTCTCCTCCTGCATTGATCGTCATTTTGACCTTCTTGCTGGTAGTATGGCTACCTGCCTTCTTCCTCGGTACCTGGCGTAATATGCCAGGGCCAAAATAGCACCATGCCACCATGAGTGATAAATCACCCAGTAGCTAACTCTTATGCCCATTAACCCTTACATTACAGTTAAGTTGAGCACGGAACTTATATGATTGAAAAGCAGTACAAAAATGGAAAGCAATTAAGGGATTTGATTATCAAGAGCAATTAAGGGATTTGATTATCTGGCCTTTAACTTACATTTCATCTACGTTCTCAACCTAGAGAACATCCTCCCTTTTTAACCACCAAGATTACGACTATCTGTGATTCAACTCCCTCCTTGTTGTCGTAACCTAGAGCATCGATAAACGGTCTAAGTTATTTACTTATGAACGTTCATCAACTTCAGCAAGGACGAATCCCCCAGGGACTAACTGAACCCTAGGCCCACGAGGGACTAACCGAACCAATTGGAGTATATAGACCATAACCCGGTACTATAGTATAAAACCCTTTATAATGCCTATTCACGAGGAGGAATCACACAAAGGCATAACTTAGGGTTTCTATCCATAACAAACTCTTGGTTGGCCACCATTCACAAACTCGGAATAACCTCCCTTCATCTTTGGGTTAACCACCGATATTTCAATATAACCTCGGGATAACCTCCCATATTCCATCAAAGTCTGGAGATAACCTCTCATATCTCAATCTCAATTCATTTTCAATATCTTTTACTTAACAACGTCTAAGTGATACGTAAACCAACCCCGGGAACCTAGTTTGTCCACCTCTAACACTCACAATATCATATTTGAAATAACAGAGCAAAGTGATAACGATTTGGCAAGGGTGTACCATAAAATGCAATTCAAAGATAAGAGCACAATTTTCACGAAGTAAATATTCACATTAAGGTGCACATGTAACTTTGTGTCCAATAACAAATAACATTGTAATTGAGGTAAAATTCGAAGGGTAAAAGTGTAAATTGAAACAAACGATCTGTTTGTGTTAAAACTTAAAGGCAATCAGAATTGCACATGAGCCCTTGAAGTTTCAATCTTTTTCATTCGGACCCCTTGAATTCTAAATTTTTTTAAAACTAGCCCAAACGTACCCAGAGATGCACCCATCGGAGTACCCAGGCGTACCAAAGCCGTACTCGAACAGTGCAAAAGTACCCGATACGTTTTTGCCATACCCGGTACATATTTTGCCTTACCCAGCTGTACCCGTACCCATACCAGCACCCGGTACTCGTACGGCGACATTTTTGGAGTACCCGTGCTTCATAGGTATGCACATTTTGATAGGAGGTACCAGTACCTGTCAAGTTGGCACTGGTACCTGTCTGGTCCGAAAATAGAGATTGTTATTTGGTGAGCTCATTTTGATGAATGGGGTGTTTCCTTCCAACTTTAAACATTCAAAACAAATACTAGGGACTAGAATATACTTAGGGAGAGTGGTATAAAAGTCTACACTACCTCTCCTCCAATGTTTTAGCGGGATTTCAGGTTTTTGCGAAAAAACGAAATGTCGGCGGGTACGACAACGGTGGGAGCTTTTTGGTTGGGTTTGTTTGGATTGGTTGGTGTATTAGTGATATGTGAGTGTGTTGGAGTGTTGGTAGCTCAAATTTGAGTTGTGGGGTTGTTTGAGTGGGAACCCACTTTGGTTCTCACCTGTCTCTCTCTAGAATTTCTCCTTCCTTCCTTTCTTTCTTTCCTTGGATTTGTGAGTGAAACTGTGAAAGTAGAGTGTGTGAGGTGGTGAATGAGGTGTGAGGAGTGAAGGCCGGAGAGGGAGTATATATAGGTGAGATGGGTGATCTTTGGAGGGAGTTTTGGATAGGAACATGCCCATGTGGGCATGGTGATAATGGTTGTTGATAGGGGGCAGAGCTAGGGTGGTAGGGAATTAGATTTTGAGGAATGATGAGGGTGTAAGGTGGTATATCGGGTGATTTGAAAGGTGGTGGTTATTGAGAATGCATGGTGTGATGATGGTATGTAGGGTGGTGTAGGAGGTAAAATTAGGATAGAGTAGTCTGATTTTTTTCCAGTGGATAAGGTGAGGGAGATGATGATGAGTGGAAATAATGGTTGGAATGGTGGGTTGAGTTGACATTTGTAGGAGGAAATCTATAGGCTTATCCTAGGGTTGTATAGAGGAAGATCAAAGATTAATGTTTGTATTAGCAATTTTCCGAAAAGTAAAGAGTTGATTAGTTATTTCCTGCATTGAACACTTGTACACAATCCAATTAGTAAATGAATTCTATTGATCCTAAATTTAATCTGTCAGACTAATTCCAATGGAACTGTTATTCATTAGTTGCACGGTCACATTATGATGGGTTGTTATTTTCATCCTAAAGTAACGTCGACAGTTTTTTATATGTCTTACACTGTGATAGTAATGTGGTGAAGTCTAACAGAAAGTAGAATTTACTACCCTATGATATGTGTGAGAATAATGATTGGCATCTGCATTGCAAATCGTGACTAGTTGGACTATATTCAATAAAGTAAAAGAGATTTGTTCGCAACACCATGGTAAAAAAATTTTGCTAGAAATTGGTTGTATCAGCGCGTCTGTTGTATAATTCCGGTGTCCGTAACCCTTATCCCTGATTCTTAGGAGCAAGGAGCAGCAGGCTTTCTTGTGAGAAACCCATCGCCTTTGAGTATTTTGTTTACAGGTTTCTATCACCAACACGCGAACAATTGTGAACACTAACTACCTATTTTCATCATATCTATGTATCCGGATCCATAAGATATCATTATACCCCCAAGATGCAGGTTCCTATCACTTTGGTCGCATAAGAAAAATTTGAGGGGAGGTACATTGAGAGCCCCAGTACAATAGAACTATATAATATCCTTGACGGGCATTAGATCCCTTTACCTGGCAGTGCACTCCTTTCCACAATTTGTTATGCCAGTGTTATGGTTGTATGTTGGCTAAACATCATGATCATATCTTATTTGCAAACAAAGCTCTTAAATCATGCCATTCCACTTGCCACTTTTTGGTTCTTAAGAAACATTATTCGATATTTCGATGTTCTTGAGAAACAACTTTTTTACTTGTGACAGGACCTTTTATATATTATTGGTCATTTTTATTCCTTACATCTTTGATTTTTTAGTTTGTTCCATCATAGGCACACTGCATTCAAATTCTTAGTTATACACATCTGCATTCACTACAGGAAATTACACTTTTATTGACCAGTTTCGATGACTAAATGCTTTTTGGTCACAAAAAATCGAACAAATAGTGACAAAAAATAATTTGGTCACAAAATCTGGAACAATCAGTGACCAGATCACATTTAATCAACAATTGTTCAAACTTTCGGTGGCTAAACATAATTTGGTCACCAATAATAGTACTTTAAGTGACTAAGAAAAAATCTACTCACTGTAGGTAGAACATTTTGTGACCAACAAATTATTTGGTCACTGAATCATTTGGCGACTAAAATCCGGTGGTCACCGAATATATTGCTTCACTAAATTATTTGGTCACGGAATCATTTGGTGACTAAAATTTGGTGGCCACCGAATATATAGGTTTAAGCACCAAATTATTTTTATAAAAAAATGATAGAAATTCAAATTATAGGAATTAGATTCTTTTATTAAATTAAATTATAGAAATTATTAGATGGTAAATTATATAAATTATAGAATTATTTTCATTAAATTTGGTTATAGAAAATTATAAATTATACAAATAAAATTTGATTCCTTTAATTGTCTCACTCTCACAGGCACACAATAATAGGCCTCCACTTTCCGGACCAAATTTTGACGATCGGAACCGTAAGATGTGTTTAAAACGTGTTTTCAGCGTCCTACGCGAGGATTTTGCAAAAAATACTACCCGGAAGTAGTTGATCGGAGTAGGTTTTCGTAAAACTACTTTACGAAAACCTTGTCCAATAAAGCCCTTCCGGCTAGTTTTTTTTTCCCCAAATCCTTGCATTGGACCTTAAAAGCACGTTTTAAATACATCTAACGGTTCTGATTTGGAAAATTTTGGTTAGATGACGTTGAAGTGGTGCACTATAGTACTGAAATTCCACGAGAGGCACTAAATGTGTTCTGATCCTGTGGTTACCGATATCGGATGATCATCGATTTTTGGGAGAATGATAGAATCGATAAGATATTAAATCGTAACGATTTAGATCGAACATTCGGAAAAATGAGTCTGGACCTACCTTTCAATTCTATACATCGAACTTAATTGGTTATGTACCAAGCTATTATGTTATAGTATAATGTACGATAGCCACACAATCGCAACACAATTATGACGATCCACACCGTTCACTTTGTTTGTGTTGGTGTTTTAATGACTCTCGCCAATTTTTTCGTCTATCGGATTTTGAAAGGCCCTTCATCGCAACACAATTATGACGATATTCATTGTTCATTTTGTACAATGGCTTTTGGGTCCCACTTGTTGGTCCCACGTGAGTAATCCGAACCGTTAGATGATTTCAAAATAATGTTTTGTATGGCCTTGCAAAAAATTAGGTCAATTGGATATTCGTAACTCGTTGATCCAAGTTACGCACATCCAATTGATTTCAAAACTTGCAGTTTTGGATCTATCATTTACGCATATCCAATTGACGTGATTTTTTACAAGGTTGTAGAAAACATTATTTTGAAATCAATTAATGGTTCGGATTATTCATGTGGGACCACAAAGTGGGGCCCAAAAGCCACATTTTGTGCGGTCGCAAATAATGATTTATTCAGATAAAAAAAAATTGTCTCTTGCCTAAATTTTGGAGGGTTTTGAAAGGCGGGATAGAAAAAAATTGGCTCAAATTTTTTTGGCGATAAGTTTCCTTCCCCTTATTTTCCCCCCAAAATCCTCCCAAAAAATTCCCCCCAAATTCCCCAAAATCTAAAATCCCTAATCTCTTTCTCTACGTCTCCCCCAAAATCTGAAAATAATTTCCTATCCCGCCTCACTCTCTCTCTCTCTCTCTCTCTCTCTCTCTCTCTCTCTCGCAGGCCAGTCTATCTTTGAGATTGGTGCAAAATCAGAGATGTTTTCGGTTAAGTTGCAAAATCAGAGATGTTTTCGATTAAGTTGCAAAATCAGAGATGTTTTCGAGCCATTGAAGGACTATGTTCGTGCTGTGCAACCTATAAGGTGAGTTTCTTTTTTTCTTTTGAACACCATAAAAGGTGAGTTTTGTTAGCTGATCCATTTTTGAAATGGTATAATCGACTGCATAAGGGCTTCATGTGTTTTCATCTTTCTTTGTTAAAGCTAACAGCGAAGGGAAAGAACTCTACAAGAGAAGTAATCCCACAATTGGACTTGGTACCGATGGAATCTGGTTTAACGCTTGCCAAGGGCTTTTAAACCGTTCCCTTTTAGGATATATATATATATTTTTAAACACTGGAGTCCTTCCGTTTCCTCTTGTTTTGCTTATGTCTTCCATAAGCAATCCAAGTGTTCGATGAAATGTCTCAACCAAAATGGGGGCCTTACCAACTAACCAGTAGTTTCATGGGAAGTTTGGGCCAAGAAAGCCACAATAATGGTTAGAAATACCGGTAGTTTCAAATTTTTAAACGGTATTTCTATGAGTGAAGAAGCATATGAGTGTGTCTCACATTTAATGGAACATGTAGAATGCAAGTAATGGGTGCAGATTTTGGAGGAGTGCCCCAAGGACGGTGGCTTGCTCTATCTCGAATCGATGGGTGGAATAAAAGGTGATCTTCCATTGTGTGTAGATAACATCAGCGAACTTCCAACGTTTTCGGTTACGTCAATTATTGTTGTTATCTTCCTTTACAGTGGGATCTATGGTGATGCCGTCACGTTGGAGACTTTGAAAGATTTTCACAGAAGAAGGGTCCAGGTTCTAGTTGAATCAGGTGCCAACATAATTGCATTTGAAACCATTCCAAAATAAATTAGAAGCCGCGCTAAAAAAATTGCTGTCCAAAAAAAAATATATCAAGATATGATGATGGTCAAATGAATGAGCTGACAACTGCTGTATAGAGCCTCTGATGTACATCAGAATTCGTTCTCAACTCTTGGGGACAAAAGAAAACATCTATGGGTTAGGTTTGAATCTGTTAACAAAAAGGAAAATTTTGGGTCATGCCTATTCGCCGTTTGGTGTCGTTCTAGTTTTCTGGTTTCAATTTATGAGATCTTTTCGGCATATTTCAACTCTCATTACATTAATAGCACGTTTTATTATTTGATAGAACCATGTTACAAACACACCAATTTGCATAGTATGCATACAACATTTCTCATAGTTCTCTGTTTTTGCTAATGGCCGTAAATCGTTAAGGCTTTCAGTGTTTTGTGTTCTTCCAAAGCAACATAGTTCTCCATGTTGAAGGACAACTGTTGCTGGAAACTTTGTTGTCACGGAAGCCGTATATTCTGCATTGTTGCTGTCGTCTAACACGATCATTGTGTGGACGGCCCACCGGGATTCGGCGCGGTTCGCGTTCGAAAAGATTGATTGTTTGAGTCGCCACCCGGATTTTAGGTCCGAACCCGAGAAACCGATAAAAAGATGACTCATTTGCCCGTTGAAAAGGATTTCACCGATCTTGATAAAACCAAAGATTTCTCGGATTCGGGGGTTTGGTTACGAAAGGGGAAGGGTTTTACGGCACCCCTCTCGCCCGGTCTGTGAACCGGTCTCTACTCGACATTTCGTGGGATTCTGAAAATATTTGAAATTCAACTTGTTCACGAAAATAAGGAAACGGGGATGGGAATCACATAAACAACGAGAAAACATGAAAATATAAATTTAAAGTGGATGCTTGTGCACATGATCTATATGAATGATGATGATGATGATAAGTGGAATTATTACAAATATTTACAAGGAATGTGAAATTACAGAAGATATACAACAAACCCAGAAAGTACAAACATTGAGGCCCAACAAACTGTTTTGCAAAACTGGATTCCAGAATAGGGATTGAGCGCTCAAAGACAGAGGCTTGAGCGCTCAAACCCCTCAAACCAGCTTGAGCGCTCAAGGTCCATGGCTTGAGCGCTCAATCCAGTTCCAGGCTTCTGTGATTTTACTCTCTTCTAACAGCTTCTCTTCTCATTCTTTACAAGATCACCGTTGATTAAACATTTTTCAAAGGAAATCAGGTAAAACAAACGGATTGATCCTGAAAAGAATGGGAAACAAGAAGGATCCCCATAGATTTATAAGAAAAGACTTTTGAATGGAGAAGTAAAAGAGAAATCCAGACTCTAAACACTTATGACAACAACACACACACACTATTAACATGCCAGTCCACGGTCCATCATCGAAACAACAAATAATCACACAAATGCCCAAGAACAGCTTGAGCGCTCAAGCTAATGACCTTGAGCGCTCAAGCCGTAAACTGGCTTACCAATTTCTGACTTAAAAAGGATGATCGACGATTCTCAGGACCTAAATCATTTCGAACAAGAGTAAAGAAAGAAAATTCAGTCACTGTTTTGCATTTAACATGGAATTTTACAAAGATATTGATCTTTGATCATCATATTATAGTTAATAAATATTCATGCATGTGTTTTGGAAATAGAGATAAGCTGTTTTGAGAATTACATGAACACAGATAACCATTAAACGATGATCAAAGCCAAGATATAACATAAAAAGCTTGCAAAACAGAAACTGTTCAGAACTGGGCTTGAGCGCTCAAGGCCTCAGGCTTGAGCGCTCAACCCCCGTTACAACAGTAGTTTTGAAAAAGGTTTTTAAACGATGTTTAGACCTTTGTGAGTTCAATACAAGTAAAATGAACTTGCTTGGACACACTGGTCTTCCTCAGAAGAACCAATAACAGTGAGATTTTCACATTTTGACTACCTTTCGGAAATGTTTGAAGTTTGGACTTGATTCTGGGTTTGGGGATGAACGATTGTGGGTGCTTTAGTCTATATTATGAACGAATTAGACAATGTGGGAGGTTGGTCGATGATCAAGGACTCAATTTCTGGATTTGATGAGTCACTACAACAAATTACATAATTACCGACTAAAAATCCCGACCAGAAAAATTTAGTCTCCAATTCCTACACAAATGCCGACTAAATTGATTTTGGTTGGCCAATGGTGATTTTAATCCCCAACCAAATTAATTTGGTCCGGAAAAACACGTTTTTGCCGACTAGAATTTTTTTTTGTCTGGGAAAATATGGCGCGAAGGAAATTTTTAGGGGGGAATTTAATTGCCGACCAAATATTTGGTTGGCAATAGTTTTTGCGCGAATTTAAAATTTTACAATAAAAATTGGCGGGGGATATTTTTATTTGCCGACTAACAATCTAGTCGGAAATGCTCTAATGATATTTGCCAACAAAAATTTTAGTTGGCACAAGAAATTAAATTTGGCGGGGGGGTATTTTTCTTTCCCGACTAAAAATCTGGTCGGGAATTCTTGGATGATATTTGCCAACCAAAAGTTTAGTTGGCACAAGAAAGATACATGAGCCATTGTTGTTTCGCACACACGTGATCCAACCCATTGCAAAATAGAATTTTTTGTATTTTAGCTTTTTTTTTTTGGCAATCGAACCGTTTGTTTCGTTATTTTTTGGATGAAAAATCAATCATTTAAATTTTCTTCTCGATCGAGTTCAAAAAATTCGTCGATCGAGACGCAATCGTTTTCTTTTAAAGGTACTTTTCGTCCGATTAAATGTCTAACGATATGCAATCTTCTTAACTTTTTTGTATAAATGATAGTGTCTATAATATGTAAAAGTTAAACGGTTCCGATCGCCAAAAAAAAAAACTTAGGTGGAGCTTGGTTTGTCCATTATACAACTTTAAGGCCTTTGGATGCATTAAATGTGATCGGATCAAGCAGTTGCCCATATCAGATGATCTCCACTCTTGGTGACACTGATAAAATTAGCAGCGCGTGTAATTCCAACGGTTTAGATCGACTATTGTAAATATTGAATTGGTGATGCCCTTTAAATTCTGTACATTGAATGTAGTTAATAGCAAACTATGTCTTGTGCTGTAGTTGAATGTATTGTAGCCACACGACCGTGATACAATTAATTTGATCAAGACCGTTGATTTTGTTGTTCTTATTAGTTAAATTATTGTCGTAAAAATTTGGCTGAATCGGGTTTAAAAATAATATTGATCAGGACGCGATTTCATTAAGTAAATGAGTGCTTATGTCCGATCACGCGACCGCGATATAATTAAGATGATCGAGACCGTTGATTTTGTTGTTCTTAGTAGTTAAATCATTGCCGTAAAATTTTGGCTGAATCGGGTTTAAAAAGGTCATTGATCGGGACGCAATTTCATTAAATAAATGGGGGCTTATGCCTAATCAAGTGTTAGACATTATTTTAATAATCCGACCATATTCAATTTTTAGGTCGATGATGGAAATCGTAAAACCTAAAATCCTAACGGTTTAGATCGACAAATAACAAACTATTATCGACAAATATATTTAAAATTGTTATAAAGATATTACATGATGTGAAATCAGCTAATTTTTTCCAACATCAATATCTCAATCAGTAATCTACTTGTTATTGCCGACCAAGGAAAAATCCGGAAAATCAAAATTTTCCGCCAAACTTAAAATTTCGCGAAAATACTTGGCGGGATTTGGTAATTACCGACTAATTATTTTGTTGGCAAATTAAAATCTTAATCAAAACTACGCCGTATTGAATACCTCTCTAAACCCAGCCCTAAACACCTTCGCATGTTCTACTTTCCCTCATTCTTCTTCCACCGCTTCTGCCACCGCTTCAGCGCTTGATTTCCCTCTCTCTTCCTCCTCCTCCCCACTCCAAATTCTCTCACCACGTTAACAATCGATTCCAGTGATGATTGAACAAAGGCCCAACTCTTGAGCAACAACGCCAACCAGATTTGAGAGCAAGCTTCAGGTACGAAAAATCTAATTGATCGATTAAATGGGTTTCTAGTTTCATATTTAATTGATCGATTCTGGTATGAACATCTAGTCCTACTTTTCTTGCTATTGCTATTCGCATGCACCAAACAGATTTCAAAGTAGTTTGGCAAATGGGTTTTCCCCAACCCGTCTCTCTCTCTCTGGTCCGAAGAGAGTCTCACAGCAAGTGGAGTAATGGGTTCTTGTTTTTTGCGGAATTAGAGTTAGAAGTGCTCTGGATGTGACCAGTGCATTCATTTTTGTGCTATTCAAAAACTTAAGATTTGTGTGATTTCTGGCTTGTTATGGTATTTTAAGGTTTGTTATAGTATTTTAATAGTGTTAAAAAAATGCATATTTTTTGCTTTTTTCACCTCTACTTGGCTTCTGAGTTGGTGCTTCAATAGTCACATAGTGCTAATGTTACAGTAATCTGTCATCCTACTTCTTCCGTTTTTGAATTGTGGAATCATCTTTGTTGCTTGATTCCTGGAAGTCCAAATTGTAGTTTCGACCAGATTAATTTACATACTAATTGAAACCATCATGATCCCTTTTTTCCTTTTTTCTTTACTTCTAAAATTTGTTTTAGCAATTGCATTTCTCTCTTTTCTAGAGTTATCTGTATCTATGCTTTGATTGAAGTTATGATTGAATTAGTTATGTGCAAAATGAGTACAATTATTCCTTTACATGGCCACATTTGACTGAATTTGAGAATTTCACAGATTGCATAATGGCTCCTGGATCATCAAGAAAGAGCAGTGCATCCTCCAACTCGACTGCCACATTGCATAGAACTGCAGCATTGCCAAATGATTCAGCAGCTACAACACCTTCTCCGCAGATTGAGGCATCTACTCCCTTGAGTGCTTCATCTCCTTCTTCTAGCCGTAGGAGTGTTATAGGTAAATTCATAAGACCTGCTACATGCTCTTTTTACTTAATTTCTTGCACCTTAATTTAGTTACTGGTTACAAGTGCTATGCAGATTAGTATGTTTTGGTGTGCAGATTATTCTTTTTTTATTTGACCCCTTGATCTTTAGTGAGAGAGTGTATATAGGTGGTCAACTAAGCTAGCCCTAGTTGGTTGGTTTGAATCAATTCTTATTGGAGGAATGGTAGAGTATGAATCAGAAATGAGCTGAAATTTTGTTGACTAATGTGAATAATATCTTACTTGGTACTTACAAAGAAGAAAGAGAGGAGTTATAAGGTTGTCACGTGAGGGGTCCGATCTGCCTATTATTCAGCAAGATCATATCTATGTTGCAGCATTCATAAGCTGCCTGTATTTAATTTACATGTTTCTTGTTTCCATTTCATATCAATATTTGGCAATGTTGTTGGTATATGGAAGGTCTGTAGCTGCATTTATTAGATTACTGGCATGTGGATATTAGGGGATTGGATATTTGACAGTTATCATGCCTCAAATCTAATCCTGAATGGCAAATTTCTATCTACATATTGTTTTCGCCTTTTGCTAGGTCAGATTTAATGATTGTTCTGTTTTATATCTTGTTTACATCTTAAGTATTATCAACTTTGAGTTGAAGGTCATGCGCTACTGAATTTCTTTTTCTAGTAACTGAACCATTTATTAGAAAGCACTAGCAAGAGGAAATTCCTATGCATCACCGACACAGACACGTGACATGACATGGATACTCTGACATGGAAATTATAAAAATTGGAGGACACGACACTTTGGGACAAGTTTTAGAGAGCATTATGCATGCTATTATATGAATAAAAAATTAAGGCTTCAATTGTAAATGTGTATCATAGAATGCTATCATTTATAAAGTACATCAAGAATTAGTCACACAAAAATTAATGTATTATTGTTGGAGGTCAAAATCTGTTGGTAGCACGTTTCTTTGTTGTTATAGTAGAAATGATCTGGTATAATCTTATGCATATTCCTTTTCTTTGCTGTCTTTTGGTTGTCATACTGTTCTTTTTCAGGTGCACCTTCAATAAGTCGGCGGCGACGAGGCCCTACACTTGGAAAAAGAGTTAGAAGGGAGATTGCTTCCCGTAATGGGGAGAGGTTTTCAGTTTATGTGCTAACATCAATGAGGACTTTCGGTGGTAGGAATGCAACCAAGCTGTCAAATGAAATTGGGTCTCAAATTAGGAGGATGTGTCCAAAAGTTGGTTTCACCCACACTTGGAAACAAGTTGATTTAATGCGGAAGGAGGCCATAATGCAGCTTGTTCGTGTAAGCATGTCTAATAGTTTGCAAATTCATTGATTCAAGTGATAATGAATATTCTTAGGGACTAATTCCACTTATTACATGTTTGTAGGAAAAATTTAAAGTCACTGAAAAGGAATCAGTGTTGGGAGAAGACCTTGAAGAAGGAAATGAGCACACAGACTTAATTGAGGAAGCCTTTAATGTTAAGGTGAACTTACGATATAAGGAATGGAAACACGACATGGGCAATCATTACTGGAAGATGAAGGATGCAGACGAAGTCGACCCCTATCAGCATCCTTATCGAGGGATTAGCATGGATGAATGGAAGTGGCTTATCGATAATATATTCACCGATGAGGACTGGACAGCCCGCAAAGCAGCTGGCAAACAAAATAGATCAAAATTACCTCCTGGTCATACTTTGGGTTCAAAATCCTTGGTTGCTGCAATGACTATATCGGTGAGACATTTTATGCGTGAAAATATATATGCATGAAATTTTATGGAAAAAGGGAACTAATTTATATAGTAACTAATTTATAGGTGATAATTGTCACATTCTTTATACTATGAAATGGGTATTCATAGTCTCATTTAATCATCTGTTTCTACTGCTATTCTATTGGCTGCATATGACATTTTTAATTTGAATATGTTAGGCTGAAGATCATAAAGGAGTGCTGCCGGATTTTTGTGATACATACAAGGCATCACATACATTGAAAGAGAAAGAGGATTGGATCGATGATAAATGTAAGGAGAAACATGTATGTATCCAATCTTGAACCCTTCTATTCCTCTACCTTTTTGTTGTTTCTTTTTTCATTTAACAATTGTTTCTTTTCTTTTGCTACAATAGGCTCAAATGGTGGCAATACGAGATGAGGCGAAAGCATTAAATATGGAGGTGACAGGGGAATATCTTTCAAGAACAGTCCTTGGGGAGAGAAAGAATTACGTAAGAGGATTTGGGGTTGGCCCGATGCCCTCATCCTATACTTCCAAATCAAGTTCTAACTCAGCACGTCAAGACCAGCTACAAAAGATGGTTGATGCTCAAATGGATTCGTTTCGTGCAGAGAGAGAAAAAGAGCGGGAGGAGGAGCAAGCGAGGCGTGAGGCGGAGGAACAAAAAAGGCGTGAGGAGCGAGAGGAGGAGCAAAGGAGGCGGGAAGAGGAGGAGCAAAGGTGGCGCGAGGAGCGCGAAGAGGCAGACCAAAGGTGGCGCGAGGAGCGCGATGAGCAGTAAAGGAGGCATGAGGAGGCAGCAAGACGGCAGGATGAGAATGCAGCAAGGCTGCAAAGACAAATCGATGTGCTTACATCATTAATGATGCAACAAGTGAAGGGACAAGGCAATTTGGGATCAGGTTGATGGTCACAATATTGGTATGTCATTATGATCTCTCTCTCTCTCTCTCTCTCTCTCTCTCCCTCTTCGAATCTGAATGGAAAAATCAGTGTACCTCGCACTCTGTTTTAGTATTAAGTAGTATTTTATGCTTCAAAATTTTTTGTCTCCAATGGAAGGAGGCATTCCTTGGATGTTTCTGCTCAATTGATGTTCTGATGTTCTGTTGTTCTGTCTCCAATGGAAGGAGGCATTCCTTGGATGTTTTTGCTCAATTGATGTATCTTGCATCTCTGTGGAAGGCTTTGTTTGACATGTTTGGGGGCTACATTCCCTGGACTCGCTGCTGCCCCTATGTGCTAGTTTATATGCTACTGTAGAGTATGAATTGTGGCTCTGTTGCTGTCTGATACTAGTAGATTTGCTGCACTAAGTTTATAAGTTTAGTCTGTTGGATTTGCTGTCTGATACATATTCATTTTCATGGGTTGAATGCTGTCCAGTTCACTGCTAGATATCACTGAATTTGTTGTCCAGTTTGCTCAGTTTTACAGTTTGCTTATGACTGGGCAGTGGCAATGGTTTCAGGTGTGGCATTTTAGAATGCCAATTCTGGGCAGTGCATATTAGTAAGCAAAATCTAGGCAGTGCATCTTAAGGACTTATTGTGATTCAATTGTTGTATTCTTAGAGGTTATATTGAATAGTTCCCATCTTCTTCTTTTCTCCATTTCGTGGGCCTTATCTCCGAGAACTAAAATCTTCTACTCTTGTCATTGTTGGGTACATTTTCCTTTTCGTGTTATCATTTTAAATATAGATTTGCAAGTCTATATTTTAATGAATATCATAAAATCATTTAAGTAAAATCATTTCTCATAGAGTACCAAATACAGGTTCCTTTGCAAAACTTATTTTTCCAAATTTTTTTTAGGAGTGTTTGCCACAAATTATTTGAAAATGGAGATACTTCAAGAAATGAGACTATCCAAACAAAGGGTATTACCATTCCAGAGTCTTCAGTTGCGTCAAAATGAACATGAAGGGGTCTCATAGTTCACTTTGACCATGTATAGGGTTCTTTACCATCCAAGTTTAAGGAACACGTTGTTCATTTGAAATTACAATGCTTTCCCACATTGTTCATTTCATTTGATGCTATTTACAACAGGATTGTCAATTATCCGTCAGGCATGTGAATCCTCGACAATATGTGGCTGAAATTCCTTAGGTGTTGTGCTCTGAGCTGATTTATGATGTAATTTTATTGGTTATCTTGATTGCATGATGAGATGAAGGTGGGAAATGGGGAAAATGCCGTGATGCTAACACTCGAAATTATTTAGTTTAAAAACTCCAATTGTTTTTGCGGAATCATCAGATTACACAGATGGAAACGCAAATGAGTTTCGGAAATAAGAACTGAATAGGGTTTTAGTTTGGTGGTGCACAAGGGAAAATTTATGTACTGCATTTGTGATGAATCGGTTTTGTGCTTTTGAGTAAGCAGCCACATCCGATCGTGTACCGTAATCCTTTGTGTAACAATGACCGTTTTGTTATATTAGCTAGCATTTACTGCACAATTGCATTTCCTCCACCATGATATACATGTGGACTTGTATCCAACTATGCATGTACAGCCTCCTACATAGGTTGTTTAGATAGCTAGATATAAAGCTGTTAACCAGCCTATCTAATGATGGATTGTTTTTTTTTTTTTTTTTTTTCCAGATCGAAGCTTTAATGGAGTATGCCGCCGTTCTACTTTTGGGTTATTGACTATGAAGATCAAAGCTGGATTTTGGTTGTAGATGTGCTTCGATGTTTTTGGTCATCCGTTTGTTGAAGTTGAATTACTTTAGTATTTTGCGGTGTAGGGGTTTTGGATTTTTTATTTTCCCCTTGTTATGATTAGACTTGTTATTTTTTGCTTTTGGAATTTGGATACAAGTTATTTGGTGGACCTTTATGTATGAAAGTTTGGATTTATTTCGTAGAATTTATTTTTTTAGTATTTATTACAAATTGGCAGGAAATCAAAATGGGAAAAAAAATTGTAGCCAATTATGGGATTTCAATATTTAAAATTGGTGGCCAATAATGTAATTGGTGATGTAGAAAAATTACCAACCAAAAATTTTGTTGGTGATAGTGAATACATTCCCCGACTAGAATTTAGTAGGCAAATACGAACACATTCCCGACTAGAATTTAGTAGGCAAATACGAACACATGCCCGACTAGAATTTAGTAGGCAAATTCAAACACATTCCCGACTAGAATTTAGTAGGCAAATACGAACACATTCCCGACTAGAATTTAGTAGGCAAATTCCCACACATTACCGACTAGATATTTTTTAGTCGGCGACGACATTTGCCGACAGTCATTACCCGACTAAAAATTCCGACCAAAAATCTAGTCCGGAAAATATTTTGCCGACTAAAATGGCCACCTTAGCCGACTAGAATTTAGTCGGGAATTGTGAAATTTCTTGTAGTGAGTGGTATTGCCGATGGTTTTGATGGTTGAAGGAGTGGTTTTGTAGAGAGAGAGAGAGAGAGAGATGATCGAATTTCTGGAGGATTTGGGAGCTGGAGTGTGAGAATGGTTCACCTCCAAAACCGGGGGTGGAGGGTGGATTTTATAGAGTGAGTGGGAGGGAAGAGAGGAGAGAGAAGGAGTGGGTTTTGGTATTTTGGGAGTATTTTTGGTGTATTTCTGGAGTTAGTGGGATGTATGTACGTATAGAGATCGTAGCAGATCATCCCCAGACGCTCCCATGCAGAAAATCTCATGATTAGATATTCTGCAGGTTGCTGACTGGATCAGAGTTGAGCGCTCAAAGCCGTTGGCTTGAGCGCTCAAGGTGCTTTCTCCTGGTTGAGCGCTCAAGGCTAGGGGATTGAGCGCTTAGGGTGCTTGATGGCAGATTGTTGGCTTGGCTTGGTTCAACAGTGTTTGGTTTGGTTTGGGTTATTTTGGTTGCTGCTTGGTTAATTTGGTCAAGTTCAAGTCAAACTCACAAGTTCCAGGTAATCATGATTGGTCCGCTTCATCATTGGAAATGCTCGAGTGCATTTTGAATTCAAAATTGGGGTGTCTACACATTGCTCTCAGGTTTTTCATTGTCCCCTACAAGTAATTACTAGCTAGTTGAGCTTGGGTTTTTTTTTTTTTTTTCTTCCAATGTTTGTGAGTTTTGATCCATTGACTCAGTGTTAACCATATCTTCACGATCTCTAAGGAAAACTAATCTATTATGTAGAAGAAGCTAGGGACTTCTAAAAGGGAAAGGGTTTTAGAAAGAGAGTGGGGTTTACTAAGGCATTATGCGGATAAATAGTTATGAATGTACTATTGCCCTTAATAGCTAGAATTTTTTTTTTATGGGCAAAAGAAATATAGTAAAATTCGATGAAGAATACGTCGAGGGAATACATAAGTTCAGTGAATAGCTGAATGGAATGCAAAAAGGACAAGGTAACATAATAAGGAAACACAGCTCCAAGCCAAACAAGATATCCACTTAAACCTTTAGCCAAACAAGACATGGGGTCTAGAGCATTGTATTTTTCATTCAAACTTTGATGAAATTATGAGGTCTAGAGCATTCAAACACGGACACCCTGGAACACAATCTTGTTTGGTTTTGGAGGTCAAGGTTAACAACTTAACTATAATAAAATATATAGACCATGCTCAAGCCACTTTGATGTTGACTTCTTATTTTTCCGTGTTAATTTTCCTATGTATTGTTTCCACATGGGCTGAGTTTAGAAATATTTCATAAAGCGAGTACGTTAATGCCCGGCTATACACGCAAGTGTTTCAACTCCTTAAATTGCTCGTTAGTTGCTGGAAAATTGATTTGCATGCTGAAACTACATCGCTGAGTGCTGAAACTGCACTTTTAAGTGCTGAATCTGACTTGCCAAGAGCTGAAACTTGCTGAAATTAAAGCTTAGTTGCTGATAGTGTTGTTTTTGTCTTGCAAATGACTTTCTTAGCTGCTATAAATAGTTGTCCACCTTCTTGCTGGAAATACATTCTTCATTGTCAAAAACTGAGTTGACAATGCAAGAGAATGGTTCTCAGTGCTGAGATAAAGATCTAAGTGCAGGAATACCTGTTGATACATGTTAGAAGTAGGAAATTAGATGCTATTGCTGATAGCCTAATCACTCATTTTTATGAGCATACAACATAAATACTTCTATGTGTGGATTAATTTACGTACTAGTGAATTGATATCCAAGAGCTCATGATTGAAATTAGAAATTGATTGTATTTTTTCTGTCTATCTACAGATTGACCACGGTGAACTTCTACACAGCTTAAGTATACTTTTTGTATATGGATCCTTTTTGTTGGGACGACGACTGTTCGGATCTAAAGTACCCAACCTGTTACATTGCAAAGAAGTAGGCTTTTGGCATATTGATGCTTTTTGTTGGGATGCCTGACTAGTTGGATTTAAACCTTACATATATATTGTCTCAAGGATTTAGGCTATTTTGAGGGTATGTGTATAAAAGGTGATGTTTATTGCATTATGACTAGGCATATATGAATATTGTGTATTATGGTGATTGTAAGGACATCATATGATGATTTTGGACTTCAATCGTTAAAGTTTAGATTGTGATCATTGGCTATTAAAATTCATTCTTGAATGGTTTGGGCCATTAATTTGGAGATAGTATATATGTGTGAATGCATAGCTATATGGAATGCACAGGTTATGGAGATTTATTTGACCCTGTATAAATTCCATTTCACATGAGAAAGTACTCATTTTGTGACCAATCCGGAGTATAACTTTGGTCACTGAAGACAATTGTTTAGTCACCAACCTACTGGTCGGGAAAGGGTAGTAATTTCTCTTATGACCCCATCGGTGACCAATTAATTTGATTGCTGAAAACTGTTTTCAGTGACCAAATACTTTGGTCACAAAAAATGGGCTTTTGGTGATTAGAGAAATTACCCCATCGGTGACCAATTAATTTGATTGCTGAAAACTATTTTCAGTGACCAAATACTTTGATCACAAAAAATGGGCTTTTGGTGATCAAAGTTCGTTGACTAAAAGTCAACAAATATCCAACAGTGACTGCTAGTTGGTCACAAAAAATGATCTTCAGTGACCAAAAGTTCTTGCTGCCAAACTTAGTTGGTCAGTGTAGGATACCAACAGTGACTAAAGTTTAGTCACGGAATAAATGTTTCAGTGACCAGATTAGAATTGATCACTAAAACCTTTCAGTGACCAGGGTTCAGTGACTAAGTTCTGGTTAGTCACTGTAGATTTTCGATGACTAAATATGAACTTCTGGTGACTAAATTCGTGATCACTAAAAGTGTAATCTCCTGTAGTGATTTTGATCGATTTTCAAAAACATTTTTCTTAGATTGAATCCGTGATGACAAATATGAACCGGTATGTAAAACTTACTTGATTCCCTTGAGTTCATGTGGGATTTTCTCTATTGGGATGGCGTAAATCTAAATTTGGAAGGGCATATGCCTTGTGCATATCTCTTATTTTGTCTTTTTAGTGTTGTGCTCTATAGGTTTATCCTGTGTCCATTTTAGGTTGTGTTTGGTACTTGTCAGCTCTTAAAGGCCCTTTTCTCGTATTTCAATGATTGCTTCTCAGGGCATAACAATAGGTTGGTAATGATATTCGTCCTGTGTCTATTGTTTTCTTTTAACTGGTTTACCGTTCTGTAGAAGTGTGAAGAAGAAATTTTTGTGACTTTCTGGAGGTTTATACTTTTTTAGCGTCTGTGGTGGGTCTTGAATCAATTTCATTTGTGAGTAGCTTCAAAGGTTTCAGCAATCGATTGAAAGTAACTGCGTGCCCACCAAAACGCTAGGTTGTCTAGAAAAATTCTTTACACTGGTGGTAGGTGTTTGACAAATACAAAGAACCCTGCTACTTATCAGCAGGTATTATCCTGGAAGAGGCAATGTTAGCATCTTGAGTTCTGCATTTGTCAACCTGCATCCTAAAAAGTCTCATTGGACAAAAGGAAATCCTTGGAAGTGCCTGAAAATATCTTAATTTTTTCTCCCATCAAGCATGCATGGTATTTGTCCTTAAGCCTATGGTGCTTTTTTTTTTTTTTTTCTTAAACGATGTATCTGTTACACCCTAGTTAGTGTTGTTGCTAATGGTGTTCATGCCTTTTAGCCTTGTAATAGTTTACATTTAAATTGGCTTGAGAACTAGAATATTTATTTTTTTAGTATAACTACACTCTTAGACCTCTGAATCATGTTTTATCTTTAGGCTCCGTTTGTTTCGGGTAGAAAACGTTTTCTAAGAAAACATTTTCTGTGAAAACATTTTCTAGAAAATAAATCATTTTTTGTCATGTGTTACATGTGTCGACACTCAACACAACACGTTATAGCACGCTCCGGCACGTGTGGAAGGCGCCTAAGATATATCCATTTTTTGTCATATGCATTTAATCGTACCCGCTGGGGAGATACATGTTAGAAGGTCAAAATGCAATTTTGAAAGTTGGGCAAGGCTCAAAATTGCTATGGGTTACTTAGTTCATGAACATTTACTACTGACTTTGGTTGTTATACCTTCATCATGTTAATTTAACGTTCTTCTTAATCCTAATTTCATTTAAATCACGTTTTTAAATTGTCGTATGAATGTATGATACTTATATAGAGATGTATAAAGTCAACATGTCCCCAACGTGCCGTGTCTAACTTTTTGAAAATAAAAAAAAAGAAAAAAAATTTGTGTGCCTGTGCTGCATCTGTGTTGCGTTTCTTAAGTTGTATCATCAGCTGAATGGAGATATGCTTGGAATCTGATGCAGATTTAATTGGGGGTTATATTGCCCAGGGAGCATCATCAGTTGTCTTGCTAGATGCTATATTTGAGAAAGAGGCTATGGATCATAGACGTTTCAATCTAATAGATCAACTTTCGATCCCAGCTTGCGGTTTTGCGGGGAAATGAAGCTGTACAAAGGTTAGCTTTAGAATTGCCTGTTGCATATTATTTTTGCGGCTTTTTCCCAACTTAATGCAAGCAAGGGTCCGACTTGCAAGCTACAGTTCTAGCAGTTCAACCTGTATACGAAAGGAATGTTCAAAGAATATTTTCTCAAAAGGCATTGCTGTTCAGATAATTGTTTTGCAATAACCAAAGTTCTGTGAATTCCCAAGGCACATCTTGTTTGAACGGGTTAAAATATCACCCCTCATTCTTTCCATCGCGTGCTTAATTTTATGGGATCAAACTGAGTAATTTACCATGCAGGAAGAGATGATGCTACCTAAATTAGTTGTACTAAACACAAGCAGCTGGATTTTACCTATTAAAGATCACGCCAAACTCGTAACGGCATCAAATAGCCTAAAGACGGGCTTCAAATTTGTGGTTCTGTGCAGGTTAAGTTTATATTTGATCTACATTTTTCACCTTCTTATTTAATTACTACCAAGCAGTGGATGGAACAAGCGGCCCTGGCCAGATTCTGTTGGATTATTAAATCGTTATTTTGAGATCCTGAGATTCAGACCAATTTGATTAAATTAGGAGGTTGGGGTATTATATCAGGGAGATTGATTTTGTGTGATCTTTCAATTTAGGGTTAAGATTTATCAGGGTTTCTGATTCGTTTCAGGTACCCAGTAATTGGCGGGGAGACGATTGGATGGTTGGTGGTTTCAAGCCGGGGAGAGCTCGACCATTTGTCAAGATTGGTGTACTCCGCATAAGAAGTAGGAAAGAGACTATTGGTCACATGTTATTCAAAATTTGGGAAAGCCTGGCCCATTTAAGTGCCAGGATAACAGTATGGTTGGGTCCATAGACACCCATGTGCCTAAACTTATTGAACCAAAAGGCTATTTGGGTGCAGTGTTATCGTTGAGTGTTACTGTACAAATTCATTGTTCCAGGATGGCTATTGGGGAACAGTGTTGTCGTTGGGCATAACCTAACAAAAATAAATGATACGACCGCTATATTAAGGTTCCTTCTGCATGGTTAAACGGACTCGAGCAGATCATAACATTGCATCTTCCCAAGCTTCATAACACTGTATTTTCCTAAGCTTCCTCGGACCAAAGCATCATCATCAGGCAAAGGTTAGTAATATCTGTTCATATTCATTGCTGTGATTATTTTGGATGATGCTTGTTCTTATAAAGAGTTTGTCTTGCTGTGAAATTCTTCTTGAGTGCAGGGCCCCTTGCACCTTCAGTGGACAATCTTTGGCTGGACAGTTGTAATCCTAGATTGACCATCATTGGAATATATAGGTTTTAGGGCTCCGTGTTTTTTTTATGGGAAATGCTTCTGTTATTCTTTGCCTTTGGAGTTTGGACGTGCACTTAAGCTAAATCATGTAAACCTTTGTGTTATTGCATGATTGCTCTATTTTTTGTGTATGTCATAACATTTTGGCTGTCAATTCTTGGGTTGAAAAACATTAATCAGTTTTTTTCTGTCTCTATTAAAATTTGGGAAAGAGCACAAATTCGTTCAAAACGAATTTTAAAGAAGTTATGTCGTTCTCATGTTAAATCTATGGTTCTTGTGATAGTATTTACCTAAGAGAAAATGAGAAAGTGAAGAAGAGAAGACAATTTCAGTGGCTTTCAGATGGTTTTGGAAAAAAATTCCTTTCATTTTTTAGGAAATTATTTTCAGATAGTCTACTTTGAACCCTCTTGACAGTAGTCCTCTGCATGCTGAAATTAGTTTTCTCGTATGTGATTGAGGGTTAGGGAGGGCCCCGTGAACTCTCTATGTGCCTCAAGCAGAGCTTAACCTGTGTATCGAATAAAATGGGAATCAACTATAGATCCATATTGCCAGTGCAAAACGTAATTTGCACGCTCTAATCTAAATGCAGCTTCAATTCTATTGGCTGATGCTTGCCATTTTTAAATTGTCTGTATCTTTCAATTCATAACGTTTTATGTGATTTTCAGAACTTTGTTTAAAAGAACTAATTGAAATCTATCAAATGAGATCCATATTGCTTATATAAAACATTATAGATTAAAAGAAATAATCAATTTTTTCATAGGGCTGGAATAGTGAAAGTGTCTTAACTTTAAGGGACGGAGGGAGTACAACTGAAGTAATACTTGAGCATATATTTTGACCGTCCAAAAGTATGTTTCTCTTTGTAAGCACATGCCAACAAATTAATCTATCACGGTGAAGCAAAGTTTTCACGAAATGCAAAGAACAGTTTAATTTACTAGTTTGAGGGGGGGATGGAATCTTGTTGACTAGTTATTTTGGCTACCCAACAGACTAGGTAAAGCTTATATTTAGCTATTTTTCGTAGTTAAATAAACATCTATTCTCCAGCAGCCTCAATAAAATAGTTTATGCTGCAATAACTCTCCAAATATATATGGTTGCTACTCACAAGCCTATTATTTTTTGTATTTGTTTCTCTCGCAGCCTCGCCTGCAAAGTTTTCTCCCTCTCCCTCTCCCTCTCCCTCTCCCTCTCCCTCTCCCTCGCCCTCATGAAAAGTAAGAAAGAGAAAATGTAAGAGATATAAATCATGCATACATACTTGTTTAGGTAATAGAGAAATGGTTTTGATTTCTGCCTCCCCCCTTCGATGCAAACATTTTTTTCTTTTTTGTCTTTTTAACGAGTGAATTTACGAAACAGTCCACTAAATTAGTGAAAAGTGTGTGTGAAGGGACTGTTTCGTAAATTCACCTGCTAAAAGACAGAAAAAAAGTGTTCGCATGAATTAGGGATTTAGAAATCAATTTCCTAGATAAAGTAGTTAAAGTATTATTGAAGTTTTGAAAAGAAAAAGACCAACTAAACTAAAAACCCATTAAACCTTGACATGTAGGCTTTACTAAGTTCAGAAAATGGTGGGCCGGTCCTACTTTTGGGTTTGATACTTGACCGGATCCTGGGCGTGATTGCACTCCTGGGCGGGTCCTGGGAAAATACTGTTTTACTGTTTTACCCTTTCTGTCGACCGAAACTCGCTAGAAAACCCCCACGAACTAGTCAAAATATTGAAAACAAAAATGGTAAAACAGTAAAACTACAACTAGAAAACTACAACTAGAAAACCCCCACGAACTAGTCAAAATATTTGAAACAAAAATGATATGGGTACACCTAACTTACACCCCACATGCACACCAAGGTGATGTGGCAGATAAGGAAAAGCTCAATGTGTGGCCCACCTGAAATAATGGGCTTCTCCTTGTCTGCCACATCACCTTAGTGTGCATATGGGGTGCTAGTTAGGTGTACCCAACTACCCATAACATTATTGTATTTGAAAGAAGGACATAATCCTTAAGTCTAGGATACTAAACACCCACTACAAGAAATCTGACATTTAGCGAGGAATTTTTTCTTTCCTCGCTAAAGGGTCGAAAATTCTGATTTTGTAAAATTGATTGATAATTTCCTCGCTAATACTTGTCGCTAAAGATTATTAGCGAGGAATTGATAAATTGCTTGCTAAATACTTGTCACTAAAGATTATTCGTGAGGAATTGATAAATTGCTTGCTAAATGTTATCCCAAAATTTCTGGCGCCTTTTTTTTTGGGGGCGGGAAATTTGTTTCCGCGAGGAAATTAACCAATTTGTCACTAAAAAGAAATTCCAAGAATTTTATTTCCACGCAAATAATTAATGGTGACAAATTTATGATTCCTCGCTAAAGCTGTAAAATAGTTTGGGCGAGAAAATGAACACTTTTGTAGCTAAAAAGCAATTTCAATGAAGTTATTTCCACGCAAATACGTGAATTGCGACAAATAGAGAAATTCCTCGCTAAAACAAATTTGGCGGGCTTTCAAATTTTCGCATAGAAATCTGGGCGGGTGTTTTGTAGCCAGGCGGGAAAATATTTGGCGGAGGAGATAAATTTGATTGTTGGTAATGGTATATGCAAAGGAATTGTTTTCCACGCAAAAATGCAATCACGACCAATTGAAAAATTCCTCGCTAAAAGGCTACCAAAAATTTGGCGCAAGATGTGGGCGGGTCTTTTTAAGGTCGGCGGGAACAAATTAATTTTGGCACACTGCCAAATATATATGGCGCAAAGATCAAGAAAAATTTTTCCACGCAAAAAAGTCCTTCACGACATTGGAAAAATTCCTCGCTAAAAGATTCCGCAAAATTTCATTCGAAATTTCTTTGAGGCCTACAAATGAACTGAGCTGCTCATGACTCGACTCGTCTAGTAATTGAGACGAGCTCGAGTTGTAGGCGCGTTTAGTAAACGAGTTCGTTAAAGCTCTTCTCGTTTATACACACTTGACTTGTTTAAGGAGGATCGTTAAGTAAATTACCTTAGTTCGGCTCTTTTAGGACCGAGTCGAGTTTGAGCTCAATTTTTGTCTCGTTTAATGATGAATAAATTTTTGATTGCTCCCAATCAACTATCTACAAAAACAAGGTTAATGACACCGGTGTGGTGCAGGATAACACCCCTCCGATGCCAAAGTCAGAATATGTTTGGGAAGAAAGTAATTGAACTCAAGCGTAATGAATACTTGAATGACCATACTTTATCCCCCAAATTGTTATCCACACCCCCTTTTGTCTTTTAGTGAGATTTTTACACATGAAAATTTCACTAGAAGACAAAAAATGGGGTGTGGATAACAATTTTTGGGGGTGTGAAAATCACTCCCCTTTATTATAGGCGTTATACTGAGGCATAAAGTGGATTGGCCTAACCTATTTTCACAGAGGTTAGTCGAGAATATCCCGTCCATCATTCACCAAGATTCTATTTGTAACACCCCATATATCTCGGAGGGTGTTAATTGACTCCCGAAGGAGTTGGATTGGCTTATTAGAAGATATTTAAACAACTCTATCGATCCTTACAGATAAGAATATTTGAATTACTCAGACGATGAAGACCATCTGAGATATCCGTTTGACAAAACATCCAGTATTAATATCTTGGTCATGTTAGATTGCACAGATCAGTGTGAGCGAAGTATGATATTGTTGGAGCCCAATTTGGACCTATTAGCTACTCCCTTATTTTCGAATATGTTTGGATTACACATGATGAGTGAGAAATTCACCTTTGTTATGTGATATTCCGAAACTAATCCTGTATGAGTCAAACATGGTATGTATAGGATGAAATTAGTACCAAAACTAAGTGTTTAGAGAATTTTAAGGGGAACTTCGGTGATGACACCTATCTAGACAAACATAATCATTGGGGTGGGGTTGGTTTCGCTGGCTGTGGTAGCTTAAGCAATCCGAGTGCAAAGGGAGTACTAGGCCCAAATTTACTTATCTTCTGAAGGCTCTTATATCCCTCCCTTCCCCACCAGCCAAACGAGCTGAAAGGTCACCTAACTTACGAACCTCAACACTATGGATGACAAAAGTAATTAACCCTATCGTGTTGGAGGTAGGGGTGTAAACGAGCCGAGTTGAGCTGAGGAACTTTGTAGTGTTCTAGCTCGGCTCGTTTGCTTAACGAGCCCAAAACTCAATGGTAAGACTAATTTACTTAATTATCAAGCTTCTTTAAACGAGTCGAGCTCATAAAACAAGCTGAACTTTCGCAAGCCGAGCCGAGATGGTTGCAAGCTGAGCTCAGCTCGTTTAGTAAACGAGCCATAGTTGGAGGCTTACGTAGCTCGGAAAGGGAGAAGCAAACACTAGATAAGAGTGCCGGGCCTAAATTAACTTATGTTTTTTTCGTCTATAGGTTGTTTTTTATTTAGCCGTCTTTATACCCAGTAATTTGTAATACCATTTATCATGAAATGAAATTCTCTATTGGGAAAAAAAATGTTTAAAAAAAAATCAAAGGACTCTAGCATTTTTCCAGCTTTGGCATCCGTAACTAAGAAACGTGGGAAAACTAAAGGTTTGGAGCTAGCCAAGATTCGAGGGCGTGGAGAGAAGGTGAAGTTAGGCTTTTCTAAAACAATGGGACGTTCGACAAGTGAAAATGATGATGACTTGACTAGGTACACCACAGAGCTAGGTATTGTCGTCCGGCAATTTGCTCCTTTACAGGCAAGAAGTTGGGAGAAGGTGTCTCAAGATGCAAAAGATATTTGTATTGCGCACATTGAGTAAGTATTAGTTGCATGACCTTGTTATTTGTTGCACTAGAAGATAATAGCAGCTGTTGGGAAATTTTTCGTCCCTTCCGTAAGAAAATGAAAATATTTAAGACTGTATGAGTTTGTGAATCTTTTTACACAACAGTGGAATTGTTATTTTGTGATATTTTTGGCCCTTTTGTAAGAAATTGAGTATCGTTTAAATGTGAATCCTTTTACGTGAAATTGAAATTGCTATATTATAAATATGCAATGATGAATTTGTGGGATATGCAGGAAAAATTTGATCTTCCTGAAGAAGCTTATGTGGATGAAGCTATATTGAGAACTATGGGTAAGCGGTATGCTGATCACCGTTCCCGTCTCAAGAGGAAATTCGAGGTAGAAGGAGTTGTCGATTGCCCTGAAGACATAGAGGAGGCAGATTGGACATATTTGTGTGATTTATGGCAAGAGCAGAAGTATAAGGTATGTAATGAAATGGTATCTTAGTTTTTGCGTGCTTTCACTTTTATCCATTTCTAATGATTATCTAGGGTTAAATTATGCTAATCACAAATTGAAATCTTATTATACAACCTTGACGGCTAATTTTGAACATAAAGATATTACCTCAATATTCAACATTAACTAGTCTCACAAATCCTAACATGTAGCATGACTTTGTTAATCATACAGATGGTGGTACTTCTAATTGGTTATTGAAAATGCAGGAAAAATGTGACAAGTATAAAGACAATCGAAAGAGGCCTAGGTTTCACCACACCGCAGGATCAAAGCCTTTCCACAAGGTCCAAAATGATTTGTTACGACCTCTATTATTTCCTAAGAAAAACTATTTATTTATTCAGTATAAATGCATGATTGATTTCACAAATATAATCCAACAGAAAAAGAACGGCGTGAATCCTGACATCGTTGAAACTTGGAAGGAGACTCACTATAGCCAAAAGGGAAAATGTTGGACAGAAGGTTCAGAGAACGTATATGTAAGTGGAAAACACCTCATAACCTATTTTGATTATATGTTCTCGACAAGTTAGTCTCAATTTCAATTCATTATATTGCCCCCGTTAAGTTGTTGTGGCCCAAGCCTTATATTGTACTAGCCCTAGTATTTAAAGTCTTGTAATGTGTAAAGGGGCAGCAGCCCCCACTTTGAAATTTACGGAAGAAACAAAGAGTGATTTCGAGAGACAAACCTCTCTCCTCCCCTGTTCCTATTCGACTTTACTGCTGCCAACAAAGGCAGCCAACAAATTGTCCCATTTTCTTGTTTTTCCTCTACTAAAAACATAGAGTTGACTTAGATATTTCCAACACATTATCTGCAATTAATTTTATTATGATATTTGTAGGACAAGTTAAAACAAGTTAAGGATCTGTCGATGGAAAATGGTTCTACTCCATTGTCCGATGAGGAGCTCTCTCCTGATGTCCTTGGATCCAAATCGGGATACTTACGTGGCTTAGGATCTGGTCCAAAGCCTAGCTCATCAATATCTGGAAAAACTTCCCGGGCAAAACTTATAAGAGATGTTGAAGAGGCCAGACAAGAAGCTGCGGCTGCACAAAGGAATTGTGAAGAGTTTCAAAAGGTGGCAGCTGAGGCTCATAAAAATTCTGAGCAGCTGACACAAACTGTGGCTAACATGCAAACCCAATTAAATTTCCTTTTAGAGATGCAAAACAGTCGCAACATGTCATCCAATGATGCTGGTAAGGAGTTGCTTTCCATTCATACGAGTATTAACTTGCAATCGAAATAACAAGTAGCGATGATATATAGATTCATTCATGCTATATTTGAACTGTTTAACAGCATTACATTATTGTTCTTTCTTTGTTGAACGGTGAATGAGCACACAAGACGTGATCCTTGCATGGATAGTGGTTCATCCCATTTCTTGCTTTCGCTAAAGCTGTTCATTGTTTTTATGCTTGGTCGGGCCTTGTGTACTAAATTATTTATGATACTACTATGAAAGTAGGTTATTGCTAAAGTTGGTGTTTTAGTTTGATCTTTGATGCTGAATGGTCGTAGGACTGAAGAGTGTCGGTGTCCGACATGTTTCAAACACGGACATGGACACTTCACCTTCTTCTAATTGTCCATGCTTCTTAGTCTTAAATCACAACTGGTAATCAAATTGTTTCTGATGTTGGAACTAAATTTTGGTGCTATTTTATGTCTACTTTTTGAAAGACTAATAAAATCTTTTGCTTAGCACCGTCATTTTCTGTTTGTTTTAGTTTATCCTAACTCTTCAATGTGCAATTTTTCTTCATTGGTTATAATTTGGACATATTGTAATTCTATTTGGTTTCTTATCCAGATTGGTAAATTCTCTATGATGAATGGTGGTTGGGAATACAATGAAGTAAGAGATCAGAAAAGAATGAAGTTTTGAAGGACACCTTTTTTTGCCTACTGGTTTTTGTACTTTTGGATGGAAGAAGTAAATTTGGAGGACAAAGCTACATTTTCCCTTAGTTTTTGGTGCTTACCAGAAGATGTTATAGTCCTTGTATTGAAGTTTGCTCTCTGATACTCTCGCCAGATGATATTGTATTTGTATTTTGACAGCTAGATCTATCTTTTAGTTCTATGAATTTTATGTTTAGATTATATGGTAGCCCATTGTTTACAAGGGAGTTATAGCAATGAATCATTGCTAATTATAGTTTTTGGTAAAAAAAAAATCATCTTTGTGCCAGTATAAATGAATTTAAAAGGTATAGATCTTCTCGCAAAAAAACTTTCGTGAGGAATAGGATTAATAAAATTCCTCGCCAAAACTAGTACAATTGGCGAGGAAAATTAACTAAATACACCCAAGATGGGAAATTCCGGAGCGACCAAAAAAAGTCACCGCTAAAAGTACCTTTAGCGAGGGAAAAAGTAGTTATTAGTTACAAAATTTTTGGACAATACTGTCGAAGAAATTTCCTCGCTAAATGGCAGATTGTCTAGCGACTAATTGAATTCCACGCTAAAGGTAAATTTTTTTGCGAGGAACTAAATTCCATGCTAAAAATAAGTTCTTGCGAGGAAAATGATTTCCACGCTAAAAAGTGGTTTCTGCGAGGAAAGCAAATTTTACTCGCAAAAGAGAATCGGAGACTATGCAATTGCGAGGAACGATCGACGAAAATAAATTCCTCGCAAAAGCGTTTTGGCGAGGAAATTTCATGATTTGGCGAGCACTTTCGTTCCTCGCAAAAACCTTGATTTCTTGTAGTGACCCCACCAAAAAGAGCGATTGAGAATGGATTTCAGGTTCGAAGTGTGGATTTGTCTTTTACTGGTGATCTAAACTAGTCAAAAAAAAAAAAAAAGGTGGACATAATCCCTCACATGACTCACTAATTTACCTCTATCACACATTTGTAAACTTTGAAGAGCATCTCGTATGATTTGAACCATTTTTTAGTATGCTTGACAGCAATGTAGCTAGATTTTTTATGCTTGAACCATTTTTTAGGTTAATTGTGAACCAAAAGCATATCAGATTCTTTAACCTGAATTAAGGACATGAAATTATCTCTATAGATCTTGTTGTGCCAAAACACCCAAACTAAGTATGAGAATATCAACAAACGAAGAAGGAAAAACGAAGAACAAGGATTTATGGGGTTCCTCCCCAATCACGAAGCTTTAGAGGTACGTCCACGGGAAAGAGAAAGAGAATTCACTAAAAACGGGAGAAATACACAGATCCGGCCATACCCATAACTCTAACTTGAAGCATCCAATAGACAAGGGCGGAACCAGGACTATAATTTACCCTGGGCTAACTAAAACTTATACATAAATGTTCAAAAATATATGACACAAAAAGTATAAAAAGAATGCACTATTGAAGTTGGACTTTACGATGTTTTAGAGTGTAAAATTTATCTATTATCGAACGTGAGTTGATTTCTTCAACAAATTCTCTTTCAATGAGGATAATCCTTGAATCCGCAACAAAATCGTCCTCCTTTTAGTTACGAAGGTAAGTTTTCACATGCTTTATAGTTAAAAATGCTATTTCCGTAGTTGTAACATGATGAATGCCGTACCAAACACGGTACCGTTTTGGTTATTGGGATGGTACAGTATGTGCCGACATCAATATGTTACCGGATACCTTTTCTAGATTACTCGTTATATTTTTATTAAAATATAATGGACATATAAACTTGAAAACTTAGCCTTCATTTAGTATAAGGGGAAAATATACTTGCATAACATTATTGAGAGAAAAAATAAAAAGAAACGTAATAAATAAAATAAAACTCAAATATAGTACTATGAAAATGCACCCAAGTAGGGTGTGGAGTGTTGTACCCTAGTATAGTAGTCTGAAAAGTTGATGCACTGTCTTGTCTGTCTTCTACTCACCCACCCATGTTCCTTCCCCCCAAAACCTCATTTGTTATCTCGAGGAAGACAAAAGGCTTCAGTGCCATCTTGATGGTCGTAGGAGGAGCAGAAACATTGCCGGACATCCATCAGAAAATTGCAAGGATATAAGATCTATGATGGAATTAGTCCTCGGTTTGATCGTCTCTCTTCTCATCTTTTCGCCTGATTTTTGCAATTTTATCACATTCCGGTACATCTTGCGGTACTCACCGGAAGTAGTCAGATGGGTTTTCATTTACTTTTGAATGGGTGTTCATTTAGAATGGGTTGGGCTACACACAAAAAAGAAGGTGGGCTAAAATTTATTAGGCTCCCCCCCAATTTTACCTGTATTTTTTTTTTCCCATTTTTTTCCCAGGTCACCTGGGCTATAGCCCACCTCAGCCTCCTCATGGCTCCGCCCTTGCCAATAGATATCTAGGAACAAATCTCTGAGTCGCGACCTACAGAGCATCAATGTCTTATGTATACAAAAGAGACGACTCCAAACCCTAGATATCTAAAATCCCTCAAGACTAACCAATGAAACAACCAAGAAACCCTAACACACTACGGAGAACCCCATGGAGGCTCCTTCAAAGAGATTCACTGAAGAAGTCCAAACCCTAGTAGCCCCCAAGACCTCTATTTATAAGAAAGTTCAAAAATTAAGTCAAAATACATTAAAATGCGCAGCTGTTGCCTCGTTAGTCCAGACCAAGCTTACCTAGTTCGGACCAGAGATGTTGGAGCAAAACTAGACCAACTGGGACCCTTCGTCTAGACCAAGAAAAACCTCGTCCGGACGAAGCGCTACAAGCTCCCAAAACGTCCCAGATCCGCTGGTCCGGACCAGACTTCATCCGGACCAGAGATGCTGAAATTGACCTTTCGCACCGAATTTTGTATCTTTCTTCGAACGTCTTAAATTCAAGGCATATCTCCCACAAATCTCAATGCTAGAGTAATAATTTGTTGCTGTAGTAGAAAATGCTAATAGACTTGATACAAGAGCTTCACACAATAAATTACAGGAGGAAAAAGAAATCTGCAGGGGATTTTCCATAAATCCTACATATTTTCTTCTTAAAATACAAATTTCAATGTGGCCATTGGGATTCATACTGGAGGTAAGGTGTAAGCTATGGCTCCAAGTTGTACTTTTCGGGAGACCAAAAAAACTGGATTTTACACATTCTGGGAAGAAGGCGGCCAAACACTCTTGCGGTATTCTCCAAGGGCCCACATTGTGAATATGTTTTTGTATTGTGGATAATGTAGCATGAAATTATTCATGCACACTCCAGTAATTTCCTGCATGTGGTTCATAATTTATATGGTCAGGAAAAATCAACCTTCAGAGTTTGGAAGAGGAAACTCCTTGTTGTTACTCTAGCTGGTCGGGACTTGGGAGTTTCACATAGAGTAACAACAAGGAGTTTCAATATTAGAATTTTCAACGAGGAGTTTCTGCTTTTGTTTTATTGTTTCTATGATGTTTTGGATCCAAAAGAAATGATGAAATAAGTACTTTTTTACTTTTTCAAAAGAGTAATTAAGACGATATATGCTTTAGGGAAAAGTAGTTTAAATATTAGAATTTTCTTTTCCAAACTTGTTTGCCAAGCATGAATTTGGTCATCGGAAATTTGAATTAATTCTTCTCAAAATAGGGCATGTATGGAAAAAAAAATAACGGATAAGAAGTTTAAAAAATGTCAACGACAAAGTTTTCAAAAAACATTCTGCAATATGAATAAAAAAGCTCCAACCAAATAGACAGCTATTATTGTATCATTGATGGGGTAGCCTAGATGGCAGGGTACTCTTCACACTCCCAAATGAACCGCTCAGGTGGTAGTCTTGCCTAAGGCGGGACTATGGAGTCTGGCTTTTGCCATCTAGTACCTACATAGTGTTGTGGTGACGGCCTGTCTTTACGGACAATAGTTATGGCTCAAACGGAACATTCCACAGACGGTCGGGAGCCTCTATGGTCACGCCCAATGGGGTTGTTACACTGGTTGCCCCTCTCACCTTTTTTGGATAAAAAATAAAAAAAAAAGACTACTACTATATTCCTATAGAAAAAAATATTCAAGGCATATATAGCACAGAAGATTCAAAACAACATAGTAGTGTAACAGGAAATGAGTGTGGTTAAGCAAAATTACCTGTTGTGGAAAATCACCATCATCCATTTGTGCATTAATCAATATCTTTGCTGCCCTATGCAAAGGTGTTGGATCTCTCTCAACCTAGTTAATGAGATTAACAAACAAACGAGAAAACTATTAATCAGTATCTAGCATTAGTCCGATGATTAAATCGGTGATAGTTTTGAAATTTGATGCTAACCTGTCCACCACAAATGAGACCAAGCATAGCCCATGATGTCTGTACTAAGTTTGTTCGGTTTCCTTCCAGCGGTTGGTATTTCTGTTTTATTCATAAAAATATAACAAAACATAATCATGGTGAAATATGAGTACCAGAACTGTTGGGATTCCACCCCGTGTGGGCCATTGGGCTTAGGCCCAGTTGGGAGGGGCTAGGGTTAATTGTTGTATTCTATATAACTCGGACTTGTCTTATTTATCGGGTGTGACAAAAGAGAGAGAGGCAGAGAGTTAGAGAGAGATACACGAGTGACTTGGTGAATTTCATTATTGTGAGTGTGAGTGTGTAAACACAGCAGACACGGATTATTCTCCGGATTATAGTGAAACCCCCCCCTCCCCGTGGAAGTAGGTCCGATTTGGCCGAACCACGTATACCTGTGTGTTGCTTTCTATTGATTTTATTGCTTCTGTTGCGTGTGGTGCGTTGTTGGAATCCTAACAACTGGTATCAGAGCTTTAGTTAAAGCACCGGAGAGCGCAGAGCAGTCGGATAATCACTCGGAGGCCTTTGGAGCACTGTTTGGAGTTCTGGTCGGATAAAATAATTGACGAAAATTATTTTTGATCAGAGGGAAATGTGCTACTCTCGGAGACGATCACCACGGTGTGTGGGTCGATCGGTTTTGTCACCGGAGGACGGAGCTCGAACAGTTTGAACAGCGGAGCGTGGAGGCGAGTGGCTGATCGGTTTGTGCTGGGACAAAATTTGATCGAATCAGAGTTTTGAGCACACTATCGTGTAGGGTTTTTCGAGACGAACTCAACGGTGGTCGGAACGTCGCCGGAAGTAGCCTCACGCGCCGGACAAAGGTTGGAGCGTGAGATCTAGTCTCACGGTGAGCTACACGCGCCGACAGAGGCGGCGGGAGCTAGGGCTGACGTCATCAAGCGTTCAGAGGGTTCAGGCAAGGGTCCAAACGGGTCATACATGTCAGGGTTCAGGGTCAAAGAGGTCAAAGGGGTCAAAGGGATAAGAGGTCAGGTCAAAGGGGTCAAACCGGAGGTCAAAGGGTTCAAACCGGTCTAGACCGGCGGTTCAGGATATAGTCAGACCGAGTTCGGCTCAGACCAGACCGGATAACGGTTCAGGAGTAGACCAGAAGTTGTTTTTCGACCGGTTCAGTGGTTTTTCTGACCGGTTCACGACCGGTTCAGAACCGGTTCCCGACTGTGTTTGACATCCCGGATCCAATCCCGGGCTCGGTTTGCGGAGATTTGGTACGGATATTGACGGTACGTTTTATTTTACTGCTTTAAAACGTTCCGGGGAGTATCAGATCAATTGTGGGAGTTTCTGGGGGTGCTTTATTTCAGATTATCTTGTTTGCTGAGATGTCAGAGATAAATATGAATGCTATGCTAGTATTGACGGCGACCAATTATGCGATTTAGAAGCCTAGAATGGAGGACATGCTTATTTTGAAAGAGCTTTATGAGCCCTTGGAACACGTAGGGGTCAAACCGACGGATGTGAAAACAGAAGATTGGAAGAGTTTGAACAGGAAAGCAGTTGCTTTGATCCGCCAGTGTGTTGGACATGAGGTTATTCATCATATAGCACAGGAGACAGATGCTTATGCCTTGTGGACGAAATTGGAGGGGATGTATCAGTCTAAAACATCCCGGAATAAGGCGCTACTGATGAGGAGGCTTGTGAATTTGAAGCTCCGGGTTGGGAATTCGGTTGCCGGACATTCCAGTGAGTTTCAGAGTTTGGTTAATCAGCTGTCTAATGTTGGGTTGAAGTTCGATGATGAGTTGCAGGCTTTGTTGTTGCTCAGTTCTCTACCGGATAATTGGGAGACACTGGTGGTTTCCCTGAGTAACTCTGCGCCGGAAGGAATGTTGACGATGGCTATGGTTAAGGATGCTATTTTCAACGAGGAGTCGCGGAGGAAAGAGATGGGGACTGAACAGGCTGACGATGCACGAGCACTAATTTCGGATGGTAACAGGGGCAGGAACCAAGGAAAGGGAAACGGAAGGAAGGGAGGCAGAAACCGTTTCAAATCGAGGGGGCATAGTTTCACTTGCTATCATTGCCAGGAAGATGGGCATATAAAACGGAATTGTCCAAGGTTTAAGGCGGGGAAAGAGAGAATTCCACCAAAGGAGACAGCAGTGACTCTTATAGATTCCGATGATGATTTGGCTTTGGCAGTGTTAGACGCTACGGATGCAGGGAAATCAGATTGGGTACTAGATTCGGGATGCTTATATCATATCTGCAGGGATAGATCACAGTTTTGGGAGTACGAGGCATGCGATGGAGGTCTTGTCCGGATGGCTAACGGTTCTGCGAATAGAGTTGTTGGCAAGGGGACAGTGAGGTTTCAAGTGCCGAGTGGGAAGACTGTGAAGGTAGCGGGAGTAAGGCACGTGCCAAGAGTGAGGAAGAACTTAATATCTCTCGGGATGCTTGATGAGAGAGGATGTAGTTTTTCTGCTAATTCTGGAGTACTTCGGATTTCTATTGAAGAGCGGGATATATTGCTGGGTAAGAAATTTGGTGGGCTGTACAGGCTTGCAGGTTCTGTCGTGATAAGAGGGGTTGTTGTTAGACATGGAGCAAGCGGTACAGTGAGATCATTTGGGCAGGAGAAGCGCCATTTGCTGACACGTACACGGAGAGAGCAGGGTTGCTCAGGAGTTGTGTGGAATTCAGGCCTGAAAGAGAAGCAATGGGTGCGGGTTGTCCATGAGAAAGCTCAGGGGAAGGAGACGGATATTTTGGGGGCCCCGACGAGGCCAAAAGGAGTTTCTTTCGCTCTAGATATGCTTGATGATAGTGGTCTCTCCGGATTTGTCGACACGGGGGGAGGGACACTATCACCAAGGGTGCCGAGCCAGTGAGTCTCGGCCGCACCCCAGTTGAGGGGGTGCGAGCACCCTAGTTGAGGGGGTGCAGGCGCTTCTGTTTGGTGAGCGCATACATGGGCGCTTCTGTTGGTGAGCGCATACACTTCGGGTTTGAGGTGTGCGAGTGGAGGCATTCTTTTTTAGGGGATGCGGTACTCGGGATTTTCTGATTGGCTGCGGAGTCTGGTTTTGCAAGGATACACTCTTTCGGGATTTGTGTACTCTGTTTGGTGGTGCATGGATGCTCGACTGGTTAGTGACACAGGCGCTTGCCAGAGTTAGTTGATTGGAGGAGGCGACATGGGGGTGTTGCAGACGACTTTGCCCACCCGGTGTGGAGGGGGTGATTGTTGGGATTCCACCCCGTGTGGGCCATTGGGCTTAGGCCCAGTTGGGAGGGGCTAGGGTTAATTGTTGTATTCTATATAACTCGGACTTGTCTTATTTATCGGGTGTGACAAAAGAGAGAGAGGCAGAGAGTTAGAGAGAGATACACGAGTGACTTGGTGAGTTTCATTATTGTGAGTGTGAGTGTGTAAACACAACAGACACGGATTATTCTCCGGATTATAGTGAAACCCCCCCTCCCCGTGGAAGTAGGTCCGATTTGGCCGAACCACGTATATCTGTGTGTTGCTTTCTATTGATTTTATTGCTTCTGTTGCGTGTGGTGCGTTGTTGGAATCCTAACAACAACACATAATCATGGTGAAATATGCTAAAACTTCTTGGTCTTTTGGTTAGCAAATAGTAGACACTAAGGCCCCGTTTGTTTCAATGTAAAATATTTTACATGTAAAATTGTTTGGGCAAAAGGCAAATTTCCTTTCTTTTTTTTTAATGTTTGGTTGATAGTTAATATTCCTTGCAATAAAACTGAACATGATGATCGAACAAGTTGCTATGATTAACCAGAGGTCAACCAAACAAGCTGAACTTCTTTGGTTGACCTCTGGTTAACCTTGTGAATTTTCCTTCACGGATGGAAAAGATTTTACAAAGGAAAATACGTTACCCATAAACAGAAAACGAACGGAGCCTAAGCTTGGACATAGGAATTACCTTAGATGGGCATGATTCAAGGCTCTCTCCCCAGCCTCCCTCTTCATTCTGTGCTTTAAGCAAAAATTCAACCGCTCTTCGAACCGCTTGGCAGTTGTTATATGTCTTTCCAGCCGAAGCTAACCCTTGAAGCGCAAAGAACGTCCCGTAGATGAAACAAATTCCCCAGAATCCATACCAAGAACCATCAGGCCATTGTCTCCCCTCAAGAAAACGAATCGCTTTTTCCACAGAAATCTCTATTTCTCTCTCCCGATGACCCGCATGCAAGTGCTTGAACATTAGCAGAGCCTGAATTATAGCAGCAGTACACTCCACATGCCTAGATTTGCCAATTAAATGGGAGAAAAAAAATTAATGCTGTATAGCTAGACACTCAAAAAATTAAACTAAAACAATTTCCCAATTGCAAAGTTGCTTCCATCCAGATGGTGTGTAGACCCCCTTGTCCAGAATCAAAATAAACAATCGTTTTTCCATCGGTCTACAAAAACCTTTCGGGTTCTTACTCAAATTTTCCCACACGATTATGGTCTGAAAAATACTTACAAGGTCTTTGAGAATTTTCAAATAACACTGAGTAACATAGAAGGACAAGTTCTTACTCAATTTCGACAACAATGTCAGCAAACAGTTCTGAAGGATTCAACGCCTGAACATATATAGGGAAATAACATAAAAAACCTCATCACAAAATTGCGTCAAGAGATCTTAAAAGGTAGGATTCTCTTTGAATAAAAAAGTGGATTTGATTGTTAGGCTAAGCATGAATGTGAAAATCAAAGTATAGAAACTAGTAGTATATAGTATTGAATATTACCTGTAAAGCTGGTGATGGATTAGCCACCTCCCAAACAGCAAATCCACCACTTGCAGGGTGCTACAAGAAAAATAAAATTCAACAGCTGCTATTATGTTCGTTTTCCTTGACATAAAAGAAGTATACAAATATACCACCTATTCATTTTGTACGTAAATTTCGTACAAAAATTAATTCGTACAAGTATGCAAATATTTCCAAATCGATAATACTCTTTACAGTGAACAAATAGGCATGTTACCTGTAAGTATAGAAGGGAATTCACTGCCTCATATAACCATTGAGTGTCAACTTTCTCCCCGGCAATTTCAGGAGACATTTGAGAAAGATGTAGTAGACACTGCATATATCCAAAAACAACGAAGGAGCTTTATTTGAGTCTATCAACTTCTAATTTGCTAGTTAAAAAAATTGAACAGAGTTTTGTAAAACAAGTCGAAATTAGCCCACGACATAAACATACTCTGTAGTGAGATTACTACCTTTAGTGCCTCAGCTGTAGAGTCTGAGATCCCCCAACCTTGATCTTGATCACCGAAAGTCCATGCTCCTTTAGTTAATTGGCGATACATGCTTGAGAAATCCCCAGCTGGATTTTCTTTGAGCTAAAAATTATATGAAGATCGATGCAATCTTAGTAAATGACATTTGAAAATACTACTGAGGGTTGTTTTTGTACGTAGTCAGGGGAAGTTAAAAACCTGTGATTCTTTTATGTAGAAGTGTGACTTCTTAAGAGTATCCCCATACTCTTCAACCATATTGCTCCCTAAAAGTGCCTGAGTGGCAAAAGCAGTGTCCCATACTTGGCTTCCAAAACTCTACAATTAACAATAAGTAATCTCCTGTTAACTTGGAATGATGTTGATGGACTATTATTGTTTTCACTGATAAATTTTTTTATTTCAGTTTTTAACCAATGCAAACCTCAATATATGGGATACAAACCTGCATTGTCATTCCATCTTCAGCAATCCACAAGTAATCAGGAACTCGGGCAAGATGGTGCTTGAATTCATTGCCATTTGGGTTTTCGGCCCACCAACACATCATTTGCAAACTCTACAGTACAGGAATTTTTTTTTTTAAATCAATCAAAGAGTTTGACTCCTTTTGAAAACAACTCGAGCTAACATTGGATTAAAAATTTGACTATATGGTTTCCAGAAGTTCAAAGTTCAGAATCGAATCTGATTAAAAGTAAAGATTCACGGTTATCGATCAAAGCTAGTATCACTTCTTTTTTGTTTTTGAAATAATTGATTCAACCAACCTGAACTGGTTGTTCTTATTCCTTTTCAAGGTTATAATACTCCATACAACCATAACCAAATCTTATGTAACACTAACACCAATAAAATAAAGCAGAAAATGTATGTCGTCTTACTCACCTTTTCCATACATCCTATAGTGATGTATCTGCTAGTCTCTGCTCCATAACGCATATACTTAACTGTCTTCTTAATGGCTCTGTCTCTGATCTTGTTGAAGGGCCAACGGTTCATGATCGGCTCACTCAAATAATGAAGACTATCCCAAAGGAGATCTTGTATGAAGGTATGTTCATAATGGAGATCCTCCTGTATTCAAAATTCACCTTTGGATTACGTATGCCATAACATGTTAAAGATTTCCTTCTGTTGAATACTGTAATAGAGATATTCCTTTGGTGCAATTCTAGCCTATCTGTATAGTTAAGAGTCGTTAGACTTTAGTAGATTTACTGCAATCTGCTCTAGCAATGTATCAATCCACAATTATGGTAATCTTTTGTGCCGAATTTGGAAAACATATATAGAAGAGTATTATTGGAGCTGCACAAAATATCCTACATCTGCAAATCCTGGAGATAACTCCAACAGTGGAATTTCACCAACCTTACAACAATGGTGCCGTGCTTTGTTCCAATTTATCTCCTCGTATGGCTTTGTGTGAATTTCTTGTCTAATTGACTTTACTAGATCGGTTATCGGCCCATGATACTTCCTCCCGTACAAGTATGACATCGGCATGTAAGCTGTTCGGGCATAGCACCACATTTTTGCTGCATTATATGAACAACTAAACAAATCATCCTTCTCTTCCAAACTGTTTCTTTTTAAGTAGTACTATTGTTTAATCATCATGTTGTTATGAAAGCAATGGTTAGATGACCACTTGCCAAAGATCAATTCATTGTGGTTAGTGGAATTAGTTGAAACAGGAAACCTATTCAATGCTCGTCTTGTTCATTGCTCTATAAATAAGAACATTCAAACACTACTTAGTGAAAACTGAAAAGAAGAAGAGAAGAAAAGAAATCGACAGGAGAGTATTTCTAATGAGAATTAGTATTGGTCCAGAAGATCAATAAGATTCTGATAGTTCTTGAAGAACAATCCTTGGCATATATTCTGTGTTCAATAGTTATCTTACTTTTATGAAGATCTCTCTATTGTTTGTCTTAAATTTATAACACATTATCAGCACAAAGCTCTAACTAGAAATGGTGTCCTACCAGAAGTAAGTGTACCCCTAATACTTGAAGTATTTTACTTGTCATTAGAAGAAACCTGAAGTATTTATAATTTAGAGATACATATTGTATCCTATTCCAAGAAAGGAAGAGGATACCTGAAGTATTCCATTAAATCATACTCGGAGTATTTTCTAGAATTATTAGTTATCATTTTCTTGTTTTTACTATTGATTTCATTTTATCCATGTATACTGTTTATACATGAATCACAGTAAATATTGCTGGTAAATACTTAGAAAAAAGGTAACGAGAGTTGGCGGGTCTTCAATTCAGAATCAACTGCACCGTCTTGAACCCGTGACCTCCTTAAGGAAAGACACTGAGTTTTGCCACCAAGCTAATCTCAGTGGTTGTAACTTTGGTAACATATCTTTATATTTATAGTTGATATTTTTCTGCTTCTTTTACCCACTGATTTAATAACATGCACACATGAAGTTTAAAAAGAAAAGGGGGGTTATTGGCTAGTCATCAACGTCCTGGACGATGTTCATGAATTAGAGACTTTATTTGAAACATCAATACTCAGTGGTTGGTTAGACAAAAAAGGAAAAAAAAAAAAATCAGTCCCACAATTGATGATTAATTGATTGAACACCTTATCAAGAATAGTGTTGGTGTATTATTTCTCTATTTTTAAAACAAATTTTATTAAAGTTTCGACCTTTGATCTTATCCGCACATTTGAATACTCTGTGTAGTCAAGGAGTATGGCTAAGTTAAACTGATATATTCCTATCAAGCTATATGCAATTAAAGAGTGAACTCTGTGTAGTCATCTCCTTCGTATATATAGGTATTAAACGGGATAATATCATGGGTTAGAATAATTTGTTTGTTTGAGGACCATTACTTCATGATCAATTATGTGTAATGTAAATTATTAAGGGTGCTCACGGTCCGGATCGGTCCGGATTGACATGAATCCAATCCTAATCCGCGAGTCACGGTTTTTTGAAAATACAATCCGTGTCCGATCCAAAAGTCTCACGGTTCGGTTCCAATCCGAACCGCGAGTCACGGATCGGTTCCGGATTAATCCGCGGATTTTCTAATTATTCGGAAAAAAACTGATTTTTAGTCCTGATAATGCAAGCATCGTCTGCCAAAGTGGTTCCAAGAGATGCTCCACCAAAACCTGTAATAGGTTTGAAAAATTCCTAGCTTTGTTGAAATACATAACTTCATCCATGCAGCCTTAAAGAAATCAAATTTGACCGTGAATCAAATTTAAGTCGCACGATGAGGATGGAGATGGTTACTTCCAGTTCACTCACAAACAGAGAGTATATATAGTAGCAATTATAATACTTTACCCCCCTAGATTTTATAGAGAAAACAATATTCGCACCATAACTCCTACAACAGTATGTTGGAATTTTGTGAATGAAACCGGGGCACTCGGAGGGTCTCCCGGGGCAACCGAGTTCTCCCACGGATTCAATTCAATGGCAGATATTATGGTGTTTATTGCCAGCCATAAAACACCCTGTAACCTCCCCATGATGGAGATTGAATGTCAGATCTTTGCCCATTCAAATTCGTCATTAGTTGGTTGTTTCATATGGTGGATGAATTACAGAATTCATTGGGGAATTCATTACAGAATTCATTCCCGTATTCATGTCTTCAGCTCCTCCAAACAGCTATAAATTGATAGCTCTGCCTTTGGTTCTAGACACAAGAAATTCGAGCAATACAATACAATACAATACAGAAGGATATTTTTGAGAGAGAGAGGCAGACAAGAGTTTCAGTTCGCCAAGGCTTCCAGCGGCGGTGTTCCGGTGGTTGTGGTTCTAGCCGTTTCATCCTGGGACGAAGACGCCGGTGCATCCTACAACACCCACGGTAGGCGGCAAATCTTTGTTAAGGAGAGTGTGGTCGCACACGACTCGGCTCCCGATTATTGTTTGTATCTCTGTGTTTCCATATTCAGTCAATTGTAAATTTCCATTGTATTCTGTTTTATTATATATCGATTGAATTGTTATTTGGGATTTGGATTGCCGCTGTATTTTTTTCCAACAAGCTTAACAAAGATTTTCTTATCGATTGGCAATCGAATTCCAGAAAACAATTCTGTTTTGGTACTGACTTTTGAGTTGCAAGAACAGAATTGAAGTGAGACAGAATTGGTGGTATCTCTTTGAGATCATATTGTAATCTGACTGGATTACTCGTATGGGAAATAGATACGAAAACATATCAGGGGCTACGGCCTAAGTCAATCGTGCGCGATTGAACTTCACTGATTAAGCCACGGCTTTTAGGCAGTTGTGCGCAACTGGCCTTGATCTATCAAGTTTGATAGGCCTCTGGAGCAATTTACTTGGCTTAAGCCTTGACATTGTTTGGCCAGAAACTTATGATCAGTGGATTGATTAGGCTTTTGGAGCAACCTACTCTGCCTAAGCAGTGACGTTGCTTAGCCACAGTCCCCTGGATCTCTGCTTTGTGATAGCAGTCCTTGTGTTGGGTATTTGAACAGCCAGTGGTTGGGCTAGTTCGGCCTAAGGTTGTGCTCTGCCTGCAGTAACATAACCAGTGGAAGGTTAATTACTCAGCCTTAGCACATGGCCAATGTAGTAACTTGGCACAAGGATTGGTATACTTGGCAGAGGCATTGCCGCGATCGCTTAAGCAGTGAATTGTGTATACCGTTTAGGTTTCGAGGGCGCTGCCCTCGAACTCCCGCCTAGGGGCACTGCCCCTAGGAACCCCGCTAGGGGGCACGGCCCCCTAGACCCCCACCAGGGGGCAAGCCCCCTGGGACCCCCAGGGTACGCTTGTGCGTTGTGGGTGCAAGACCATGTTTGGTTGTTAGTTTAGATTGTTAATCTATACTTATTGTCATGATTGTGAAAATAGTTTCACTAATTTGTGGTTTTGTCACTTCTCAGGTTAAGATGACAACTGGAAAGAGCAATGAGACTCCAAATGTGGGAAGCTCGAGTGCTGCTACTCCTTCGCATGCTACTCCTATGCATGGAGTCCCTTCGATACCGATGTCCCATGTCGATAAGCCTGGGAAGTTTGGTCCAGGGGTTGATTTCAAAAGATGGCAACAGAAGATGATGTTCTATCTGACCACTCTCCATCTTGCTGGGTGCTTGTCTGAGGATGCCCCAGTGGTTGCTGAAAATGAGATAGACAACCAGAAGCGACAAGCTCTGGATCAGTGGAAGAATGCTGATTATCTGGCCAAGAACTATGTCTTGAATGCTCTTGATGACTCGTTGTACTGTGTTCAATGAGGCGGAGTCGGCCAAGGGCGTGGGGGTCCTTGGACAAAAAGTACAAGATTGAGGGGCTGGGCCTAAAAAATTCGTGGTGGGCCGCTTCTTTGATTATACTATGAAAGATGAAAGGCACATTCTTGAAACAGTCCAAGAGCTCCAGGATGTTGATCAATGAAATCAAAGCGAAGGGATGTTGTTGCGAGGCTTTTCCGGGTGGCTGCCATCATCCACAAGTCCCGGGAACTTGGAAGGAGTTTAAGAGTTATCTCATGTTCAAGAACAAGGAGATGACATTGAGACTCTCTTCTACAAGCTCAATGTCACGGAAGGAAATCGGGCTAGAGAGAAGGCTGCCAAGCAAGCCGAAATGGCAAAGGCCAACATGGTGGAGCATGGTCGTCCTTCCTCAAGTGGTGTGAGAAAGAACCAACATGACAAACGGTCCATTCAGCAGAAGGGCAAAAGTGTCAATCTGGTACCGAGGGGCAGTGTCGCTAAGAAGCAAAAGGAAAAGTTCCAAGGGAAATGCTTCAACTGTGACAAGTTTGGCCATAAAGCATCCGAGTGCAGAAGCCACCTCGTCCACAAGCGCATATTGCAGAAGCCTCGGGGGGTAATTCTGACATGAACTTCTCAGCTATGGTATCTGAGGTGAACATGGTGGGCTCGAATCCACGTGAGTGGTGGATTGATACTGGGGCTACCCGCCATATCTGCTGTGACAAGAAGATGTTCACGTCACTTGAGCCAGTGAATGGGGAGAAGCTGTTTATGGGGAATTCAGCAACCTCAGATATTGCCGGTGAAGGAACAGTGGTTACAAGATGACTTCGGGGAAGACATTGACCCCGAACAAGGTGTTGTTCGTGCGGACATTCGCAAGAATCGATATCCTACAGTTCTCGTTGAGCAAGCACGGCTTTCGCATGGTGTTTGAATCGAGATAGGGTCATTCGACTAAAAATTTGGATCATATGTAGGAAAGGTTATTTGGCCGATGGTTTGTTTAAAATGAATGTAATGATCTATTATCCCTACTATTAATAAGACAATTGCCCCGATTGCTTATGTGCTTGAGTCTTCCATTTTGTGGCATGGTAGACTAGGTCATGTTAATTATGAATCTATGCGTAGATTAGTTAACTTGGACCATATTCCGCCTTTTAATATTGATACAAATCACAAGTGTGAAACTTGTGTCGAAGCAAAGTTGACAAGGACTTCGTTTCGATCGGTTGAAAGAAGTACCGAACCGAACCGTTGGGGCTAATTCACACCGAGGTGTGTGATCCGAAATATGTTCAAACGCCAAATGCAAATAAGTATTTCATTACTTTTATTGATGATAGCACGAAATATTGCTATGTGTACTTGCTAAAGAGCAAGGATGAAGCGTTGGACAAATTTTTTTCTTTTAAGAATGAGGTGGAGAACCAACTTAGCAAGTAAGATTAAGGTGGTGAGAAGTGACCGAGGTGGTGAATATGAATCTTTGTTTGGTAATTCATCATGTCTTTGAACACGGTATTATTTATCAAACCACTGCACCTTACTCGCCTCAGCAGAACGGAACTGCAGAGCGCAAGAATCGTACATTGAAAGAAATGATGAATGCTATGTTGGTTAGTTCTGGGTTACCTCAGAACATGTGGGGTGAAGCGGTGTTGACCGCTAACTATCTTTTGAATTTAGTGCCC